>JAHREE010000252.1:95482-207779 GCA_033628505.1 Tringa tobata | reverse complement strand
CCCTTCTCATTCACACTCGGGGGGATCTCTGAGGAGGAAACGTCGAGGTGACATTCCTAGGCCGATGTCATTCACAGGGTGCCAGGCTGTGGATTGAGGGGGGGACACACATCATTACAGGGTAACGACGCTCTCGGTTCTCCTCCAAGCCCCGCAATGCCTGCCCCAGCCCCCTGCAGCCATAGCACCTAAACCCCGGGGCTCGCCCACCCCGGCCTCAGCATGGGGGCTCAATTACAACAGCTCTCCTCCAAGCACGTGGCTGTCCTCCGGGTGGACACCTCTCTAGCACGTGTTCCTGCTGCTTTCTCTGCCTCCCACCCGATGAAGGACGTCCATCAGAGCACTTTCAGGCCGCCTTAAACACAGGAGCTGAAGTCACCTGCGTATTTAGACCGGTATAAATCTGGCACGCTATTGCCTCTTCCTGACAGCAATCTCAGCCGGTGCCAGCGTTCTTCTGAGCATCTCTGACATTTCAAAATTATATTTAGAGACCTGGATGGCAATTTAATTTTGAAGTTTTCTACTGAACACTGTTATATAAATATTCCGCACCACCTGCCTATGGGTCTATTGGTGCATGGCAAGCCTGTGCCGTTGCCGTTAATTAACCGGGCAGAGGCAGCCCAAGGAAGGAGCACTAAATAGAAGTCTAACCATCTTAAAAGTCGGCACTTGTCTCCTTATTAATTCTCACCCCGATCTTTTGCATAGCACTATCGCCAGGCTAATTAATCACAGGTGCAAGCTCAAGCATTAATTGCAACAATGAATCATTTTTTTTTCCCCTCTGTGCCCGGCCATTTCTAGCCTATAGGAATGCAGCTATTCCCGTTACTTTTATAATTATTATAAATATAGAGCCAGCAACATGCACTACATTTTGTAGGCATTAAAAAAGACATGGTATTTGGCCCAAAGCGTTAACAATCTGCTGCATATTCAGGGGAGTGATGAATGCATCTCACTGACAAGTCTGAAAATGTGTTTCCTGAATCATTTTAATTCAGGAAACTTTATGAAGGTGCTAGGAAAAGCACAGGTTTTAGGAATCCTAGCTCTCCTGCTCACCGTACTTTGGCAGGTCTTGGCCACTCACGGCTTGTCGGGACTTCCACGGCGCACGGCAGCCTCCAGGTCTCTGCCCAGCCTGTCCCTTCCCACTGGGAAGCTCTGGAACCTCTGTGTCTTCAGGCTCAGTTTGAGGGAGATGGATGGAAAGCCTTGATGTCTGGACGAAAAGATGGGATGTGGGGAACCTTGGAGGGCGAGACACATGCTGGGGACTCCGGGTGGGGTGGACACCCGTGGGTCTGACCCCAGAGAAGAGGCCGTGGGCTCCAGGGGCTCACAGGACAGATGGTCACTCTTCAGGACAGGCAGCACCAGGGGTGGGGGACACAATGCCACCGTAGCCTTTGCTGAAGAGAACTGGGAGCCATCCACACCAGTGCTGGGTGAGCCCATAACTCCTCCTGGCACGGGCACAGGGATGGAAACACGTCTGATGTGCTGCACAAGGGGTAAGAAAAACTGCCGACGCCGCTGTTTGGAGAGATTAGATTATAAATGTATTAAATGACTAAGGTGCATTAGGCGTCCTTCCCGGGCCAAAGCACCTGCATACACAATGCCTGGCTGGGATGTGGGGTTGACAGGTTCAGGCAAATGGTTCAGGACTCATTTTCAGCGTCAGGCTGGCAGAGCGCACTCCAGGCACAGGCTTTTGCTGCTGGGGAAGACAAAGCCAAAGCTAGGAAAACAGAGCTTTTTAGGGAGAAAACAAAAGCTAAAATTTGAACAGCTATAAAAACACAATTTGTCATCCCAACTACTGTAAATATTTCCTTTCTTTGCTTGCACAGAGGCTGGGGAGAAGAAGAAGTGGCTGAAGGAGAGCTCAAGGTGAGCGCCCGTTATTTACCGCTGCTGATGAATAAGCAAACCCCCACATTGTGTTTTCCTCCCGGGCAGCAGAAGCTCCGGACTGCCTAACAGGCTGCTTAGTTGTTATTTTTTTCCCCTCCTGGGGTGCATTTTACACGCTGTTCCGGTGAAACGCGGTACCACTATTAATTGTTCGCAAACACATGAAACACACGGTATTCTCCTTCACCACCACCGCGGTCCCAGCAGATCAAATGGGAGAGAGCTGGAAAAGTCACCCACCAAGACAGAGGTCGGGAGGATAATGCAAAAAAGATCCAAGATTTGTGTATTTTTATATATATTTTTTTTTTTAAATATAATATATTTCTCTCTGCCTGTTTAAAAGCATAGACTTGTTTGAACTTCCTAGGGAAGTCGGGAGCGTTGAAGAGAAATTGGCAGGCTCCGATCTGGCTGCTTTTCCTTATTATGAGAAAATACACTCTCGTCTCCTTGTCTGAGGGTATGAATTCCTCATCTCATATTGTGTTTGCACGGAAGCGTGAAATGTATCCTGAACGTTGGTCTTCGTCCACACTTCAACAATGCCAGAACAAGGAGGGCAGTGAGACATGCAATGGGAACGGGGAGGCCACAAAAGTGGGGGAGCGGGTGGCCGCTTCTGTTCCAAGGCCCGGACTCCAGCGCCGCATTCACCATATCCATGGGATTTCAAAGGAAAAACCCAAGGCACGTATTTCCTCCGAGATGCTCGGGGGCCCTGGGCTGTGGGCTGCTGTCCCTGTGGGAAGCTCCCGCCTCCCTTTCCCTAAATGTTTCCCCCTGCTGCCCCTGAATCACCACGTCATCTGGAGCCCCGTGGGAAGGGAATTAAATGGCGGTGATCACGCTGCCGCGTTCTGCTCACTTTATTTGTTTTAAATGACCATGAAAGCAAAGGGGGGGGGGGGAAGAAAACACACAAGTGGAAACTTAATTGAGCTGCTGAAATGTCTTTAAAGGAGCATTATGGGCTGGATTATGATGCCTCAGCTCCCACTGGTGGCATTTGCTCACATGAGTGGGCACCTGAATAGGCAGTTCGGCCGGGCCCCTTCCTCTAACCAATCTGTATCTCTTGCTTGGAGCCATCTGTATCTCTTGGACTCAGAGCTGAGGACAACCAAAGATACCCAGCTCTGGGGACTTGCCAAGGTGTTTGAGAAGATTGCGTGCTTCAAAAATAGCCAGGAAGGGACCAGACTGCAGGCACCCCAGTATCATTGAGGGCTACGAGGGCTTGTGGCCTTGTTTCACAGCAGGGTTTGCTACACCAAGACCAAGAGGTCTGTTGGCTCAGCTGGGCTCCAGCACCAGGAGGGAAAAGCTGTACCCCCATCTGCCTTCTCCCCAAGAAACCCCACTTCTGGGCAGGAGAAAGGGGGAACCCGCTCTTCTCTATTCATGGGCACCAAAGCGCAAAGGTCCCTCTGGCACGAGGTGACAAAACCAGTCGCAGCCACAAAGCAGCCTTGGTTAGATGCTGTCTCAGGGTGGAGGTGTGGGAAGAGCCTGTAGACGTGCTGCAAAGCCCGAGGAGGATGTGTGGACAGAAGAGCACACAACAGAGCTGGGCAGCAGCTGGACTGGGAAAGGAGAGCGACCGGAGGGACAAGAGTGCCACAGGAACAAGAAGGAACTTCCCAATGGAGTTGGTCAGCGAAAAAAGACCAAAACGTGGGGAGAAGGTTCTGGCAGAGAAGAGGGAAGAAGTGCCCTGACCGCCTGGCTGGAGCTTGGATCTAGGAGATGGGGAGCAAAGAAAACCCAAGATGTGGAAAGACAGATACCGCAATTCGGCACAAAGCAAGCCACCCACACCTGAGGGAGAAGGCAGGGCGGGACCCTGTGGGAAAAGGGGGCTCAAGAGATCTGCTGTGGGAGCCCAGGGATCTGACAGGGAACCTGCTGGACCTGCTGGAGCAGCTGCACATGGGATAATCTCCGAACAGAACAGAACTTGCCTCTGGCTTGTTACACCTGAATTTTATTACGTGTCCAATACGCACCGAAGTAAAGAAAAACATGTTCCTCTCTACTCAATCTTTTGCTAGATCTTAAAATCCTCTAACCTTCAAGGATCTCAACCAAAAACCCTTCAGGAAGGGTCCCTGCATTTTTATGCAGAGGTTCTGAGCCCTGTGCAAATCCAAACAAAGGCATATGTGAGGAGGGAGAGCTGAGCCCCTCTGCCCTGCCGTGTGTGCCCCCCTTACACTGGCCAGGCACTGCACATGGTCCACGGCTCCTTTCTCATCCATTTGCCAAATCTCCTCCCTGTGCAGAGGCCTATCCCAGCGCTGGGAAAGGATGCAGTCCCCAACTGTCAGCCCCAGGGGACCCAGGAGGAGTTTTCAGGACACCCTGTCTCCAGCTCAGCTCCTCCTGCCCTTATCCTCCATACCCTAGATGTCTTCCCTAGTGCCTTCCAACCACAGCTGAAGATTTCCAGCACCTCTTCAAGGGGATGCCCAAGGCATCCTTGGTCTTTGCTACAGTTTCAGTTACCTGCCATGGTGCCTCAGACCTGTTTTTTTCCCCATTAATTAGTGCTTCTACAGGATAACAGCTCAGTGGCATGAGAAAGTGAGCTGGTGGAAGCTCACTCAGGGAGGGATATAAACATTTAACTCTCCCCGTGGACAGGAACAGCAGGCTGCGCATGGACAAAACCATCAGCTTAAATGTTCCTGGACATGTCGGCCAGCCCAAGTAGGAAGAACAGGCTAGAAATGAGCCCTGAGATTTATTCTAAAGGAAGAAACAAAACCAGCACATGTTCTCCAGCCTCTGCCACTGTTCGCAGGACCACTTGAGACGGGCCGACTTGCCCAGCACTGGTACCTCCTGTAGGTCTGCCAGGACCTCGAGCACTGGGAGAGCTTCCACATCCACACACCCCAGAGGAGCTCTCATGACCCTGGTGCTCTGAAATACAGGCAGGTAGCGAGGGTGAGGAGGGGGCACACACCCTACTTCAGCTGGGAAGACAATTAAAAGGCCAGTCAGGGATGGGAGAGGGGATGGAGACCTTCCTCAGCACCTCCTGCTCCACTGGGTCTCACTAGGTCAGCACTTTCTGGGAATTGCTGCATTGCCAGATGTTGATTGGGCATCCGACAGGAGATGAATAAAGCCCATAAAGTTCTTATTTCTGGCTATAAAAAATAATAATGGAAAGCAGACAGAGATGGGAGATAGGCTGCCCTGAGCTTTCCCAGGCTGCACTGAGCTGAATGTAGAAGGAGCCACCTTCAGTCGCCTTCCCTTCTTATTTTCTGCTGCCCGTATGCCGTGCGTAATAGGCCTGAAATTGAGCAGTCGGGTGATATTTGTGTACCATCAGAAGTATTCCTCAATTCCTCTCAAAGGGACTCCCTTTTATTTATTTTGCATGACCTTTTCCTGCTGGCAGTGCCAGAGCTCCCCAGCCATAACCCTCCTCCAGAGCCCCCTGCGCTGAGCCAACCCCACCCTGAGTTCAGGACTCAGGACCCGGGGGGCTGCAAACCAGAGCTGCTCAGATGTCACCACAAAGGCCAAGTCACCTTCTTTTAATAATGATTACTCTGACTCCAGCTCTGCAAGGGACAACTCCTGTCACCATGTCAAAGGCTGCCCTGCTTCCTCGTACCTCTCTCCCCAGAGGTACAAAGACGCCTGTGCTTCCAGGTCCTCTGTAGCTAAAGAACAAGTTCTGAATATCAACAATTTCTTTCGTGCTCTGCTGTCTCAGCCTGGGGGTATGTGGCTGGGATGCTCTGAGCAGTTCTGAGATTTGAAGATGCATTTCTGTACAGAGATTTGCCACACAGCTGCTGTCAGAAGAGCTGCCTTTGTCCCTCCCTGCAACAGTGACACCTCTCTCCCGGGAAGCTCCGCAAAAGGTGCAGATCCTACCACACCACCACCTCCCAAAGGCAGGGGACAGCTGCTCTCAGTCTACATTTCGAGGGTGAAGGGGATGTTTATAAACAATTTCCTGGGTTTGCAACCCTCCTAACCTGGGATCTAAACGAGCTCCTGAGCTGCATCCATGAGAGGTCCTCAACAACCCACGAAACGTGAGGGAGAGCAGAGGTGTCTCTGCCACATCGGTGCCTTCCCCGTCCAGAGCTGATGCAGAGTCTGGAAGTCCCTCTGTTTCAGCACCAGGCTGAGTGTCGCAGAGCAGGTCCCACACTGCTGCACTGAGAATGCCACCACGTACCTGGGGACACCTCCTCTGGCTCCGGGTAAGCTCGCAGATCCAGCTCTCTCCATGGCAATCAATCACAGCAGCCCTGTTCCAGGCTGAAATCCAGGTTGAAAACTGAAAAGAAACGGTGTATTAACACTGTTTTATGAGGTGGGCACCACCACAAGGAGAATGTCCAGCATGGCTGTCACCTCCTCTCCACGTGGTGCCATGAAGCAAAGTTGCATTATTGGGGTGAGCTTCCAGCCAGAAGCCAACTCCTAGACATCTCATAAAGCCAGAAGAGAAGAAGTTCTTCTGGAACAATAAAGCCTTCAGCCCAGAAACTGCTGCAATCTGCATGGGCAAACCTTCTGCTAGACCTCTGAAGGCCAAAGAGTTAATTACTGATCTACAAACCAGCAAGTTGCCTGGATACCACAGGGTACGCTCTGGTTACACTTGTGCAAACAGTCTGGCAGCAGGCAGTGACGCACACACCTCTGCATTTAACTTTTCTATTTTCCCAAGCCTCAACCTCAGTTGCCGGCGTAATGGACTGGGAATATACATTTAAGGTGGGAAGCATTTTTGGAAACCGGCTATTCTTCAAAGGCACATTTACTTCCTGTTCCAATAGCCACAATTCAATAAATGTACAGCAACATTACACTGGGTAAAAACATCTGGGACGAAACAAGAGTGAAACTCCCATTACCGTTTTATTCAATATTTTTATCAGTCATCTAAATGACGCTATAAAAAACCCTTGTTGCGGCAAAGTTTGAAGATTGGCGGCGGGGACACAAGAAGCAGGACTGGACTATCGATACGCAGCCACCCAAAATGACTGAGAGTTGGCCACACTCCAGTGAAACCCAATTTAAAAAGTCAAACGCAAGGTTAAGACATCTGAAACCAGAAATGCAGGTTACAGGACGCTGCCTCGGAAAGGAGTTGCTTTGAAAAGGACTTGGAAGAGGTGGCAGAGATCTCCTGTAGCCCAAAAGCTGCCAGAAAGGGCCTCCTCTGATCCTCAGCGTTGAGAAAGGGCAATGGCAGACCCTGGCAGGAAGAATTCCTTCTCATATACGGCACGGCGACCATCTGCTGGAAAGCCACATCCAGCCATGTTCCTTCCATCGTGGGGAAAGAGAAAATACAGAAGTAATTCAGGAAAAGCCAAAAAATGACCCTGAGAGCCAGGAAACAGAAGTGGTCCAGCTTCTGATGAGCCCAACAACGTGACTGCGACAGGATCTTGATTATTGCTACAGGCACTAATTATGGGGGAAGACAATTGTGAGAGAGGGCTCCCGGGTCCCACGATGCCTCTTCCAAGACAGCTGCAAAAGCTGGCAGTTAGAAATTTAACCTTGAAATACAAGATAACAGAAACAGCAGCGAAGGCCGCTCCGGAAAAGCTCGCCAGAGAGCGAGGTGAAATTAGGAGAGTAGGTGGTTTTCAGAAGGTGCTCTTTAACTCAGCTTGTGGGAAGACACGGTGTGGGCAGTCACACTAACCCTGGCTGTGGGAAGCCCTAGGTTACCAGACTGGAGTCTCGCTCTTGCACCAACCCTTCCGAGCAGGCGTTCCTTTGTGTCTGAAGGAAGGGAGAAAGATTGGGGAAGGGCACGGGCAGCCAGAAAGCCTCTTCCTAGCTGCCTCCTACTCTAGCCTGTGCTCAGGGGGATACTTCCACTGCTTAAGCTCCACATACTGTAAGTTATACCACTGTCTCTTCCCAAATTAAGCAAACACAGATTCCCTCCTGCCGAGCTGAAAATCTCAGTATCAGTTTCTCCAGTCCTCACCAAATCCTCACCAGCCTGGCTCTGGAGAAAATGCATAAAGAACCCCTGTCTGCTCCTAGTTACAGCTGGGGAGCCGTGCGGCTATCAGCGAGGTTTCAGGGTGTAGCAGAGCAGAAACCAGCTCAGCATGCTCATCTTCTCAAGCTAAGTCTGTCCTTCTGTTTCCATAGATTAGCTCTTCGCCTGCATTTCCCCTTGCGCAGCGATGCCAGCCTGGCCACAGCAACAGCGAGCAGCGAACAGCGGGAGGCCCCGCTTCATCCAACACCAACTCCCAGATCTCTAACACTGGCGGCTTTTGTTCTCCAGGTTCCTCTCTGATTTCTCCAGCCCCGTCGTACAGCGCTCTACATTCCTCCTTCAGGGCCCCCTCCCGAAGTGACTCCGAAAGATAGCATATTACTTTTCTATTTCAAATCCAGACCTGGCATCTGAGCGAAAATAAAAAGTGATCAGTCATCACACTGATGCAGAAGGGTCTTTTATCCACCTCTCCCTTGGTTTTGCAAGCTGAACTGTCGGAAGTGAAAATTCATCTTTAGTTTGAACACCCAGGGAACACACAGACTTGGGCAGTGTGATACAGGGAGTGCATTTTCTAGATTAAAACGTGGATAAAGCGATAAAGCTAATCTTACCTGTGCATCTTCCTGCCAAACAGAGGCTGGAAACTCATGTCACAGCGAGTTGGTGACCTACACTTCTCACCGCTCTCATTTGACGCTGTGCCTCACACAGCACATCATCTCTGGGCTCCTAAATCCAGAGTCGTCAGTGGGAACCGGGCAACATTTCCACGTGGAGACAGGATCTCGGGTGGAGAACCAGAGGCAAGTTTTCTCAGCAGATGTGAAGTCTGTCCAGACAGTGCCATCCCTTCCCTCGGGGGGAACAGCAACGTTAATCACGAAACAACCAACTTCCTGATTGCAAACTATTGCTTCCCTGGAACCAAAGCGTTTCAGAGTGAACACGTTATAAAAACACTAGAACAGGCTGTGCGTGTTCACATTAACTTTCATTAGCAATTTCCGGGAGCCAGAGGCTGGTTTGACCAGCTCCCTGCAGACTCTTCCACAGCTTTTGGTTCATTCTGGAGCAGGAGAGCCCTTTTGAGGTGACTCTCCCGACCTTCCTCACTTACTGCATTTAGGTCCACGCTGCAGAACTGGATTCCTTTCAGACAAAACTAAACGACAAGATGAGCTCCAGAGACCTACACAACATGTCCCCAGGTGCTGTTGAATGTTCGGAGCCACAGGGCCAGATCGGACCTATCCCAAGCAAATTCCCCAAAACACATACAGCAGACCAGCCCCAAACATTTCACCCCTGAGCTCTGCTCCCCCCACACCTTGCTGGTGCAAGGTATAACCTCCAGGAAACCTCTTTCTGCATCTGCTTAACATTTTTGCCCATTCCACTCTCTTCTCATTTAGCTAGATGAGACTTCCTCTAGGAGGAGACAGAAGGTGGCATGTTTGGAGCTAGCAGCTTACCCTGCTGTCTTGTCAGTGTAGCCTTCAGAGGTCTTCTCCCTGGAAGCCCAGCTGGCCTAGCAAACCCTGGGGCTTCTCTAACTCGCTGGCAGGCTCTGAAGAAAAAAAAAGCCACAGCTGAGGTTCAGGTAGAGAACCATGTGTTCTCATGCTGGAGGCACTGAAGGAGACAGAAGGTCAGGTGAATTCCCATAATGAAATTACCAGCATCATTAAGGATTAATAATTATTTTTGCATCTGATAAGTTACTGTAGCGCTAATTTCCTGCAACATTTTCTTAGCTGCTGTGTGCATGACCAAATTCTCTGCGAGCTCACTTCTGGTACGTTACCTGACATGCTCAGATGACAGCCTGTGTAAGACACGCTCATTCACTAGTTATTTTCCAATTAGCATGTAGCTGTGGTGTGATGAGTAATCTTGTACAGAGAGAGGGAATCTTAATTTGCCTGCCCTTAAAATAGGTTACTGTGATTTCTAATGAGTGTCAAACAATTGCAAATCCTAACCAACCAAAATAAAGGGTAACTGGCTAGTGTCAAGCCTAATTTCACTAAACAATGGTATCATTAAATTCTCCTGCTATGGTTGATTTTGAACTGGCAGTAAGAATGAGTTATACCCATTACATGCGGAATTTCAGATCCCTGTCTTCGGTTCTATCTTTGATTTATTTAACAGATTTATCTTGTGGTTTACATTTTAATCTTTTTGCCCTTCTGTTAATGATAACAGCCATCTGAAGATTTGCACTTCGGTTTCTCAGTGGTGAAGAAATTAGGAGAGTGGCATCTGGGTGTGCTGCAGGTGGAACTGGCCATCTCTAAGTATCTTCACTAGCTCTGAAATACAGGTGTTCACCACCCCAAAAGATTGCTCCCATGGCAGAAATCTCGATCCACTAGCATCACTCTTCTCCCAGAAACGAACGCTGTCTCAGAAGCCGATTTAAGTCAGAGCCCGAAATAGAGGAAAAACCACTTTCCTGTTATTTTCACTCTTCCCTGACTCAGAATCTCATGCGACAAATCAGCCGCCGGTTATAGTACATCTTCCCAAGACTGAACGATTTTTTTCCCAGAGTGGCAGAAAGAGGAGGGGAGGAGCACAGGCATCACATCCCTCTTAAAAATCGTTAGAAAAGCCGCCGGGCACACCGCGTGTTGCCCGCAGGACGGCTGGGCTGCCTCGCACGCCCCGGGAGCAGAAGCCAAGGAAGCACCTTTCTTGCCTGGACTGGCAAGACGTTGCCCAGACGTTGTGTCATGAAGAGCGCCTCAAACCAGAAACCCAGATGAAGGTGAAGTTTGGTAGCTCAGATGATAGGTGTGGTTAAGAGTAGTATTTACACAGCCCCAGCGCCGCTGGGACAGGGCTACACTCCAACGTTGCTGTGTGCTCTAACGGGACAGGAGCTAGAAGTGGAGTATCTGCTCCTGGTTAACTCTTCAGTGCGTGGACCCACGAGAACAAGGATGTTTGTTCCCATCCAGGTCCCCCTCCTTCCGCTGCAGGGGAAGTCCTTACTCAGAGACATAAATACAAGCTCTCTTAGACATAATTGCTACATCAGCTACAAACAGAATGTATATTTGATATACTCTAATAACACGCGGCCAAACAGAATACATAATATTTTATACACCATAATAAAACATGATCTTAAAGGTCCCTTCCAACCTAGACAATGCTATGATTCTACATGATTCTATGACCACCCCCAGTACTTTCTACCAAACACTGCTGTGAAAATGCTTACGGGGAGAGTATATTAAGGACTCAAAAAATTAAAACATGAAGGAAAAATATCTCTCTGTCCTCCTGCTGGTGATTCCTCTCGCCCCCATACCTCCACCACACCTCACAACATAAACCTCCCCATCCCCACTGGAAAGACTCCAGTTTGTCCCCCCAGTTCTCTGTTAAAGGCGCTGCCACGGAGCATCTTGGTCCAGTCGAGATCCTCTTGCCATTTTGAGTCTCCTCACATAATTTAGTGAGATTATACTGCCAAAAAGCAATTTGTCTGCAAAGAAAGACCAGTAAGTCTCGCCTGATCCCTTTAGCTCGTTATCGTCTGCAAATTTAATGATCCTACTTGCTGCGGCGTTGCGTAAATCTTTAATAAAAATATTAAAGAGCCCCAGCAGAGGACCTGCTCCTCAGTCACCCCTCATTGACACCCACCCTTAGCTCCAAGCCATGACTCTCTTCTTGCCAGTGTTCTACCCTTTTCAATAATAGATTGTTTCAACCCACATTGAGGGAGTTTGTACTCTAATCCATCACACAAAATTTTCTTAAAACCTACTGGACAACCAGATAGATTTATGTTATCTAGACTGATAGTTATTTCATTAGCATAAGTGATCAAATTAGTCTGACATGATTTATCTGCAATATATCCGTGCTGACTCACTCCTGTTACAGTAAATATATTCTTTAAAAAAACCAAACAGCTGCAAACTAACTGAAAATGGAGATTTCATAAGAACAACGTTCACCTTGAATCTTTGCCTCCTGTTGTTATTTCTGTTGTGATGGAGCATACGCATTTTCACATCACTTTGGGAATGGGCCAGACTAAGAGAGAGCCAGAGGGTACAGGTACAAGTGGAGGTACAAAAGAATTATCTCTCCAGAGAGCGATGCTACAGTCAAGGACACTTAACTTGTTTCACAGAGAGACACAGCACAAGGAATTAAGCCTGGCACGAGACACTCAAAACAGGATTTCATCTGATCTGATTTTCTATGGACTCTGACGAAGCGCGTTGGGTAAGACAGAGTGTGGAGCAGGAACAACAGTAAGTTCTACCTTGGTAGCTTCCAACCACAGACAGGATCAACACCTTCTCCATCTAATAAAGCTACTATGAAACCACAAAACAAAACTAAAAAAGTTATTACATGGCCAAACTATCCTCAATACAGGAAGAATTTCCTGACATGTAACCTAAAATTTTCCCACTGCAAGCCAAATCCATTACTTTTTGTCCTACCCCTGTCTGACTGGAGAGTCAGGTCCAATGAATCTGGTTTTGGAGACCAGGCAGAAAGACCTGTTGTTCTTACCTCGGGGCAACTGAGAATTTTCTCTCAATCTGGAACCTCCATATCCCTTGCTCCACTGTCTAGTTGGGACCTGTAGACCAGATGGACATTACAATCATGTTGAGAGATCTTTCTCCAGTGAAACAGGGCTTTGGGGGAATTTGCTAGCTGGGGGGTTTTGGTGGAAAGATCTCTTTGCAAGAACTGAGCTAAAGTACTAAAGACACTGATATATTCAGTCAAAACATGCCTTCTCTTCTTTTTCTTGACCGGTGTGTCCCAGCCTATGGCTGTCAGCTCCATGCCTCCTCTGGGTACCTCCTCTCCCAAGCTGAAGAGAAGCTCGGGAGGCCTCCTCAATTGTTCTGGGAATACAAAATTGCTTCTTACAGTTTCTTTACCCACCACACTGGCCTGTAGATAATAATGTCCTTCCTATAGGTTTGCCCACTTCTGAATGCAGTCGTCAAACCTCAAGGACCAGCCAAAGCTGCCGGGAGTGCAGAGGTGCTGGCTGCACTGGGGTCCTGGGGTATAACTCCAGCTCTGCTACTGTCCTCTTGTGCCACCTTTAGGCATGTCATCTTCTTCTGAGAACAGGCTTCCCCTCCCACCTCCAGTCTGACTTGTATGTTTAAAGCCTGAACTCTTCAGAAAAGAGACCAACTCATGTATTTCCCAGGGTCATCTGTGCAAAGGTATCTAAATCTTCTTCCCAAGTAAAGGCAGGAACCATTCTTTTCGTTAAAGGAGAGAATTTTCTTTCATTTTTCTTTCTTATTCAGTAGAGATTTTTAACGTGGGATTTAAAGACTGCAGATGAGATGACTTGGGAACTTACCATATAACATCTGTAAGTTAATTTTTGTCTAGGGAAGCATTCTTGTATAGAAGGATGCTTAGGGAAGTCCCCTCCACAGGTAGGCTTTTGAATAATCTCTCTGTTACCAATTGAATCATTAAATGACATTTCTAATTTTGACTGTGTTCTTCAACACAGTGGAGCTAGATGCAACATCCTGCTGAGGGCAAAGTGAGCCAGGTAGTTATTAAATGGTCACAGTTAAGAGGTAGAACAAGGGTCTAGTCATTAAAGCATGCAGAGAAAACCAAACCTCTTCCACTATACAGTAATCCTCTGGAAGGCTTCCCCACTGGTTGGCACGGTAAAATAATATACCCAGAGACTATACTTTTTTCCTCCTACATATACCCTCATTTTGTTTCATGGAGAAAAAAAACTTTTCAAGCTTTTAGGGGCTTGCCTGTTGTGTTTAAAAAGAAATAAAGTTAACCGTGACCGTCACCGAGGCACTTCAAGCCTGCTGTGTTGGATCGGTTAATCAAGGGGATTAGATGTGTCCCTGGGGAAGAAGAGGTACCAGTGAGCCTTCATCCCTAACCAGCCAGCGGGCTCAATTCGGCAAAATTCTCAAGTGTGTCACTAAAGCTCAAGCACATACTTAAGTGCCATTGACTTCAAAAGGTTTTAAGCGTGTATTTAAAATTAAGTGGAGGCTTTGATAACTTGGGACCTCAAACCTAAGGACCTCTAGGAAATTGGGAGATCCTGCCTACATTCAAGGTGTGTCTCCAAGCACAGGATACACATGCCACTCCATGAAAACCCCTTAATTAGCACATAATCTGTAGACTACCAGGAAATCTCCATCTCTTCTCAATCAGCACCATCAAAGTCACGACAGAGCTGCAGAAGCCATTCCCCTTTAATTACATGTGATCATTGAAGCTAACCATGTACTGTATAATTAGTGAGAAAAATGAATTATTTAAGTAACTCACATTTAACAAATAGTACTGCCATTCTGATTGCGATTCAGTATTCAGTCACCACAAAAAGCCCTTCTTCTTAGGCAGGAAAACAGATTTTACTGCTTCTGAGATCTTGCAGATTCGAGAGTTTTTCCGGGGGTTTCAAACATAAAGTCCTACGTCCTTACACAGACTGGAGGGTCAGTAGTGACAAGGCAGCTTAGTGATCTCTGGAGCAGGTTCCTGGCTGGATTAAGCACATCTACGTACTGCTGTGAATGGAGGAAAACAAACAAAAACAAAAAAAAAGGGGGAAAATTATAGCTTTTCTCTCATTTGACGGAGGTCTTGCTTTTCCCTCTTTTTTCTCCTTGTACATTTTCATAGTTTTGTAGACAGGTAATTACACGTCTGATGTGAAGACCAACCCTCACAGTTCATGCTTCAGAGCTGACAGAATTTAGTTGCAATTTTATCACAGTAATCACAGATTCAGTAGAAATGCAGCTGGGATGCAGGTGGGGTGGAGGTGGAAGAAGAACTGGCTTGACCACCTAATGCAGGTTTTGGAATGGGAAATGTAGTATCAGCCATCAAGTTACACTCTTACCTTTAGCTTCATCTTCTAAGCATGGGAGAGAGAGACCTGAAGTTCTCACAACGTAGGATGGGGTTGGAAGACCATCCCACCTTGCTCTCAGCAGAACCGCACCCAAGCCAGTGAATCTGCTCTCCCAGAAAGCCTAAATTAAGTGGAGTGAACCTAGACAGTCCTAAACTCGAGCCAGTTTTCTATCAGCCAACTCAGCATCTCAGCCCTGCAGTTCCTGGCCCTTCCATTCCAGCAGTAGTGGTGGCAGAGCCAGCCCGGTCTGTCCTCCCCGTCCAGACATGCCCTTCATTTCCCATGGAGCCCCACAGCTACATTCGCTTGGACTGAAGAACTTAAACCAGCTAATGGCTGGTAGCCATGTGGACTAGTGAGCACATGTCATGTTGAGGAGGACAGGAGCGAGAAACATCGCTCTGAATTTATGGAGTCATAGCCCAAACTTGCAGCTTCCTCTGAAGCACGGAGTGGACTCTGCTGGGGAGAAGAGGAGAGGACACTGGACCACATGGACGTTTTCATAAGGACGTTGGCCCAGAGGCTCCATTGTCATAGTGGGTCTGGGCAGATCAGACCGAGAGCTACACTACACTGCCAAAGGCTGCCAAGATCAGGTGTAAATCAACAAATGGGACAAGGAGAGAAATAAGCAGGACTGAACAAACATTTGGTTTAACAGCAGCTTCCACTCACCTGCCACTGGATCTTGTCAAAGCATCTTTATCTCCTCCCCAGCACTGCTCGGCAACGCGCCACCCATGGGCCTGTAGGGGAAACAAACCTTTTTTTTTCCAAGAAAAAGGAAAGAGTGAAAACAGCTTTGGGGGTTTTCTGGTGACAGAATGGCCAGAAGAGAAAACTGATATTCTCTGCACAGAGCCCAGTGTCAAAGACTGGATAGGAAATGAGTCCTGAAATTACCATGTCCCCCTCTAACACACACTTGTTCTTGAGGCCTTTGGTCATTATTATTTCAACAGGTTTGTGCCTGGAAGCACCACTTTCTGATACACACACTCACAGAACAAACCAGACACGTACCCAAAACTGCTCCTAAGAAGCTCCCGCGCTGGAGACTCTCCCTCTCCAGCCCAGGAAATCTGCTCACACCATTACTATTCTTACCCCTTTCCCAGCATATACATTGAACATCTCTTGTTGGACGTTAAATCCATTCTTGCCCTCCTGCTCCCTTGTGGATGGAAATAACAGATGTGTCCCTCCCTCTCTTCCAGAGCACCACCTCTAAGTTGCCTCTTGCCCAGACACTGCCAGTTCCTCCAGTCTGCTCCCCAGGCCAGCGTGCTCTCGACTTGTGATCGCTCCGGTCTCTCTTTGGTACGTGTCCCTCCTGCCTTCCCACTGAGGCTTTGCTCAGGCTGAACAAGCAGGGACTGTTTTACATATCTCCCAGGTGCAATTTCTATTTCACAGGGCGGGGGTAAGACATGAAAAGGTCCGGTCAATCGGAGATGCGGGAAAAAGACACTAGAGCCTGTGCTCTAACCACAAGCCTACACCCGCTTGAAGAGTGACAGTCCAAAACACACTTTGGGTGAGAAGATAAAATCGGGAGCATCACAACTGAATTGGGATGCAGGGTCACTTTAGCCATATCACAACTGTGCTCTGCTGGTGCTATTGAACTCTCTTAAGCTGCCCTTTAGCAGCACGTCCCTTTCTAAAGCTGCCAGTGCCTTTGTTCTTCTGGAGAATAGCTGCCCGCTCGTGCACACAGAGGCAGGGAAAGGTTGGACACCGCACGTTGCATTGTACTGTCAGGCTAAATAGAAGCTGATGGGATAATAATTAATTGCAGTCTCCCTGTAATAAAAGACAAGACAAAGCAAGAGATATAAATAAAATCATCAAAGGAACACACAGAATAGGAGCTGTGTCTGCATTTTGTGGGCAATTTACAAGCCAAAGGAAGGTTGGGAACCCAAGGACTGAAAAGCTATAAAAATCTATGGAGCCCTCACAAAACCGTGACAGCGTCTCACTGATCTGTCTTGTTACCAGGCAGAGGTATAAATTCCCTCAACACCTTTGTTGTTTAAAGAGCTGGAAAGGGAAGGGGAAAAAAAATGGCTTGAAGTGGGGGTGACCCCCAGCTCACTCAGACCCGAACAGCGGGGAGGTGCCCTCGGAGAGAACAGAGGAGACAGAAGGCACCCAGCTCCGCTCCGAGGGCAACAGCCTGCCAGCCTGAAAATACGGTCTGGGGAGCTACAGGCAGCCAGGAGTGCTTCAATGGAGACATTTTTAACTCTCTTTGTACCAGGACAGCTCCTTTCCTTATGGCCTGCACAGAAGCAAACCCTGCCCCGACCCTATGGCTTGCCAAACCCCAGCTGCCTGTCCCTGCTCTCCAGCTGTTGTCACCTTCCAGCTCAGAGGGAAGAAGTGGTGACGAGGCAGAGCCAGAGCCCAAAGGGGCCCCCAAGGCCACCCCAGCCTCGTGGGCAGCTGCAATCTGGAGACACGGAGAGGGGAATCCTCCTCCTGCTCCTTCCCCATGAGGCTGCGAGAGAAGAAAATGGATATAAAAGAGGATGGATATGAAGTGAGGGGAGAGAAAGATCCTGGACTCAGCTCCTATTTAACGCCTAATTAACAGGTGCCTAAATACCCCCCCGCAGCAACAGCCAGTTACATGACACATCCCTCTGCTCAGCAGCCTGTCCTGCTCCTCAGCTCAGGGAGCACCTCATTCAACTCAACAGCAAGGGCAGAAAAAGTCAAAGAAAAAAAACTACTGGGTGTGCTGGTAAAAGAGAAAAAGATACAGCCCTCACAGACATCTGGGCCAAACTGCTGCTGGTACAGGCCCCTTCTCCTGGGAAATGGGCCATTATACATTCAGCTCATCTCCATATTGCCATTAATCCCACCACTGAGATACAGAGAGTTCCCTCCTTCCTTCCCTGAAGTGAAGGGAGAGGCCAGGAGGAGAGGGAAAGCAACGAGGCAGAGGATGTCCCCAGGTGAAAGCTTTTCTTGTTAAGGGGGTACACATCAGGGACAAGCTGGAAGCGCAGATCCCAGATCCCAGTCCCAATCCAGGCTTTGTTTTGTTTCTGTTTTTTCTCCCTCTCTTTTTAAAATTCTCCTTTCAGAAATTTCTTCTCTGGTTAAAGGAAGCCAAGGTAAAGAAACAGCAACTAATTAAACTGAACTGCTGTTACACAATATCCCCCCCAAAGGNAATTCTCCTTTCAGAAATTTCTTCTCTGGTTAAAGGAAGCCAAGGTAAAGAAACAGCAACTAATTAAACTGAACTGCTGTTGCACAATATCCCCCCCAAAGGCAAACACAATCTTCTCCCCCCAAAGAACAAATAAGCCTGCAACCAAACAATAACTTCCTTAACGGAGCTGCCAAAGTCTTTCTTCCACCCGTCACCTAAACAACCAACAAAGCAACCAAGAGAAAAAAGCCACCTCCCTTTCCCCTCGCCTGCCTCGCCACAACTTTACATCTCTGCGGCAGCGGTGCCCGTCGGGAAGGGGATTGTCTCCTCCCCACCTGCAGCTCCCAGGGCGCTGCCTTCCCGCAGGAGCTGGGGACCGGGTGGATGGTCACCAGAGAGAAGGGATCACCACACATCACTGCCTGCCTCGTGTCTCCTCGCACAGCGGGCTGGTCAGGAGGAATCATAGAATCATCTAGGTTGGAAGAGACCCTTGGGATCATCGAGTCCAACCATCTCCCCTACTCTACAAAGTCCTCCCCTACACCATATCCCTCAGCACCACATCTAATCGTCTCTTAAACACATCCAGGGATGGGGACTCAACCCCCTCCCTGGGCAGCCTATTCCAATGCCCGACCACTCTTTCCGTGAAGAATTCTTTCCTCATGTTCAGTCTAAACCTACCCTGTTGGAGCTTGAAATCATTCCCTCTCGTTCTATCATTAATTACCTGTGAGAAGAGACCAGCACCAACCTCTCTACAGTGTCCTTTCAAGTAGTTGTAGAGAGTGATGAGGTCTCCCCTCAGCCTCCTCTTCCTCATACTAAACAGTCCCAGCTCCTTCAGCCTCTCTTCATATGATTGTTTTCCAGCCCCTTCACCAGTTTCGTTGCCCTCCTCTGCACTCGCTCCAGCCCCTCCAGATCTCTCTTAAGAGGTGAAATGGCCACAGTTAGCCCTGTAAGCAGCAGAGTTTGTGCCAGCTCAGGAGCTTTGGTGGGCCAGGAGGGCTACAACTTGGGAATTTGCTTCTGTGCAAGCAGCCGAACCACTGCTGGGTTGGGTGGCTTTAGGGACAGAGCCTTGGATCTAAAAACAAGAGTCTTGGATCTAAAAGCAGGAGTCTGGGCTGCCTAAGCTAAGGGGCAGCTTCATCTTAGCAGGCTTCAGCTGATCAGCTTTCTCTGGTCATCAAGAGAGAAGAGCTGAGCACCACGCAGAGCGAGAGCAGCTCTTCCTGCCCAGCAGTAGGGATGAGCCAAGGATCTGGAGGCGCAATGCTCAGAGCGCAGGGCCACATCCCCAAAGGCAAACACAATCTTCTTCCCCCAAAGAATAAATAAGCCCTCAACTAAACAATAACTTCCTTAATGTAGCTGGCAAAGTCTTTCTTCCACCTGTCACCTAAATAATGAACAAAGCAACCAAGAGAAAAAAAATTTTAGAGAACTAAGAACGGTAGATGCGGTTTAGTGATGGGTTTTATCAGAGTTAGGTTGATGGTTGGACTCCATGATCTGAAAGGTCCCTTCCAACCTAGAATTCTATGACTCTATGAGTATTTCTGTCACCAAAAAGGCCAGAGCGGGCCCCTGTCACCCTGCAGGTAACCTGCACTTACTGCCTAAGCAAAGCACAGCTCCCTCAGACCTCAGTGCTCATGCTCTGTGTTAGGGGAGAGATCTGGAAAACACCCAGATGTTCGTGGGGGCTGCCACCAGGTTCTCCCTCCAGCTTGCAAGCAATCCCGTGGGCAGGAAGAAGGGATGTAGGCTCCAAGCCGCTGCCAAGGGAAGAGCGCGCTGTGGGGCAAGGAAGCAGAAAAATCACAGCTCAAATCCTGCTGAGACTGCTCCTCACACCTCGTCCCACTCCCTGAGACCACCGGATCGGCCTGTGATCGCTCCCTAATCCAGTTCAGTCAAACCGAAACCGAGTTGTCTTTTTCCATACTCTAAATGTGTATAAACACTTTGCTTCCGCCTCATTGTCCCTCTGTGGGAGGGATGGACGTTTTGGGGTAAATTAGTAATTAGCAGGTGTACTACTGATGTTTCACATTTCACATCCATGGTTCCCACAGATTTCAGAAGACACTTACAGCCCAGCTTGCTCCTCATGAGCATTCCCAATCCTATGTCAAACATACCTCAGCCAAGGCCATTTGTAGCAGGATTCACTTTGTGGTCCTTAGGGCAGTCGATGATACAACGAAGCCATGGGGCAGAGGCATCCTGAACCCGTGAAGTTGCTGGAGAGTGCAGCTTGATGAGGAAGGCTGTGACAATCCTTATCCCCTCACCCTCCTTCAAGGCTGAATTCACTCTCTGATTCGTGAAACTCATCGTGAACCTCGGAAGCCGGGGAGAGCATTTGGCCCAGGTCTCTGGTGCCCGATAGCCTCCAAAATGATGTGTGCAGGGTGCCCTCTGTCCTAGGAGGACACAGGCTTGGTCTGAGCAGCCCCACAGCTGGGACATCAGCCAGCTGTTATGGCACTCGCTAGGAAGAGCTCTCTTCCTCTTTGCCCAACTGGTACAAGCCTCTTCTGCCCAGCGGACAGTCCCAGTTGTGATCTCTGACCTGAAAATCAAAATTCTTCCCAAGGTTTACACATGAAGCCAGGGGCTCACCCCCCAAAAAAGACCCAACTCCGTCCTTTCATGCCAGCTACAGTCTACTGGATGGAGAGAAGTGCTGCTGAGGCTGGGAGTGTCACGGGGCAACTGCCGTGACCAGAGGGCATGCACGGTGACGCCGACTCCTGGGAAAGGTCAGATCCCTGACACCGTCATACTCAGAACAAGAAGAGCGTGTCAGCAGGGCTTTCACACAAACCTGCTTTGCTTTCTCTACAGAACAGAAGCACGAACAGAGTCACTTCAAGCCGCAGGAAGAGACCTGACAGGAGAAGAGCTGTAACCTTTAGCTGAAATATAGTAACTTTTAAAAAAAAAAGATTCTAAAGATGGAACAGACACTCATCTGATCACAACTTCAGCTGTAAGATATCCCCTTCCTACTAGAAGCCTTTTTTTTTTTTTTTAACCTGCATCCAGGCAACGGGAGCTACGTTCACTGATACAGTCATTATTACACACATGGCTATGACCCGCTCCAGATAATTCCCACTCCCGGGCAGGGGAGAGGGAAAGTGACAGTATTTGGAACAGCTCCTGTTCAATTGCCTGGAAGGTGATTGAACGCCGCAGCGCTTAGATCCGTACCAGCAGCCAGGCAGGAACAGGTCAGAGGTGACAGAGAGGATCTTGCCACGTGAATATAGAGTTTAAAGAGAAATACTTCACTCTGATCCCATTTAAAGCCCCTTGTGCAGGGTGAGCAGTGGGAATGTGTCCAAAGAGGAGCTGGCTGTGCTGTGCTGCCACCCACAGCAGCATCCAGAAAGGAGGAGATTTGATCCCGAGCTTAGAAATGACTCCAACCTTTGCACAGGAGGAGGGGAAAGGTGAAGGCATCTCCTCTGCCCACCCTCAACATGGATCCCAAACCATTGCTCCTTTGATCTAGGCTGCTGGCTCATGGCCTCAGGTGGCTCAGCCAGATGCAAGGTACAGCCAGGACCTTGAACCTCCTGCATTTATTGTATCTGAACCATCCTGCCTGCCACGCACTTTAGGAAATATGACAAGGATTGTGCACGGGTGAGAGCAAGCTCACATGCAGAACCAAAGGCAGGTCCAACCTTTTTATCAGTAAGTGATAACACCTGGACTTTGAGTATATATCCAGATTAGTTTAGCAATTAGCAGTTAATATTCACGGAGATAGGACGCGTGAAATGCAAGGAAGAGGCTCTTTTGATCCTCTGTCCCTGTGCTCTTGGATCCTGGACTACAAGGCAGGAGGAACCAATGACGACAGCCATGGTACGTGAAGAATGGTACAGTCCCATCGTCATGCTTTGCACTCCAAGGTCTGCTGTCTTGTTCCAGGCTTGCTAGGCTGTTTGGAAGGAGGCAGTCGGGGGAGAACTCACGGATTTTAAGTAAAAATGAAGATGACATCAGCAATCCTGTTGGATATGGCATACGTGCAGGTGGGGGCCCAGCCCGGTCCAAGGGCTCGAGTCCTGTGAGAAGTTGAACGCTATGATACGAGAGAACACTGCAGTTTATTCTGCTTAGCTTCTCTGTATGTGCCTTATGAGAAAAACCAGACATCAGCAACTCTCAGTGCTGTAGGATTCCTGGAAGAGAAAACGCTCCATCCAGCTGAGCTCCCAGTGGGCTGAGCTCCTGCAGACAAGTGAGGACTGGATCAGGGCTAAGCAGGTGTATTAAACCTCTCCTTCCAACTGAGTTTTTACAGCACCTTCGGGGCTGCAGACCTTATGTTAATGCTCCACTTGACTTCCCGAGCTCTCTCCTTCACTCAAGGCCTCCTGTGATGCAGAGCTGAATCCCCCCGTTCCTATAGCAGCACGCAGAGGGCACAAAGCCATTTTCTCAAACTCCTCCTCCCAGGCAGATCAGATTTACCTGCTGCAGCCACGAAGCAGCTCACAGAGAGCAACAGCATCCTAAGAGGCTGCTGAAGGGCAGGATGGCAGAGAGCTGCTAAGTCCTGAGGGGAACTGTCAGCTTAAACTTTATCTGCTGGAGACCTGCAAGCCCTGAGCTAGTACTTGCAGAGGGTTACGCTTGCAGAAAGCCCCCACGCTTCTGCAGCAGTTTCTCTGTTCTTTACAAGAGTTTTCTTCCTTCACAAAGCTTTTCTTTTACAGGCATTTTCTTTCTCGTGAAGTCTCCACTGCAGTGTGTCTGTGGTGCTGCCGAGCTGCTGCGTGGACACGACGTTACTTCCTGGGCATAGTCCTGTGAACGGGTTAAGGAGAACAACCACATGCTCTGAACCCAAGGGAGGTCCCATCCTCACAACGCTCCAGGGTGGCAGGGATGGACAAACCTTATCATACTGAGGCCCGGACACTCCATAAACCTGGTGCATCGTGGTGCGACCACGTAGCCATGTGGATGAGAGCTGTGTGGAAGGCACTGGATCGCTGCAGAGGACTGTGCAAGCAGAGGTACTCAGTTGGCTGAGGGAAAGAAGATTAAAGCTGCGCTGACCCTAGGGACCCTACTCCAGGGTCTAGGACAAACCTCTTCTCAGGGCTGAACATGGGGTTGACAGCCAGGGCTTGGCTTGATGGCTGCTTGCGCACCGGGGGTCACGGCTCCGGCTCAGCGGGAGCATTATTTGTTCTCTGCCTTGATCTTCATCCCTGGGCTGTACTGAAAGGAAGTTTGTCCGAGACAAAGGCGTATGGCACACAATGTCAGCTTCAGAGCGAGCTGCGAGGAAACAGATTGAGTTCTCTCTGCAAACCAACGGCGAAACCATTCCTTGGTGGCTTCTCTTGTGGGACACTTCAAAGGCATCACGCATCCACAACGCAGCTGCTGCCCTGGGGAAGGAGTCGTTGAATACCCTCCATGAATGAGAAGTAAAAATTAAGCAGTTAGATTTGGCACGTGCATCACAATAAAGATCCCCGAATGCTCAGCTTCTTATTGAACCTAGGGCGGGCTGTTAATTCGTTATTCACTTCCCAGCCTGGAAGGAAAAGCATGTTATACCCGAGGGCCAGAACTGATGAACAGAGCCATAAATCAAGCAGTTTACAAGACCAGCAATTAGGAAACAAGCCGACAGAAGGGAGAACTCTGTCAGTAATAAAGCAGACACACCACAGGATCTGCTGAGTGCTCTCAGCAACCGGGGACACGCAGTCCTTTCCACACTCCATCTCTAATTCTTCCCGGTATTTGCTGCCTTTTCCCCCTGTCTTCTACCTCCCTTTATTTCCTCCTGTCTGTCCCCTCCACCGCCCCCCATCCTAGTTTTTCCTGTGTTTTCACCCCCTCTCTTCTGAAAAGCCTGTTCTTCCAGAGAATGCAAGAACACACCTGCTGAGAAAATGGATTTAGCAGCTGCTGCTGAGGAGCAGAAGCACGTGGTGGGTACCAGCCACCACAACGCGGCGGGTACACACAGCCCTAACAGCGCAGGGTGTGATGGAGGGAGCAGGGTGCTCCTCTCCTGTCAAAGGACCACAACAGGACACGAGCCCTGGAGGTCCCGGGATGGTGTTGGTGGGGGAGCAAGTGGCAGTGGGGAGGGCTGCACAAGTAAGGACTGGCTGGGATGACTCTCACCACCTAACCTGTCTTCTGCCCTACTCAGCTCCTCTGATCTCTTCTCCAGCACAAGTCAGATCCGTCTCCCTTGGCTCTGACAGGAACTTCCAACACCCTTCCCACATCTGCTTGATTTCTAGTTCCCCAGGGAACTGGGATTGTTCAGCCTGGAGAAAAGGAGGCTGAGGGGAGACCTTCTCGCTCTCTACAACTCCCTGAAGGGAGGGTGTAGAGAGGTGGGGGTCGGTCTCTTCTCCCAAGTCACAGGCGATGGGACAAGAGGAAATGGCCTCCAGTTGTGCCAGGGAAGGTTCGGATTGCATATTAGGAAAAATTTTTACACTGAAAGGGTTATTAAGCCTTGGAATGGGCTGCCCAGGGAAGTGGTGGATTCACACCCCTTGTGGTATTTAAAAAGCCAGGCAGACATAGGGCTTAGAGATATGGTTTAGTGAAGGGTTTTATCAGTGTTAGGTTGATGGTTGGACCTGATGATCTGAAAGGTCCCTTCCAACCCGGACAATCCTATGATTGTCCTTACTTTTCATTGCAAACCCTGCCCTTGCTTTCCTTACTCAAAATGAGCTCCTGGAGTGGAGTCACTGGGTGGCCAAGGGGGCACAGATCCACTGTTGGCGCTGGTCCCACACGCAGCTCTGCACCACGGTGCCCTCATACAACCCCTCCAGAGTGGGGGCTCCCCAGCTCCTCCAGGCTGTGCCTGCTTGGGACTGGTTCCTGGATGCTGCATTCCTGCTGCTGCAGAGCTCCGAGCCGCTGGGGACGCCGGCAAAGCCAGGCCGGAGCAGCTGTTCCCCGCACGCAGCACAGGCACACGCGTGTGAAACCCGAGCGCAGGACACGGGTATTTCACCAGGCCCTCCCGCTGTCTCACACATCCCTCCTGCTCAGTGCACCAACACATCTCCAGCACATCACATAGTTGGGAAATCACAGCCAGCAGGGATATATTCTGTCTACCTTCGCCCTTGGCACTCGGTGTGTGCACCAGCCTCCCAGCCACAGGAGGAATATGGCTATTTACGAGCATTACTTTGTCAAGGTAGGAGGGAGACCAGACATTCTGATCATCCCAAGACCAAATGGATCCAGCTATGCCAAGAATTAAGGATGTGATATTCCAACGCAGCCTCGAGGGCCAGGAGGAATCTCAGATTTGTAAGTTCACTCTGTGGAATCACTCACTGTTCCCACCCATCAGACACCTTCACAGCAGCAGATGCCAAAGGCAAGAGGAAAGATCAGTCGAGTTACCAAGCCCCACAGGACATGCTCAGCCTCTGACATTCCCACACGTCTCAGCTCGCTATGGTGACACTTTCCATGAGGTGGGGTCACAGCCCAAGGAGCTTCCAAAATAACAGACCAACCTCAGCTGCCGAAGCCTTCTCCTTGCGACGATCATCCTCCCCAAAGCCAAGGCTGACACTTGCACAGCACTCGGCACAGGATTACCCTCTGGAAGAACTTTGAGCTGCCCCTCACCCAAGCAGGCACGGACAGAGATGACCCAGCAAAGGTCCCACCAGCCTCCTGCTGGGCTGGAGGACAGGTGGGACAAGGCCACACGTCACTAGTGACCACAGCCAACTTCCCAGAGAGGCTGCTCTCTTCTGCTCTGGCCCAGGGCAAGAAGCAGCGAGCTGAGGCCAGTTTGTCTTCAGCACATCAGAGGCAGGGCTGAGAGTCACTTAAAGGAAACAAAGCACTGCCTTTGGATGAGCAGCACTCCAGTGCCTTCCCAACCGCCTGCGGTTTTGATCTTCAACGGGGAGGCTAAAGATTTGTCTGGAAGAGTTGCTAGTCCACAAGAGGAGGAAACATCTCCTCTAACCTTGAACACAGAGAGACTAATAATCCGCCTCCCCCAGCGCCGGGGCAGGGAGGCTTTGATGAGCTCTTTGGCAAGTGCCGTAGGAAGAGGCTGCAACGGAAAGTTAACTAATTAGGTCGCTGCAGAGCAAAAGGAAAATAAAGTAGGAATCGTTTCCGTGCAAAGCAGATTCCAGGGAAGGAGCGAGCAGCTGCATTCCCAGAGACAGGCTGCAGCAAACTCCACAAGGAGACGGGGAGGGGAACGGGTTTCAAGGTCTTGAGAAAAGCAAATCCCAGACACGAGGCCGTGGCAACAAAGAAAGCTCAGCAGCTGGGGACTCCTCGGGAGAAGACGGGAAATCCTCTTCAAAGGAAGGTTTTTCCCACCCAGATCTTGGCAAGCCAGCGTGAGCAGTTACATTTTGCTTATCCAAGGTGTCTCTCAGGCCAGCCAGCCACAGGTTTCACACCCAGAATGGCTGGACAGTTTCTGAACTGCCACACCTCACCCCAAATGTGTTTTTTCCTTTGAAGACAGGTAAGATCCCAACAGACTGGGCGTGTGGCTGGTAGAAGTGTGCCCTCAGGTAGCCCAATCTGTTATCTTGGCGGTCCCTGGACTCACAGAGCCAGGCAGGCCCCCTTCAGAGAGCATCCAGGGAGCTATACTGGTGTCTATCACCTTTGAGCATGGAGCCCTGCAAAGAAGATATCATAGATGGTCTTCTCCTACTGCACGACCAAAAGCTTCTTAGTTGTCCATGTTGTATAATAAGGAATAACACAAGCAAGTAGCAATTGCTGGTACTTCACCCACGGGTTTATTCTCCCAGAAACAACAGGGAGGCTTTCCATGGCATCAGGTAGGCTTTTGAGTGGCACTTGAAGGAAATTCCAGCCGCTTGGCTGTGCCCCAGTTCACTGGCATTCTGGGAAGGTCAGAGCTCCACAATCAGCCATATGTTCAATCTTGGCTTCCCCTCGTAACGCCAAGACGTGTCTGCAAGGAATAAAGCCAGAGGGAATGTTAACTGATCACCACTGAAACAGAGCCTCTCCTTGGCTTTCACCCTAATTAACTATCAAGAGGCGGTGCCGGAAGGCCCCTGCATTGCCAATAAAGAACGTGGGGTTGGTAATTAATTAGGTGCCCATCGGGATCCCAGCACCTCTCGCCCACAGCCGATCTCTACAGATTGATACAAAGGGGATTTAATGGAAACACAGCAGTTTCCCCATTACGGCCTAAAGCAAAACAGAACTAGTTTTTGAAGGAACCTCATTTACAGTCCTCTCACGTGACTGATGCTTGGCACCTAACCCTGCAGGTACAGGATTATATTGGAAAGGAACCTGCCTGCAGAATACAGGAGTAAGAGAGAGAGCCCCTTAAGTAATTTGGTGAGCTATTACCATCCTCCATGCATAAGAAAACCGAGAGTAGAAGGATGACAGAGAAAGGCCTTGCACATCAGTGTACAGTTGACAGCAAGCCCGGAGACTCAGACCTGGCAACTCGTGTGTCTGCCTAGAAAACAAGACAGCCCAAATAAAACAGAACATGCCGTGAGCCAAGCATCAAGACATCCTGTTTGGAGGGGTCAGGAGGGGACTGAGCAGGGCACAGGCATTTGGCCAGGGGCTCAGCCAGGCCACTGAGTATGGAGAAGGATCTAGTCTGAAACCCCTCCAAGAAGCAGCCAGGGCTCCCAAATCATCTCTGCTGTCTTAGCTCCAAAAGAAACTTCTGGTTTCTCTTATGTTTCTTGAGTAACTAACCAACACAGTTATGCCAGTTAATATCCCTGGTAATTCTAGACTTTCCACGAAGCCCATGTGATCTCAGCCAGGTAACTTTGTTTCTGTCCATCATTTTATTTTTCCATCCCAGTAGCTGCTCTCCCTTTCAGACAGGACTAGGAGAGGGCAATGGAGATTTTCTCCTGTCAATGGGAATGAGATTTGGTTACTTTAGTTATATGAGATTCCTGTTTTCTGGCTAACAGACACTTTCACTGGGCTGAGAACCATGAGGCCACATACCCCAATTCTTTCCTACAGTAGGAAGCCAGAGTTGAAAAGTGTCCAAAAGCTGAAACAGAGTCAGCAAGCAAAACATCAGGTGGTTCTCTTCACCACTCATGTAGGGAGCAGTGATGATGGGTGAGGTGACCTCTAAGCATCAAGTTGTCAGGCCCAGGGGAAAAGGGGAGGTCAAAAAGGGCATCAGGAAATTACATCAAGGCAGCCCAAGGTGTCCTTAAAAGACGCTCAGAAGACAAGACAAGGAGCAGCTGCCAGAGGTCAAGGGATGATCTCCTTGGCCTGGGACGGAATAAGACTTTTCTAATGGTACCAAGAGTCTGGCACCATCTATGAATACCCTCTGTGCTCACATCCCATACTCTCACCACACACAAATCCAAATCAGAGCCACCATTGCAGCGTGGCGAATATGCATGGAGGTGAGACAAAGCCAGCACTGGGCTGCAGGCACCCTGTTGGATGTCAGGGCTGGATTCGTAGGTCCAGTCAATAACAGAGTTCCGGATGGCAAAGAGTACAGAAAAAGAGGGCATCCTGCTGAGAACGAGGTATTCCTGGGTATCAGAGCCTGAGACACCACAGTATCTCACCGGTAACGGTGGGACAGGCCAGAACACCCCTGCACACCAGGACGAAGGAGTTAGAGCAAGGCCTGACGTGATCAACAGGAGGCCACCTGGACCTAGCTTCTCCCTATGAAGGGAAGAGATGCCCCGTACACAGCCAAAAGGTGCCAGAACCACAAAAGCAGTTGCCCCAGACCACAGTTTTATTCACTTATCCTAAAATAATCTCCTGCAGATGGCAGCCCTCTGTTCCAGTTACGTCCATCCTACACACCAAATGTGTAGACATTAAGCCCCTTCCTTTCATCCACCCAATGCTTTGCTTTCTTTGCAGCTCTCACCCTCCAAGAAGCTCAACAGGCCAAATCTTCCCTCTTGGGCTCCCAGGCCTGGGTGAGCAGGAACATCTGATCCACAAGCTTAACTTGGCAGCCAGGGATGCTGCTGCTCCTTCTGTGCAGCCCACTTTATTGTAATCCCCTCACAGATGTTGCTGTACATCCTCTGCCCAAACCTGCAGTTGCCCTGTCTCCCTAACAAGCTCTCTGGCTCATTAACCTTTCATTTTGCTTCTCTTCATCTCTTCTATTCAAGCTGGAGCCTATCCAGCTCCCTCTCCTGGCTTGATTTTCCTCTCCCTTGTAGTCTTGCTTGAAGAGGAGGTCTGCCATGCTCGTTCTTATATGTCTACCAGCATCTTCCTGACACCATCAACTTCATGCTGGCTTCCCTCCCAGGTGGCCTCCATGCTGGGAGCTGCTGTAGCCTCTCTCTTCAGACTCCGTGATATTCTCCATCCAAACAATCTTGAAAGGATTGGGATTTTCCTCTCCAACAGACATCATTTTCACTCCTCTCAGTAGGCCCTCATTTTTTTACATAAAGCTGTCAGTTCCATGAAAATGTCAGCTTAATGCTCAGTAACCATCAAGAAACAGATCAAGTGGTATGAATCATTTGGAAAGAAAAAAAAAGAACAGAACAGAAAAATCTATGATTCATCCACACCTTGGATACTGCGTGCACTTGTGGTCCCTTCATCTCAAAGGGGATATCAGAACTGGAACAGATTCTGAAAAGAGCACAACAGATGGTCAAAGACACAGAGCATAATTAAAAGCACAATTATGGAAGCACAATGAATTGGGCTCAGACTTGTTAGCGTGCAAGACAAAAGGCTTGAGGGAGAAAAGTAGGGGTGTGAAGTCATTATTGGGCTGAAGGAGGATTAGCTCTTCACCTCTTCTACCAACACAAGAGCTTAGAGCCACTAGTGATGCTAGGAGCACATAGACCAGCCCTATGTGGCCAACCTCTCTAAGACCAGGGAGTCCATCCTCTCTCTCTGCTCTTGCGGCTGGTACAGGGTCTTTGCTTCAAGTGTCTCAGGAACAGAGGACCAACCAAATTCACCCCCACAATTCCCATTATTCCATTACTCTCAGTCAAATAGCCTCTCTTTTCTCTTTCATATCAGGAAACAAGCCCATCCCAATGTTCTCAGAAGTAAGTTAATTATACTAGTGCTGAAGGCCTTTCCTTGCTGTTCCCCATCTGTCATCTTTCATTCATTATGAAGGAATCAGCCCCCATCTTCTATCAACTCATAGCACCAGTCCACCCACCAGATTTGCAAGGAAGCGCTGTCTTGCTTTTCTTTATTCATGCTTCCAGAAGGGAAAAAACCACCCACAAATCTCCTTACTTGTCTTCTTCAAAATCTTCCTTCGTTCTGATTCCTACAGCAAGTTTGACAGCACCGTGCCAAGATCACAGTCAGCATCACTTCACTGTTCCTCTGTTCACCTCCACCGGTCTCACACTTTGGTAGGGAGCTCTCTGGGACAAGACTCCTCCTTTTACCTTGTATAGTTCCAGGCTGCAAAGCTTCATTTCGCAGCTCTCATGCTGAGGGTCTACCACAGCAGCTCCCTCAGCTGCATCATTGGTTTAGCATCTTCCTCTTCTCTTCTATTTTTAACCCTGACGGACCACAGGAGTGACATTCAGGTTCCTCACTATACAGGTCCCATTTGCTTCCTAGACAGGTTGAGTTGAAGCAATAAAGGTCCAGAGGTTTTGCCCCATAGCTCCAGAACTTTCCCATTCCACCAAGCAGAGCCTTCAGCCCTGCAGGGGTGACCTACAGCCTTCATCCCCAGCCAAGGAGATCCCACCCCAAAATCTGTTTCAGAACACAACTCTACTACTCATCAATGCAAAACACAAGCAAACACAGCATCAAAGCAACTCTGCTACCCACCCAGGGTCACTGCTTTCTAAGGCTCCTTCACCTTCACTGCTGCAGGCTCTACAGCTACAACAGAAGCCTCTGGTTGACACCCATAGTTTCGTCTTCCTTCCAGGGGATCCAACAGTCCAGACTGGCCCCAAGCCCTCTGTGCCAGTAACAGAACGGCCACCCTAGGTACACCCTGGGATGGGAGCACACATTATCCTTTCTGCACTCAGAAAAGTTCAAGGAAGAGGCTGGAGGAGCTTTAAGAGCAGAGGGGAAGTTTAGTGAGTGTTAAGTTAGTGATAAACCTGGTTTGCAAGCAGCAACTGTCCTAGCAAGGCTTTGTGGCTGTGCTTAACTCCACTGCACCCCAAAACCAAGAACAGAGTAGGACGCACAGTATCTGCATGACTCTAAGTACATTCCTGTGCAGTACAGCCAGACTGCCAGAGAGCACACAGAGGACAACCAGGACTATTCTTTGGGCAGAAGCTACAAATAAGAGGAGGACTTGGGATAAAAAGGAAGGAAAACCTAGAAATATATGCATTGCTTATATATCCTTGCCTTTCCAAGACCCAATCAGTTTGGATGGACACTGTCAAAGGAAACAAGATGTGTTCTGGCCTCCCTCTGTCTCCTGGGGCACAGAAAAGGGCAAAGATTGTGGAAAAGATTTCACACTCGGCTACTGAGCACTCAGCTCCAGGAAAACCCCAATTATCCTGGACAGGGGCCTGGAGAGGCAGTAGAATCCCTGTTCTTGAAGATATATAAAACCTGACTGGATGAGGTCCAGTTGGTCTGGATCTCACTTTGAAGCTGGCTGTGCTTCGAGCTGAAGGCTTCCTGGGGCTCCTTTCACCCAGCATTAGCCTGTGATTGCAGGATTATACGTCCCTGACACAGCAGGCAGAATCTCACTTGCACAGTCAACAGCAGGGCTCTTCTGACACACCAAAGAGCTCAGCTCTGCTCCTCGGCTCACTGGCATGAGATACCCACACAACAGAAGTATCTGGCTCAGTCCCTAAGCTGGTTGCCCTTCAGATACAGAAGAAGAGCTCCTGTCTTGACAGCATTCCCACAGTCTTGCGGATAAGCCAGAAGGAGAGGGTGCCCCTGGAAAAAACAAACTGCAGGAAAATTGAAGTGCTGGCATGAAATGCCGATCGGTTTGCATTTGAATTTCAGTAAGAATGCACTTACATCAATGTTTGGCTCTAAAAAAAACCCTTCCAGGTTTGAAAGTAGTTCATAAGAGCCTTGCTAAAGCAGAGCTCTTGGCAGTGGGGTGGTGTGTGCAGGAGAAACACCAGTTCCCACTGACAGATACTGAGAGGATGAGAAACACCCCTCCTTTACACACAGAGACACCTCAGGACTCGCGTCCTGTAAGGAGGGCTTTTACATCCTCATCTGGAGATCATCATGGAAAACAAGGGGTTTAGAAAGCCACTTTATAAGCCGGAACATCAGAGCAAGTAAACGTGCAGTATCTCAGATGTTTTGCTGAAGAGATGAAGTGTCACACGCTTTTGATGGGATTCCAACTAATTCCACTCTACATACAAATCCGGCTTTAACTCTTCCTGTGCTCTCAGCTTTGAGATTTTTACTTTTACTTTTTACTTAGCCCGTTACTAACACCTTCCACCAAAGGGCTAAAAGTAGCAACTGACTGTACTCATTTTGGCCAAGACTTTCTTTGGCCCTTTCTCCCTTACTCTGAAACTTGGCTCTCCCTACCAGTGCAGCACGAGGAGAGAGAGGACTGAGCTGCAAGGATATGGGTTGAAGAATGTTGGGTTTCATTGATTGCAAATGTTTTCAGGGGCCTTTTCTGAACTGAGATCAGTTGAATTTGCTCAGATGTTCCTGCCCAGCGCCCTCAGACTGTGCTGCAGTGTGATGAGGGATAGTTCTGCCAGAGGGGAACTCAGTCCTAAAATCCTTGTTCAGGGTTATGTATTTCAGGACTGGCATGAAAACAGGGAGGAGCAGACAGAGTCACAAGAGGAAACATCAGAGACTTCCCTTGGAATAATCCCTTCTGTGGAGAGGGGTTCGAGCAGCTGTAGGCTCCTTCAGATTATACCTTCCAAATCCCCGGGATCAGTCAGAAAGGGGCTGAGCTGTTATTTCCATAGCCTGACTCTGGAAACTACACCAATAACACCCAGAGATGGGCTCAGCACTGGATATGCCCTTGTTTTCCACATATATAATAAATAGGTGCTCTTGCAGTCCAGAGAACGCCCCGCTGCGCCGCTCGGCGGCTGGCTAGTATTCTTTTAAATAATCAGTGAATCCTCTAATGATACTGCCTGCATTCTGTGCTCCTGAAAGCAGCCCGCTAGAAATGCTTATGTGCAGCTAGACCATGTGTGATGATTATAGATGATAAACATAATTATTTTGGATGCTGATCTCCTCTGCTTTCTTCACTCCGCTGCTGCTGTGTAAAACAATCTCAGTGCTATCAGTTCTATGGGAGAAACACGGTGAAGATACAGACTTCCTCTTGAAGGAAGGGCCAAACCTTCAGGGAAAGGCACCACCCGAGGGACAGAGCTGCAGCTGTGACAAACTCCTGCTTCTTGAAACACAAAGTCTTTAAGATGCACCTGAACACTCTGCAAAACCAAGGTCAGAGCGTGACTGGGAAGCGGGTTTCGTTACCCACCAAGAAGCAGGAAAGCATTAGTGAGGAACCAGTTTGACTGACTTCTGCTCCAAGCAGCACTGTCGTGCAGATATTGCCTAACTCAAGATTTGAGGGAGTTGAACAAAATCAAGTACCCTAAAACAGCAAAATCACCCATTAGACCTGTCAGTACCACGTGTGAAGCTGGGGGAGCCCTTTCCCACTCCTGCCAGGAGTTCATTGCCTTCAGATTAGGACCAGCAGGTACCTCAGGGATCCAGAGCACAGACCCCTGAGTTTTGTTTTAAAACACTAATCCATCATCCAAAAGCACGTGGTTGCTTCCCAGCCATGCAAGTAACAAGATAACACTGCTAACCCCTATGGGGAAGATGGCATTGTCCCTCACAGAAAATGGGATAAGGTCACTGAAGCTCTCCAGCCTCACCCAGTCTTTCCCTTTACTTTGGCCAGTGAGGTCTTTTCCTCCTTCTTATCTCCCTTCCTGATCTCTCCAATCGAGAGTTCGCTCCCATAACCATCCCCACTTCCCTTTGCTGCCTGCTCACTGCCTGCCCCTTCTCCCCACGATGCTCAGTTCTCTCCCATTACGGTTCTCCTTGCACAATCTCAGTGTTGGGTGCTATGCTGCCTGCCTTGGAGATGAGGACGAGTAATCCATGAGACTCTCGTGCTGGACTCCCACTGGGACAGAGCACACCAGCAGCACCAGGTAGGGGGGCTTTGTTCTGCCCCACAAGCCCAGATCTGCACAGCCAAACCTGGGTTTGGGGAGATTCTCCATGTGCTGAGCAGCCACACTCAGAGATGGGCCCATAGAGCAGCTGAGAGACAGCAATCACATGCTGTGACACCTCACAGGAACCTGCACAGGAGAAATAATGGGTGGAAGGACTACGCCTTGTCTTCTGCCATCTTCTCTCTACTGTCATATGGTCCTGCTTGTAGACTTGGGCTGTGAATTCTCTTTTATATGATCCCTGCCACATCCTGAGAGAGATGGAACTGGCAAGGTCTGGACAGCCTGCACGGCATCGTAAACTTTCCTGCCAGTTCAGGAGGAGGGGGGTTACTGGGAGAAGGCTGAGAGGCAGAAGGAACGGCGGGGTTGGCAGTGCTGAGACTCACCAAGCAGCCCTGCTTCCCTCCACACTAACCCCATCATGACCTGGCTCCTCAGAGACAGCCACTGCCTGGAACGGAGCAATCTGGAAAACAACCACTTCTTTAAGTTTTATTATCAAATAAATCAATCAATCCAGTTATCACGAGGCCCCGAAGCCAAAGTGGCCAAGTAAAGGGTAGGAGAAGCCAGAAAAACTTCAGTGAGAACAGGTAACAAGAGACGTGTTTACCACAGTGGAGAGACAAGGCTTTAATACAAGCAGGCTGCGGCACCACAAACATTCCCTATGGCCTGGTATGGCTGCACGGAGATATTTACACGTACGGGCAGGGAGACGCCGAGCCCTGGCTGCTGAACAATCAACTTTTATTCTCTCCAGACCAGCAAAGCCAAGATTTTAGTAAACACGCAACCCCAAAAATGCGCCTGCGGATTGGGTAGAGCAGAGCCCGTGCTCTCCCTGCCAAACAACAAAGCCCTTCTCCTGTGGGTGGTTTCACGGTGAGGTTTCTGTGGGGAGGAAGTGTTTCTAGTGGTCAAGGCGGAGAACGGGGGCTCAGGGGACCTGGCTCCCATCCCTGGCTCTAGGAATCAGGAATTGCAGCAAAGGCACATGCTTGCAGGAGTCACTAGTCCTCTGTTCACCTCTCCTTTTTCAGGCACAAGCTGTTGCTTTGAGGAGCCACGCAGAGACACAGACTTCCCCGCCTTCCCCGCCATCTATAACACTTCCTGACCCTGCAGGGCTGTGGCAGAGCTGGTGTGATTGATGCCTGAAAGGCTGTCAGAGCTCTTGGGATGAAAATCTCTCTGGAAGGTATTGGAAGACGTGCACATGCGAGTGCAGGCACGCGAGGAAGAGACACGCACCTCACACACTCTCCTGCTTCCCTCCGGCTCACAAATCTCCACCCAGACTTGCTGGTTCCGCTACTCAGGCATTTAAATATTTACAAGATGGGTCTGCAGAAAACCTGTGTTTTAAAGCAGGGTAGCCAACACTATAACTTAACAAACCTAACAAATACCCAACCTGGTTGGTTGCCCAGACTCAACCTCAAGTCTCTGCATTTTACTGCCAAAACCAGGCCAACGTGAAGGCAGACTGGAAGCCCACGGCAGATACAAGCCAGTCCTACTCATTTCTGGTGGACTGGCACCAGTAACCTCCCCAGGCCCTTTGCATTGTCCTCTCTTCGTTTCATCCTAGATGTCTTTAACATGCTGTTTACATGTCTTCCAGCTCATTAATGAAGACACTAAAGAAGACTGGACCTAACCCTGATCCCCACAGCTTGTCATTAGATAAACACCTCCTCGAAAAGTTCCCGTCAACCTCTTAGGTATGAAGGACTGTTGTCTGGAGGTGTGCATAGCAATTACAGCTAATGACTTCACCTGTCACAGTTCATTTGCAGTGAAACCCATGGGGAGAACCCACCAACTGCACCAACAGTTTTTAAAGGAAAAAAAACCCGAAAGAAGGAAGGAGTGCCCCACAGGACGGCTCCATATTCAGCAGACGTGCTGGCTTTGTCTGTTCACAAGGTTTTAAACAACTTTTGGTTTTACTTCCTGCCCTGAATTGATCTGGATGCTGTTAAGTTTTCTGGATCTTCTCTTACCTTGTTGGCTGCATTTTGGAAATAGGTGGCATGAGTCAATCGCAGTGGACCAGTGTAAAATGTTGTAAGATACTTCCCTCAAGTGGAGGGAATAAAAATCACTCAACCGTGTGTCACAGGCTCTGTGGCATACTCAGGTAGCAGAAAGATAATGGGAGATGGACACCTACATGAGGTAGAATCTACCAACCTGCTTGAGAGGTGTTAAGAGTGTAGAAAAATGATCAGTGATCCCGCAACTTTCCCCACTCTACAAATGTCAGAGCACACAAGATGACACCCAGTGACCCTTTGCATCAATACCAAAGAGGCATATGCTCTGACAACCTGTCAAGTTACTACATGGACAGCTAATGTATATCCATGGCCAACCAGGAAAACACCTTGAACGCAAGCTGAGACGAGTGACAAATACTCCTACATCATACTTCAGCAGAAATGGAAGAGGCTGCTTAGAAGCAGCTCGAGGGGTGAAATACCTGGGTGCTGTAGAACAAGGCTTCTCTGCCCAGCGGAGCCTGCAGCAGCACTGTGAGGGACAGCCAGGAATGGAGGAACCAGACGCTGATTGCAGTGGTGTGGGTGGTACCTACACTCACCCCGAGGCTGATGTCTGATCTCATGATCACTGTTTTCCTCAAAGCAAGCGATGAAACATGAACAAAGAATTCAGATCTCACTGTAGTTTTACTGTTAGGGAGACAGCAGCTCAGCTCCAGTCTCTTCCACATACACTGAAGAGGAGAACATTTCATCTCCTGCAAATGAAGAGAGATAAGAGGGGCTCAGCACGAGGCAGGATTTGTCTCTGTAACTGATCGGTCCAACAAAGGGAGACACAAACCGTTTATTACTGAAAATGAATTGTGCTATCAAGGCAGATGCCTGCAATTACTTCTGTTAAATATTATCTTTCATTAACTGTAAAATATATAATTAATAAACTTGCCCCCTCATTTTTGTTAAGTTTCACTGCAAAGACCTTATTACTGAAATAAATCTTTCTAGCAGCGCACGTCGGCAGAACAGGGGAAGGTGCACGCCTCTCTGTGTGTGATAATTTCCTTATGGGAAACTGAATTATTAGGGAGGAATAATCACCTCTCTTCATGGCTAAGACTGTAGAAACACCCCACTCTGAGACCAGTTGTTTAAGCTCATGCCTCTTGGAAGCAGGCAAGAAGAATCTGCTTCGGCTGGCAAAGAGGACTCGATCTGAAAGCAGCCAGGCAGACACAAGCTCTTCTTTCACTGGCAAATCTGGAGAAACAACAAATACAATTCATTTTTTTTGATTTACAGTCCATTAAAGAAGTCTTCTGACTATAAAGCTGCTCAGAAGGACCTCGGTGGTTAGGCTGATTTTTTTACAAGCCCCGCGTCCACCCACCTCACAAGACTGTTAGAACTGCATGACTGTGATTTGCTTTCCACGTATATCAGAACTGGTTTGATTTGGGGCTGTTTGGTGAGGGCTGTTAAACCATGTGAATTAGAACTGCTTCCAAAATGTTGCTGAAATTTGACTCCAAGCATAAAATTCCCCTTAGACTGTGTCTCCACTTGTGATCTTTACCTCAAGTTAGTTGATTGCCAGTTCAACCTGGGGTAATTAAAATATTTCCAAAGGCCGTTCAGGGCAAGGCTTTTTGCCTTGCTGCAGGCTACGGTTGTTCGTGGCTTGCCCCAGGCTGCTGTTCATTCCTGCTGGAGTTGGCACAAGCGGCACCGAATGCCAAGCGAGGAGCAACGCCTGCTCCATCACCATTCTCCCCAGCCAGGGAAGGTGGCAGAAGGAAGGAGGGGACGAGCACACGCTGGAGAGACAGTGATTTAACTTCTGGCTATAGAGAAAGCAGCGCAGAGGAGAAGGAAAGGAAAGTATGTATTTTAATGAACCCCTATATTATCACTGCCTTTCGAGATGTCTGGATGAGCCAACAGGTTGCAGAGACGCTCACCCCCAGACTGCCACGTTCAGTACAGATGAGCTCGGCTGAGAAGGGTTCCCATCTTAACTGGTCTTCAGAGCTTTTTGCAATGAGATGGGTTTGGGGAGGGAGAGGGTGTCATTTTTTGGCCGTCCGCTACCAATGTGTCACCCCTTTTTGTGGTTGGCAGAACTGAAAGGGAGGGCAAGAGCTCCGTGGGTCGTGGGTACCGGGAAATGCACAACCCCTGACTCGGAGCAGGTCCTGTGTCAAAAAACTGTATCAGAGAACCTTACCCTGCTACTGCCCTGAGTCTAAAGAAAGGGCTCCATTCTCATATCATTTTAACTAGCACTTAAGAATGTTGAAACCGCCAACCAATTTGACTACACAAAAAAATTTAGAGTCAGCAAATTATCTAGTTAACCGATGCGTATAGAAATGTTAATTTAACAGCAACTGAAGGCTTTTTACATCTAAAGGCGATAATCCTACACAAAGAAGAAAAGAGAGGGGCTGAGCATGCCATCCTTGCAGAAGAAATGGTAAGAATATTTTAGCTGTCACCTACAACGTAACCTATATGCAGTTAACACAAATAGCACAAGCTGAGAGCAAGTTCAGAAGTGAGTTTGGAACGAAAGCTCGGAAATCATATTATACAACTCTTTGCCCTGGTTTTGCTCTAGGGGAGAGGCTCGTGTATCAGCCCATTTCCACCAGTGGGACTCTTTGCATAAACTTTCTGCACAAAATTTTACTTTTCTGTACAAAAGTATAACAACACTTTACCAAGCGACGTGCACGCTCCTGTCCTTCAGTATCCCTCAGGAACCCTTTCATGCACAGGCACTGACTGCCCGACGTCCAGGCATCATTTCACTCCTCAGGATCCCCGCTGGGTCAGACCAGGAACGCTGGAGAAGGAAGATGGAAAAGTTAAGCAACTCAGCTCCCTGGCTCTTGGGCCGCAGAAGGGGGAGGGGGCAGGGAGGCAAAGCATCTGGCTTCCCCGCTTCTCTAACAGCCTGGCGGGAAGGCTGCTGTCAATTCCGCCTTCTGCCTTGTTGGAAGAAAGCAGAAGTGACAAGAGGCCCTCCAGGCAGGCAGCCAGGAACCAGAAATTCAATTGAGCTACCTCCTCAAACTGGACTTTTTTTGGAGACCCTTTCCCTGAAATTGCTTTGCCTTTAAAAAAAAAAAAATAAAAATTCACGGTGGTTCAGGGCCAATTCATCACCCCAGGTCTCCTGGCTCTCCTGTCCTCCAAGAAAGCATGATTTGCACAAAAGGATTTCCATTTTCTGGACTGCTCTACAACCAACCTCACCCATAATAAATACATAGACACATAAATATTCACACACACATGCATGCACTGATACAAACAATGTTATTTATAGATAGAGGCATTGCCACGGACAGATAAATACACAGGTGCCTTTCTGAGCTATATAACACGCAGGGAGGGAAGTGATACAGCAGCTGAATTTACTCTGCGTTCGCAGATTAGGAAACAGAGTGTGGGACATACGGTCTATCTCTAGGGCTTAGACCAACTGGTTATTGGCTGGTGCTGTTGTTCCTCTAACAAGCCCCTGGATATATCACTGTGGCTGTAGAGAAATGCAGCTGAAAGAGCCTTTCACTGTCAGCAGCAATCTGTCACTTCATGGATCTTACCCTGCCTCTTACAGCACAAAAGCTTCTGAGCCGCACGTGGGTGTTGGGAGAAAGGTCATTTTGCAGGTAGGCTGTGGTATTTTTCTTTATTTCTGGGAATGTGCAGCCAGCTTGAGGCACCGTCTGGATGCTGCAGCATGAATTTCAGCTTCACATATGCCCAGCTATAATTTAAGACAAGGGAGAATTTCCATTACAAACCCCATTTTTTTTTCCCATGGATTTATACCTTAGCTATTCGGCTTCGCTTTGGGGAGGACCTTCACTGAATACATTCCCAGGCAGGGAGAAACTATTTTTCTTGTACAGCGTTTAAATCCAGCCCAGCCTCGTTTGGTTGTAAGATGGTGAAGGAAATTACGTATGCACACAAACACTCACAAGCACACACAAAAAGCTTACACAAACATATGCCCGCAGAGAGAACTGTTACAAAAAAGAAAAAAAAAAAAGACAAGCCAATGCAAATAAGCTCAATTTTAGGAGTGCATTAATTTGACTGACTTTATTATTCTAAATTATTAACAAGTTCTAGCAACCTTAGAATGCAATAACCACACTCTGGCTTTCATCTAGGTTAACTGGAAACAGATAACTTGTCCTGATATAAACGGTATCAGTGGAAATCTGTGACAGGGAACTTGGAGGCAGAAACCTGACAGAGAGAGCCCCTCTCCCTGCAGCAGCGCCTTCACAGCTCCCGTACGATTCCCCTGAAATGTTCCAGTGTGATGAATCACCCTCCGACAACGCCAGAACCCCCCGATTTTCACGAATGCCAGCTGAAACCTGACCTCCGCAGCACTCTAATCTCTTTATGACTTGGTCTGGCTTAGTAAACCCATTTTGGGGTTTTTTTTTAACTCTTTATCGATTCTACTTCGATGTAGTCCAATAAAGCACATTGACAGAAGCAATTTACGTCGGGTAGTGCCCCTGGTTCAGGAAAGCCTCCTGAAGCAGGCTCCTCCTATATGAAGAGAAGTTAAGCACCTTGCAAATAACATACAGGTTACCCAGTTATCCCACTCTTACCAGTTTCATTCAACCCATCTCCATGACTAAGATTAGGAACGACCTCCTGTTTCTCCTGCTCACAAGCAGAAATAGGTACTATTCTCCCTACGTGTCACTTCCTAACGCCACGGGGAAAAGATGGGGAACACCAGAAGGGTTTTCCCAGTCTTAAGAGGGAAAAGCTGCAAGTGGCCACTGAAAGGAGATGAGCATTTGCCATCGACTGATGGCACAGAACCCAATCTTCTGCCATCAGCGCTGGCACAGTGCGTGCCACTGGTACCAGCAGGGCTCAAGCACCTGGAAATGGTAAGATGCCCCTGTTTGTACCTGCTGCACAGGTGTGTAAATGCAAGTTGTTCCGGTGCCACAAAAATCCAGATTAGGCAGGTTGGAGACATCAGCTGGAGATGTTGCCAATCTCCTCGTGATATGCTGTATCACCTCTTCCTTTCTTAGGTTTCACACCTAAGGCTGGGGAAAACGCTGACTAAGAACATCATTCAGGGAAGATGTTTAGTAAAACCCACAGTGCTCGGTGGCTCCTAAGTGCAACATAATTGTTTTCTTGCTTCTTGCTCCGAGGGCGCAGCACCAGGGCAGAGGAGGATAACTGAGAGCTGCAGGGACTGGAAAACTGAACTCGATTTAGCCACAGACCAGTTTAAAGTTCCTGTTGCATTTTTCAGCTAAGTACAGCAAATCCCCCCGCTAAGCAACCGCCCAGGTGGCCATAAATACTGGAAGGCTAACTGCACGCGTGGCCTGCGGGTATCAGAGAGGGCGTGCGGAGGGGCACAGCGGGAGAAGCAGCTGAAGGAGAAGCAGAGTGTCCTTCCAGGGAGGCAAAGCCACCTGTTTGCAGCGCCGGGAGCCAGGCCCTGCTGCGGGACGGCTCTGGAGGCACGTGAGAGCTGCTGGATTCTCTTTCATTCGAAGCTTCCCCGCAGTTACCGAGCACCGATAGAGTTTCACTCTTCACCAGCTGGAGCCCCGGGCAAGGGAGTCTCTCCAGAGAAGGAGCTCAGGAGCTCCTCCCCAGGGAGGAAGATGAGGGGTGGTCTAGAGAGGGCTGCACGTGGCGGGTGATACAGCAGAGATGGCCACCGGGCACCTCCTGTGCCAACAGGAGACCTGCGTGGTGAAAATGCAGCTCATCACTTAGCAAAGGAAAAGAATATAAAAGAAAACACGGCCTTTAAATCTACTTGGATCTGCTGCCCCTGCTCGGGGAAGACACCACGGCTCAGTCTGCTGCCTTGCAAGGCTCCCAGGGAGCCCCTGCTGCAAAAAGAGGGGTAGCAGGGGACATGTCACATTTAATCACCAGCAGACCATGGGCACCTAACTTCGGGTTCTTCGTTTATAACAAGAAGAGCTGAAAAGCCTCCCATCTCCCCACACAGAAGGTTGCACAGCGCCAAAAGGAGGAGGATTTCCTCCCCCATTTATTCCACACGAGCTCTACGGGTAGGCAGCGATGCGCAAGGGTGACGGACAGGCGGATGGACGGCTGTAAGCGTGGCAGACAGGCTGGAGCACAGGCGGACAGCTTGCCGAGAGCTTTAGGAACGGGGGCTGCTTGAACTGGGGAGCGTTAGAGGTACTGCCCGAGTCCTGAGTGATGTGTGATGGACACGGGAGTCTGCACTGCCTCATATCTCGCAGCAGTGAAGGCTCAGCCTGTGACCCCCCGGCACGTGCCTCGCTCAGTATCTACCAGAGTCCCCATATGGCAGTTGCCGAGTGATCTGGACCGCTGGGGCCTGTCAGGACAAACACACCAGGCTTCCTGGCATTTCACCCAGGAGTTATGAAGCCGTCACTCGCTCAGGCTGTCTCCGAACGCTGCCAGCACGCTTTGGTACACTGCCTGCTTTTCACCTGATTGTCATTTTTGGACGCTATTACTGAGAGGCATTTTTGGAGCCTCAGGACCTGCCGGGGAGAACGAGGCCAAATTCCCAGCCTTTCTGCCTCCTCACTTCTCCCCTGCTTTCTCTTTTCTGGAAAGTTTTCCCATGCTAAGTATAGTTCCTAACAGGTGCACGACCAGAGGGGACTGTCAGGGACGCAGCTGTCCCCACAGAGGCCTGGATCCATCTCCATCTGTCTCGCTGGAGTTATCCACGCTGTCTAGCTGAGCTCTTCGGACACGGGATGGGGAGCATCAGAGATGCAGACAGGGAGGAGATACGTGTACACACACAGAGGGAGGATGATTATTCCGGGGAATGCCACAAACAAAGCCTCTGACATCAAACTAATGCATCCTTTGAGGCTTTAAAGAGCCCTTGCCACATGCGGGCAGGCTGCCAGCTAACTCATCGCTCTTCCTTGCCATGCTAACAGCCTGATGCCAAGGTCAGGCTTTAAACGAAAGCTGACTGCTTTGTAATCCCCTGCGCCTCATTTGGGGAAGCCACAAGACCGGTAAGAATCGGTGGCAGAAAATATTTGACTGGGGCCAACTCCAGTGCAATGACTGAAGCGACTCCTTTGCCCAGCCGGCTGCCAGCGCTGCCTCTCACCCTCCCAGCCACACACACCACAGCCCTCCCAGCCCAGGAAAGCAGGGCTGGGGGCACAGGTGAAATAGAGACAGCGCCACAGGTAGCTGAGACCCCTCTGACACACCTCGGAGTGTGCATGAAGCAGTCACACATCAGCGACCTCCAGATGCGCAACGGTGACGAGGAGTCCTAACTCAGAGCTGCTGGGGTAACCTTCCTGGGCACCGAGTTGTCTCATCGCCACGTAGGGGATATAGATATTTGAGAAACAGAGATAAGAGGCAACCCTGCTGACAAACTAAAGGTGCTTCCTACCCCTATAGAGTGTACTGGCGTAATTTCAGGCCGGTATGACATAAGGAAATAATCACTTTGCAACACACACCACTGCTCCCTGCCACTGCATGTTGCAGCAAGAGCAGCTGATCTGCTTTACCAATCTAGGCCCTGGGATGTGTGTGGTGTTAACAAGCTGCCTTAGCTTAATGGGAGGGTGATGAAAACCATATGCAAGGAAGAGGATGGTACCTTGACATCACCACCACCATCACCGAAAGAACAAAGAATGAGGTTTCTGCCTTCACACTGCAGCACTGCAGAACATGCTCCATGCCGTGCTTCGGCCACAAAGTCCAAGTTCTTAACTCAAGGAACCCAAAGCCCAACTAATTGCTAAAGGGCAGTGTCTTAAGCTGCAGGAAACGGAGCTGCAATCAGATCTCAGAAGCCTGCCTGGGGCTCAGAGAAGAGGTGGGATGGTCTGGGTGAGACAGATCTTTGGCAGAGGGAAAATCAATTTCCCTTCTTTTATTCCTTTGTTAAAGTGAAGCAACACTGCTGCTAGCAAACCTCTGCCCAGTCACACCCTCCCAAAGGAAGAACCACAACTCCCTGGGTCCGGGGCGCTGCAGCCTGGGAGAGGAGAGCTCTGAAGCCAGGCAGGTGTCACAAGGCAGTGGGTCCAGATGGCACTGCCACCTGCACTGCCCAGATACCCCTTGCCTCCCAAGGGGTTCCTCAGCAGGGCTGAGGGCACGCAACAGCCATGCTTGGGGCCTCCCTGCTCCCAACACACACGTTTTACCAGGGCACTACTCTTAACACCTTCAGACGTGGACACCAGCAGGAGTTTCATCGATAAGAAGAACAAGATCAAGTCCAGATTTTCTAAAATCAGCACTGTCAACGAAGATGGCATTGCCTTAACCTTTTTCTTAAACTGCCTTCCCTTTTTATGTCTCAATTCCTCTCAATTCCAAGTTTTCAGAGCTTTGTATCGTTACTCTCCTTTACTCCTTTTAGAACAATCCCTTTCAGAAAGAAGCGCTGACTGAAGCTCTTTGGGTCTCCAAAGACCATTCCATCACATCGCTGCTGACGGGGCTGGGGCTGCCAGACTGAGTTATCACAGGTCCTGCCCTCCCCTGCCGTTAATACCTGCTCACCGAGGGAGCGTTGGTCCAGCCCAAGCAGAGAAGGTCATCCCCAAGCTGCAGAAGTCTCCAACTATTAGGGAAAAGGCATCAAAGGGAAAAGAAGACAAAAACAAATATATTCCAGGCATCTCCCCTTTCTAGACATCTCTGGAAAATCATAATTGAGCTCAGACAGCCCCAGGGAGGGAATGAGTTACAGGGAGTCATTCCATGATCAGCTCACCTTGCGCCAAGGAGAATCCAGCCACACACCGTCCCCAGCCCTGAGCCCGGTGTCTCACAACACCCCTGTCACACAACCTGGCACCTCTTTCTGTCCTGATTCAATCCCTTCCTGCCCAGCAGAGGGGTCCTGTTATCAGGACCTATGTGACTGTGCAAGTGAAACGGTGAGGCTGATTCAGAAGCAATATAGGACCCGCGAGCTGGGACTATAGGTACTGAGGAAAGAAGGCACCACCCATCACTCAAGTGACAGTAAAAATACAGTAGGTGTTCTCACACACTAGCATCCCAATTCAGGAGCGCTGCGCTATTCAGGAAGGATGCTGCCATGGGAGAAATACCATCTAAATGCCGAATCACTAAAGTGTATCCTCGCTCAGGAGACAGGGACAGCTCTTACCAGCTCTGCTCAGCCCTGGGTGGCACGCAGCAGAGGGCTGTCAGGCCGAGAAAATATGTGGCTAACTCTTGGAAGTCATTTTTTTACCACAGCCTGGTAGCCCCAAGCCCAACAACCAAGACAGGAGCAATTCCCCAAGGAAAGTCACCTGCACTTCAGCAGCACATCTGGAACATCTCTGCAGCATTACGCAATCCCCTGCCTGGCCAGCCATGGGATTGAGAAAGGGGTTTTCTGCCCTTCCATGTCCTCTACTCAACTGAAAAACCCCAGCCAGTAGAGAGGGAAAATTCTCTTTATCTGTGCTCTTAATTCCAGTTTAAGACTGCCTGGATCGCCCGGACTCCTGCCAGCGCCCCAGCAATGAGCACATTCACACCCCGAACACGCGGGTGCCAAACAGGAACAGGTCACCAAAAACAAGACCTGGGCTTTGCCCCTGGCCAGAGCCACCGAGTGTCACGAGCCCAACTTCAGATCCAAACAGCCTGTGTCAAACCTTGTGCCTGTCCTTTACAATATGAACAACAATCCAGCAGGGTCTGACGTTCTCCACAGGAATACAGTCGGTGCATTAAGAACCTATAAAGACATTTTTCAGATGGGTATCGGCCCTGGAAGCCCAAAACCACCCAGAGCCAGGACTTTACTGTGAAGCTTTCAGAAACAGGGTGTTTTTCTTCAGCCCCCCACTCCTGGGGCCCTGCGTTGGCATGAAAATTCTACTTTTGTTATTGCAAAAATGGCACTTTTAGCTCTCACAGCTGAAAAGTCTGAGAACGCAGCTCAAGGATTAAACCCCTCCTCCCCAGACCTACAGTAAATAAAAAGAGTTAAAACCAGATTTGTAAACTATATTTGTGACTCTCTCAAGGCGTTCTGGCATCCTTTGTAGTTGGCGGGTGAGACTCAGAGGGAGACGTGAGACAGAATAAAGAGGCCTTGACCACAAGGACTGGGCCGGTTCCCTCCAATGCAGAGATTTGGGGAGGCGGAAGGGCTGGCAGCGAGGAGGCACAGGAAACAAAAGCAGACATTTGTGAGACATTTGCAAACGGATTTCTGAGCCAAAATTTCCTCCCAGTCACGCCCGCACATCTCTGTAAACCTATCTGGCCTCTGCACCATGGTTTGAGGACAATTTGACCTGGAGCCTGAACAATAGGATTAAGCACTGGATCAGCAGAAAAATGATTGCTTGCTATCGGAGACTTATTGTTACCAAAGAACGTCTGTTTCCCTGAGCCACATTGTGTAAGTGTCGGTGCCTTTGCTAGATTTAATGGTCCAATTATCCCAGGCTGTGTCACCTCCTCCCCGTTCTACATGACAAGACCTGCTCTCCTGCCTTCCTTCCCCTCTCCTGTTTTGCTAGCAGGCAAACACACCTCTGCCGCTCCTTCATGGGTAGTCTTCTTTTTAACTTCTCCCATGCTCAGGGCTGGGGGGGACACGACACCTGGGGAAAGCCAGACAAGTGGAAGAAGCCGTCTCTGGCATCGGCATCTCACCCTGAAGATGGCTAGTTGGGAGTGGGTCTTCTTCCCTGCGTGAAAATCTACGTTTTTACTTGCTTAGTGAAAATCTAACCAAAAGTTCTTATTAGACTTGAAGTCATGTTGAGTTCTCCTCCCAAGCTCTCCTCTGTCCTGGTCTCCAACTGTTCTGGCCCCTGTGAAACACCGCCGCCTGCTCAGCTCCCCAGCATGTCCAAGGCAAAAGAATTGATAGGACACTGCCACTGCATCCATCACCTGAAGTAGTTGAGACGTTACACCTGGCCATAGATCAACCAGTCTCCTGTTAGCCCCACAGTCCCTTCTCTAAGGAAAATCCTACAAGAAAGTGCCTGAGGGTGGTGCGACCCTGGCCCAGGTTGCCCAGAGAAGCTGTGGCTGCCCCATCCCTGGAGGGGTTCAAGGCCAGGCTGGACGGGGCTTGGAGCAACCTGGTCTGGTGGGAGGTGTCCCTGCCCAGTGATCTTCAAGGTCCTTTACAACCTAAACCATTCTGTGATTCTATGATCCTCCAAATATTTCAGAGGCAAACCCCCTTACCTTTGGTACCCTGCTGCTTGTAGAGCAACAGCTGAGCCAAAACCCAATACGGACATGGGAACGGTCAGTGCTGCTCCTTACCACCATGGTCACTCTCCAGCAGGGCCACGGGGGGAGTTAGTATTAAATAAAGAGTACAAGAAGGGGTAGGGACTGCCTGGAGTGGTGGGGAAGAGGCTAAGCATCTCTTCTGCTCTCCTAAGAGCAGCCTGTGGCAGGTCATTCAGGTCACCTATCCTGAACATTGTATCTGAGAACATCAGCTCCACACCAGGATACCAAAAAAGCAGTATTACAAAGAGCATTAGAGAGTTTCACAACAGGATCAGACATTTATGTGAATAAGAACAGCATCCGCAGTGACACTAGCTCAAATGAAAATCATAACAGCTATTGATTCTCCTGGTTCAGGGTACAAGCTGCCTGCCAGCTGGGGTCAGGGTGAAATCTCCCCCCATAGGGTAGTATTGCACAATTATGGGCATTATGGGATTTTTATGCCTTCAAGGCATCCGGCCTTGGCTTCTGGTGGAGACAGGATACTGGGCTGGAAGGACTATTGGTCTGTTCAGCTCAAGCAGTTTTTATGTCCTAATACAAAATTAATGGTTCTCTCACTGAAGCTCCACGCGGCAAAGCTGCCTGCTCCGTGCATTGCAACTGGCAGAGCAAAACTGGGGCTGAAAACTCCTTTCTTCCCAACGTTCCTCAATGCAACACAACCCTCAGACCCTACCCAGGCTCACTGTCTCACCTATACTAGCTACAGTCCCCCCACGCTCTCTGGGGATCAACATGTTGATGCCAGATGCTGATGGTCACAGCACACTGCGGTCCTGAGCTCCCACACTCAAGAGATCCCTCAGCCTCCTGCCCCCTGTGTCAGGGACACCAGATCCTCAAATCTTGGCAGCAGCAGCTACAATGCAGGTGAGTTGTAGGTGCCCATGTCCTTTAAATCAAGCGTACCACCTCTTCGCTGGCAAAAGGACTGTCGGTCAGGTCAGGTCTGTGGAAGCAGAAACAGCTGTCTTAAAAACTGTATTTCAGGACGCACATGGAGATCCCTTCTGTTTGTACGGGATAACACCTCATTCATCACTCAGATAGCCGGACAGAGCCACTCATCTTCATTTGAAGACACCTTTTATCTACAAACACCTAGATTAAGACTCACAACCAGCCTGTGAACCGGTCAGGATCTTTTTACCAAGGCAGGGACACGCTTTCCTGGCTCACATCCCGCACGGGGCTGGAGGAACTGCTTGCTCCGATCGTGACTTTCACAGCAGGACTTCTCTCAAAAGTCCCCGTGCCCCCAGTGACTGGAGCAAGCAGTTCTTGTTGAGCTGATTATTTTGGTGTCTAAGTGGAAGCCAAGCTCTGCAATTGCAGTGCGTGCGGTTGACTTGTGGCTTGCCCTAAGGGAGCCAATGGCACTGCTGGGAATCCTGACCCAGGAGTCCTGACTCAGGCGTTCTGTAAAACCACAGGGCCCGCTGTTTCCATGCCCCTCTTTGTGCTCCCGTATCTCTGCCGGGGCCAGCACAGCGCTGGAAATGGCTTTTGCAAAGGCAGAAGGGGATCTCGCTGCTGCCAAATGTTTGGGCACAGGCTGCTGGTCACAGAGGGGCAGGGAGGGCTCTAACCCTTCTTTAGCACTGAGGGTACCGCAGCTGGCCCTGCCTGGGCACCCCCAGCAAGGAGAGGTTTTAGCAGCAGCTCTCTACATGTAGTGGAGCTCCAGAAGCTTCTTCCCTTTGGCTTCGTGTCCAGCTCTAAAACTGCAACAACTTCCACCATTCTCATCTTCCTGCTTCCCACCAGATCCTCTTGAACACCTCCCCATCCCACTGAAGGCAGCCCCGGAGCTCCTCTGCCTCCTCCATGTCACTGCTATTCCCAGATTGCTGTCCTGCTCTCCATGTGGCAATGCCCCCAGCCCTTTCCCACATCCCCTGCCCATCTGGCAGGTCCACAGCTCCCCACACCATGCGTGCCCCACCAGCCTGTCCGACAGACACCGAACTCACTGCTCAGGTTGAGCAAACAGCTTTGGTGGCTGCATGTGGCCCTCAGGCCTGTGGTCTGACACCAGACACCTCTGCCCATGGCTCAGATGGGGCTGGAGCCAGTCAATGTCCACAAGAACAACTGGAGGAGAGCTGTGACCCGACAGGCATCCTCACCACGTATGCTGGGTTGCCTTAAAGGATGGCGTAAATATCCCATAAAGCAAATAATCGCACCATACTACATTATGGGAGGAGCTTTCACCCTCACCTTATGGCAAGCACCTTATTTCACTGGGAAAAAACCCTAAAAAATTAGGACCTGACTCTGAAGCCATGAATTTCTCCTGGTGGTACTTAGACCCCAATGACAAACTGACCACACAGAACAATGAGATAGAGAACCAGAGCCGAAGTCAGAGCCCCTAAGCCTGTCCTGTGACACTAACCACTACTGCAGCCCCTGCTGCGCTCCCCCCTAGTCACAGCACTGCCATAAACTCTTCCTTCACCCCCTCAGCTCTAGCCATCCAGGGTAACAATGTCCTTACTCATATAGGGATGTTGACCAAATCATAAAGAAGATGTAATGACGTTGTCTTGGCTGACACGCTGATCGATGCTTTTCATGCAAAATTATGCTTTCTGTGACTAATAAATATTGATCTTTTGGTTCCTGTGTAGCACTGCAATAAAGAGTGACTTAAATATCTGCCAGCACTGAGCATCCTCCATGGCCTTCCAACCCCCAGCTCCCCGGCAGCCACCCAGCAGCACCCATTTGCATTCCTTACTGTTCTTAGGGCTCTCTGAGCCCACATGACGCTGATGCCTGAACCCAAGGAGGGGACAGCACCTCTGTGAACATCCACTTCCCTTTATTTTTTGGTCCTTTGAACCACACTCACGTTACAGTGGGTCATAGGGAGAAGCAGTTAGTAAGTGGAGCTGGAATGAGTGCTGGGGAGGGGGAGCGGGGTCACGTCCTGGGCCTATTTAGGATAATAAACAGGAGAAACCAGGCCAAGTGCAGAACGAATGGAAACATTTACAACCACTTGGCAGGAGAATCATGTAAGCACTAATGGGCATGGTCGGACTTGCAACTCCTTAAATCAAAGCCATGCAGCTTGGTAGCGAGCGGCTGGTGACAAGCTTTGCTGGACACGGGGCCCCATTCTGCCCTGCAGTCCATGTGGTGGTGGCCCTGCTCTATCTGCTCCACTGCTGGAGAGGGGTCAACCAGTGCTCTGCATTTCACACCCACTGGGATCCCGCAGCACCACACCAAAGGGACTGGGTGGTGGCCCAGTCCTGCTCTCGTACACAGAAGGGATCACAGAGTGATGTGATGGCACCTCTTGGGTTGGGTTCCTGAATTCTGACAGGGCTCTGGGACCCTGTTTTCTCCAGGTTTTACCCCTTCGCCACTTCTCCTTCCATCTCCCCACACACAGGAAGAGCATTTCCGTGTCTCCCAGGAGCCCAGAGAAGAGAACTGCACTGGAGAACACGAAGTGTGAACTCAGATACGGGACTGCAAATAGATTGATGACGACAGGCAGAGGCCTGGGTTCAGTCACTCCTGTCTGGCAGACACCCAACGACTGAATTTGTTCACTACGTACGTTTTGGGAGTAGATTGCTTTCCTGTGCTGAAGGGACCAGATTCATACCCACTGTGAGCAAAGGAGTTAAGATGCAACAGTGAACCAGAAAGCAGGAGGGGCCAAAGGTCTCCTGTGTACAGTCTCAGGATTTCCCATAGGTGCTGCAGACACACACACACACACACTGCAGCAGACAATCCCACTCACCGCTCCCCTCTCTGACATTATTTCCCTGTTCTGGGGGGCTGCTGTAACACACTCTGCTCCTTTTCTTCCTGAGTCAGGCAGGGACCTGTCCTGCTTTTGGTGACCTGTGTCAGCGTCCAAATGGTGTTCAGGGTGACCCAAGGCTTGGGATCGTGCCCCTGTCCCCATCCTTCAGCACAAAACTTGCTCTCACCAGCAGTTTTAATGTGTCCTATTTCCCCCTTCCCCATGCAGACAGCTGAGTGCTGAGAAGGCATTTAAGGTGAAAAACCTACAAATCAAAGACACTGCCTCTGGACTATAGAGTTTAAAATATGATGGCATCTCCCCCAGACTGCGAATGGGTTCACTGAAAAACTCCTCCAGTCCTGAGACCCTCTCCTTCCCCACCCACCTCCTGGGAAAATCAGAGAGGCAAAGGGCTGCTGTTCCAGCAGATTTGCAGGAGTGGGAGTTGAAGAATCAATGAAGCTCTGAAAGCCAGTGGGGAAAGTCATTCTGCACCTTCCTGACACCAGGAATAAATGATTCAGCTGGAAAGAAAAAAAAAAAATACAACAACCCTCAAATGAGGCTGGAATTACCCACTGGAGAGATATTTCATCTTGAGGAATTGTGTTTGCTGCAGCGTTCATCTCACTGAGCCACAGCAAGGCTTTAATATCCAGCAAAAGGTCAAACCTAAATGGGAATTGTTACAGCTTGGCGGAGCCCCCGCCGCCAGCCCGCCTGCACACACAGGAGGAGCTGGCAGCCCTTCACGCGGGGCAGGCTGGGATGAGAACAGAAAGACTCTGTGCACGTAACAGCACACGGGTCTTCCAGGGGCTCTACATTCATCAGCCCTTCCCACCCCTGCGAAGTATCATCACACCCAGTTTAGTAACAATCTCCCTCCCTATTAATTAGACAGCACTTGCCACCTCAGAATCACAGAATCACCTAGGTTGGAAGGGACCTTTTAAGATCATCTAGTCCAATCAATTAAAAAAAAAAAAAAAAAAGCCAAAACACACACACACAAAACACCACCCAACACTAATCCATATCTCTGAGCACCATGTCAACTCCTCTCTTGAATACCTCCAGGGATGGTGCCTCAACCACCTCCCTGGGCAGCCCATTCCAATGCCTGACAACCCTTTCAGTAAGGAAATATTTCCTAATATCTAACCTGAACTTCCCCTGGCGTAACTTGAAGCCATTACCCCTTGTCCTATCGTCTGTAACTTGGGAGAAGAGACCAACCCCCGCCTCTCTACAGTCTCCTTTCAGGTAGTTGTACAGAGTGATAAGGTCTCCCCTCAGTCTCCTCTTCCCCAGAAGGAACAACCCCAGCTCCCTCAGCCTCTCCTCGTAAGACTTGTGCTCCAGCGAGCAACCTCGCGAGCCCGTTCCCAGCTCTACCTTCATCATCTCTCGTCATGCCGAAGTCGTGGGGCCAGGAGAGGAAAGCTGCAGGGCTCAGTGCACAGGCGCTGCTCTGGTCACAAGACGCGGTCCCTCTCCGATGTCCCTGCAGCACAAGGATTGGCAGAGTTAGTTCTTAGAGGCAAGGCCAAGAGTATCGTGGGGACCAAGGTGCTCTCTGTGCCTGTGCTCTGCCACCCCACAGCACTATCGCACAACTGGGGGCACTGCTCTGACCCACAGGCTGTGGTTTTCAGCGCTGTTCTTCAGTCTCGCTTGGTCTTAGGCTGTGAAGCTTTGCTCACCCCTTCCGCTGCTCGAGAGACGGGGACCTTCTGCCGCTGCAGCACTGCTTGCCTCGGGTACCAGGCAGCAGGGCAACTGGATTTCCAGAGGCTTTGTCATCCTCTTTCACCTGCCTCCCCACCCTTTACACCCGTACGTAAAAAAGGATAATAAACACTAGGAGTGTGGCTGTACGTCCTTCCTTCACACCAGTTCGTACAGGGTGCTCTGGCGTGGCCTCTCTCGCTCCCACAGCAGAAGGGGCAATCAGCAATGGGTGGGCGACACTGCTCAGGCAACATCACAGAGCTACCAGCTGGCCACAGCAGGCTCAGCAGCCCTCCCTTCCACAAATGGAGACCTCAAGATAAACTGGGCCCATGCAGCGCCCAGAGAGGTAGAGGATGTCCCCAGAAGCCTCAAGGCCCCCATGGAAGAGCTTTATCATAAGGTCTGAACCTTGCTGCTAAGGTCACTCTGCTGCTTCAGGGGCCAAATCCTGCAGAGCAGGGCTTTCCTCAGCCAGAGGGAAGAACACAAGATGAAGCAGAAGAGGGTCCCTTTGCCGAAGCCAAGGCCTGACACAGGGAGCAGGACTGAGTTGGGCCACGGAAAAGCATCTCCCTCCTTGACACAGCACAGCCCACATCAAAACACAGGAGCACAGCCCAACACCACCCTGCGCTTGCTCCCTTTGGAAGAGGGACCGGGTACAAAAGGAACAGACCTTGGGTGTCTCAAGCAGGCTGAATTTGAGGTGAATACTGGGAGCTTCCAGATGTTTCCACTAAAGGGATCTAACTGAGCAAGGCACCTGTTTATCGTAAAGGATGGTGGGATTTCAAGGCACTTGAGGGCTGGAGGGGGCAGCTGTCAGCTCCTCCTCATTTGGAAACGTCAATGCTTGAAATATCTTCTCTGAGCAGAACCGCAGAGACTTTGTGCCAGTGCCCTGATCCTGACCACAGCCAGCTCTGCCCCTCACTCCTGACCTGTCATCCCTTCCCCTCCTCACCTCCTGCATCGCTCTAAGGAACCCCAGCCTGGTCAGGCTTCTTACTTCAGGAAGATGTTTTTATGAGGATCTCATTGCACGTTTGGTTCTGCTTGGGAATGTTTGCATCTCCAGCATGCAAGAGTCCAGGGTGGTCCTCTGGGGCTGGGGGAGCAGTCTCCCTCCTCATGCCCACCTGCCTCATGGTGCCCAAGGCCATTTTGTTCTTCCCTCTTCTGCTTTTGGTATTGCTGCTGTCTCCCTCCATCCACACATCTGCTCAGCCTCTCCTCAGTATTCTGTCATCTTCTTCCTTCCCTTGGACTCAACTCTGCCTTCTGGGAGTTCATCATCCCTACCCCAGGTCATGGCAGAGTTCTCCAGGAATGAATTAGGCAGACAGGAGGTGGAGGGGAGGTAGAGATTCCCCCAAAGGTCCCTGCCTCCTCTTCCCCATCCTTTTGCATGACGAAGGTGAGAGTCCAAGAGAAGAACAGTCTGAACTGAGTCCTTCCTATAACATCCACCGTCCTGCCAATGCAGGTCAGTGAGCTGAGCAGAGGGGAATTTTACCTAAAGCAGAGCTGAAAATCTGCTTGAGCTTTGGGGTTTACAACAAAACTGGTTCCAAGCTACAGGCAAACTCCCAAATCTGCAACAAAACAGGAAAATGTGAGAACTAGCAACTTTCCTGACAGCCTTCCACTTTCCATCTCAGCCATCCATCACGACCTGAAGAGCTCATGCTTTCCTGTTCTAGACCATATTAAACTCAGCCAACGCACCTCCATCCTGCCCAGCCATCCCAGCTGCCCCTGATGAACAAGCTGCCATCCATGATGTGCAACATGCTGTTTTTTTGCTGATGTGGACAAACACCCACTGGGGAATCACTTGAAACTACCACTCTCACTTTCAGTTATGATTTAAGCCAGATGTCACTATGTACAGAAAGATTAGATTTTGCTAAGGTTAAGACAAGATAATTTTTTGTTCAAATATTTACACTTAAGGCTCACCAGAAAGTCAACGGAATTCGGCTGGACAATGCTCAACTATCCATGTCCCCAAAGGAAAACAGGGGTTTCCTGTGGTATTTAAAAAATCCAAAGACATCCAAAATTCAGCCCTCCTGATTGTTCCCAGGCCAGGCTGCATCAGTGCCATGCATCCAATGCCTCTGAGGGAAGCAGGAAGAACTTGCTGGCCTTTTCTTCCTAAAAACAGTGGACACATGGACATAGCCAAAGTGGGTCACCAGTCCCTCACAGAGTCACGTTTACAGAGGAGGTGGAGACCACCTCTGAATCACAACAAGCAGCCAGATACTTGGGAAGCCAACGCTGTGGAAAATGGGGTCAGATTGCTTCTCCCTGCGTTTGCCTTTGTCAGGCTGTTTCTGTCTTCTGGATGCAAGACTTCCCTGGCAACGAACCAGAGGTCTCATTGGGAGATATCGTCCTTTCTATTTGGGATGTTTATTAAATTCAAGACTCAAACTTGTGGTTGGCAGGGAATGGGGGCAAACAAACTGTTGAATGATATGCTGTCAGCTCCTGACAGCCCAGTATAGGGCAGCCAGGCTGGCCTGCAGCAGTTATCCCTGCTGTCGGTGGGGAACGTTTGAGCACAGGGGTAGCGGGTCGAGGCCCCGTCACAGATTTAAGCTGCTCAGGCTTAAGCACAACAACAGAAAATCAAAAAACCATCAAACAATAAGTGTACTGCAACGTTTGGGCTATGTTCCCTCCTCTATGGGGTCTGTTGACCACCCCCAGGTGTTCTCCTCTGCTCTCCTGTTGGGGTATCTGTCTCTCACAGGTACATTGCAGCAGCACTGTTTCCCTAGCAGGAGGAAAGCTGAGCTCACCCACAGCTGCACTACACATCTGGGGGCTTGAGGAACTCACCCAGTGGCTCCTGACTGCTTCTACACCTTTCTGGTTCCTCCTCCCCCTACCTCTAGACCCTCTTTTTGGCATGTCAACCTCTATTTCAAGTTCCACTCATCCACTCCTACGACTGCTCACATCTTCAGTGTGTGCGCCTGGGGCTTAACGGTTAGCTGGGAGTTAAACACAGCTCAAATTTGACAAAGCTTCCGTGGCAGATGCAGAAGCTCAGGTAGACATTGTTCTCTCCCATCTCTGCTCCTTTACGAAGGTCAAAGGGTGGCGGAGGGAAGCTGACCTCCTCCTGATGAGCGCTGAATCCCCGTATGAGGAGCTCTGAAGGGAGAACAGACATCTTCAGATGTTACTCCCACGGGATGGAGGCCGAGTTGATTTAAGAGCCTCCTTTCCCCGGGTGGACAATCAGCTTCCCCAGGGAGTCAATCACTTTCTGAGACTTTTCAAAAAGGCAGTGCTTTTCTGAAATGAAGCTCCTATCTTTGAAGATTTATCACCTCTCTCCCAGTGCCCTGGGCAGTGAGCAAGCAAGCTCTCTGTCCCCCATACACTACGTTCTTTCACGCAACCACATCCTGCAAAGGGCTCAGCAGCATCCCATGCCAGCTCTCCTCTCTGCTGGATGCAGAAACATCTCCCTGCAGCTGCGGTGTGTGCGTGTGACCCCGGTGTGATCCCCCAAATCCACCAGGCTCACAGGGAATGCAGGAGTGTACACAACTCCTTCCTCTTGGTCGTCACCATCTTCCCCTCCGACAACGCGAGCCGCAGACCTACAGCCGGCAGGTCAGCATTCCCCCTGTGCTGCTGAACACAGAAACGCCGAGGCGGGAATGCAGACAATATCCTAAACAAATCTGCTGTTTACAAAGTCCCCTGTAAACTGTTTACATTGCTGGGGAGAAACCATGGAGGAACAGCAGCTGGAGCATGTTCTTCCCAGTGCTCCTGTGGGAGTGGAGCTGACGCATGGCTGGAAAGGGTGCAAACATATGAAGGAAAAGAAGAGGCAGCAAAATCCTGGCAGCATCCACTCCCCTGGCCTGCCAAGACCTCTGGCTACCACAGCACTGTCTCCCTGAGCACACTCCGAGAGAGGTGGCGTGTCCCTAGGGTGCAAAGCGGTATAGCCATGTCAGCTGCAGTGGGGACAACCAACCTCAGGCTCCAGAGCAGTCCCTGGGGCGGTGAGACTGGCCGGGGGCTGCTGGGTGAGCAGACTCCCCACTGCTACAGGAAGCAGACCTGAAGGAGCCAGTCCTGAACCTCCTCTAGAGCCAGTCTTGAACCTCCTCCGGAGCCCCTTGGCTCTCCCATGAATGTCAAGTGTCTTGTGACTCTCATCCCATGAAGACATGGCGTGTGGCTCACAGAGGTCAGCCTCCTGTGTTAAGAGTGGTTAAAAGCGGGGCCTCAGAAATACCATTGAGAACATTTGGAAGTCCTGGCATAAAATAAAAGCCTCAGTGTGCTTCTAATGTACCCTGCTTCCTGTCGGTGGAAACCTCTTTGAAGTGCCTGTGCATACGGCCATGCGTCAGCACAGCGCAGCCAGCTCAGCTGAAACACCCGTGACCCCAGCATCCCCCCCAGGACAGCCCTGGGCTGACGAGACAGCAGGACTGCCCAGTCTGGGGGCTGAACATAGGGCATGAAAGGCTTTGGTAGAAGAAACAGAGGGTTAAAAGCAAAACACACCCTTTGTCAGTCCCCTTCATACTCGCACGCAGTAGAAAAAGTTCGTTACTTGAATGGCTGAGCAAGACGTGAGAAAATATGGCCTTCCCTCAAGGAAGGTGATAAGTGCTCTGAGCCCAGAAATAGCGTCAGGGAGGGGTACGTGGGGATGGGCAGCCAGCTGGAACACCAAGGATGGTGAAAACACACTCCCTACACATGAGATGGCAACCCCGACCCAGCAGCTGGAAAGGAATATGGGTACAAGGACTAAAAAGAAAAAAAGAAAAAAAAAGAGGAAAACTCACCCATTTGGTGTTGAAGGGCAGGCAGAGAGAGGCAAGGAAATCGTGTTGCTCCATCAGCAGGGGGGGAGTGACGTTCATCTACATTTACTCTCAACCGTATCATCAGAAGGAGTCCACTCCCAGAGCCAGTCCTGCCTCTGCTCTCCACCCAGCTGGTCTTCCAGGGTCCAGTTGTGCCCCCTTCCTGACCAGGAAGAGGATGGAGAGGGTCTCCCAACACAGCAGGACATCTCAGGCAGCAGGAATGTCGGAGAAATCCAGAGGAACTCTCAAGGACTGAACTAAAAGAAAAAACAGGGGGAAAAAAATATCTCCAACCCATAAAAAAAGACTGTCAGGTTCCTTTGCTGAAGCAAAAATAGTATCTAAAAACCCAAATCTAAGAACATTTTTAGAGCCAACCACACAGACTGGCCAACCCAAACAAAAATTTTTTTGGTTTTGGTTTCAGAAGATTTTGTACAGCTAAAAAAATGCCAGCCAGCCAAATTTCTGCACAAAATGGCTCTTCAAAATGAAAACTTGAGCCATTTTTATTTAAAAAAAAAAGTCAGAAATGACTGAAGCTCTAATCCCACCTGAGTGCTGGGTGGGTTTCCCTGCCTGAAACCACCTACTGAATTTGACCAGAATTTTGCAAATAGTTTCGCTTGCCCCATGGCTCTGTTCCAGCAACAAAGCACCTTCAGATTCAAGTCCTTTTAGAGGAGCATCAACTCACAGGGACACCCCAGCACTCCCTGAGCCTTGAGAAACCCACTCTTTGAAATTCATCTTAGCATCTTTCTGCTTCCTTCTGGTGACTCGGTGTGCGCCAGTGCCCAGCTGTGTCTCTCCCAACACCCATTATTTCCAGTCGAGACGGGCAGTAAAGCCACTGGGGCTTCTGTGTTTCAGCATTCAGGCTATGATTTATCATAAGCCTTTAAAAATTGGAAAGTGAAGCAATTCTCCTTTCCAAAAAGCATTTATGCTCCCCCCCTTGCACCCATATGGGCTTGTTATGTTAAGGCTGCTCATAAAACCTGCTTGGACCAGCCCGACACTTAACCTTGATCTCTGAAATGATGCTGAACACAGTTTGTCTTTGTCTGTGCTCGGAGCGAGGCACCAGTTCTGCAGCTCTCACTGCTGACAACCATTGTCCAAACAGAGTCTTTTCTCCGGTATGCAGCGGGGCCCTCATGGATGTAAAACAACAGCCCTCACTACTCACGTTTGCTCACAAAGGCTCTCTGAAAGGAACTCCAGATGCCAGCCCAAACATCTCATGCATTTTCCACTTCAGTTTTAATTGCTGGCACTGCAGATCACTTCTTTTCATACCACGAGCTGCCGGTTCACCCCTAGAATCAGCTGCCTTTCAGAGCACAGGCAGGGGGAAGAGATTCCTTTATGCAACATCTCTGGTGCGATCACCTTGCCCAAAAGATCCCACAGGCAAAGGCGGAGAGACAGCACAGCAAATTCATCTGCCACGAATTCACTTAGGCTTGATGCGACAAGCTGATCAGAAAGCGTGTGTGTCCCATTCATGGCAAAGGTCTCTCTCAGATGGGTTAAGCATCTCTTTCTCTTCCTGTTGCCAGGGTTTTTATTACTATGATCCATTAAAACGCTGCCAAGATGGCCACAAATTAAAACACAAATTTTCTCAGCATGAAGCTCTGGTCCCATATGTTTGGCGATGCCCCAAAATCATCCACCGGAACACTTTCACAGACATCTACCTAGAGCAGCCCCACGCTCCCAGCTTCCTCCCGCACCTTTGGGGTGCATTCCCATCCCTCCCTGTGCATGGAGAGGGGACCGGCACAGCCAAGATGAGCAGGACGTTCTGCACCTGGATAGCTGGGATATAGGCTGTCCCGCTGAGAGCTGTGGGGATGCTGCCCCACATCATCCCATCACGGGGAAGGGCTTTTCAGCAGAGCTGAGAGATGGCAGTGGGGTAGATGGATTCGGGCGGGGGTCAGAGCCCTCTGCGGTGTGCCCAAGGTGAGGGAGGAGTGGGAGCCTGCCCCCCACCCTCCACATCTTCGCAGTGACCCGTCTGTCTAGACAGTCCTCCCCACTGGGCAGCCGGGGACGCCGAGGGCTCTTCCGTGCATGGAAGTATTCAGGAATTCCTCTCGCAATTAATTCTCTGTCATTTCCAAAAATAGCATTGCTGTGCGGAGCAGCTCAGAAAGCAAAGTGCCGCAGATCAGCAATTAAGGGGCAAAGAGAGACTACAAAGGGAGGCACTGCAGGTCACACCTGCGCTGCACCAGAGCTGCGCTGGGAGAAAGCCCTTACCAAGCTCCGGAGGGAACAGCAGCTCCTAAGTCAAACCCAAGTAATAAGATGATCTTGTAGGTGGAAAGATTAATCATTATTGGCAGCCAAGAATGTGCAAGTCTAACAAAAGCCAAAGGTTTTTTTTTCATCACAGTCCAACTGGAGCTGGGAAGACAACGTTAGCTAAGAATCATTAAACCTATTGCAAGAATAAATTTTCTTTGAACCAAACCATAAAATGGGAGTAAAATCCTCTTAAGCCAGTGACAGCTCCTAATGGAACAGACTTTTTTTTTTTTTGCAAACCAAAAATAAATTAATAAAATTGCTTTAGATTATTAAGTGAATAGATTAGGCTCCAAAATGGAAAATATTTACTCAAGCAAAACCTGCTTAATTTAATACCTGCCTCAATTAATTTTTACGTTTGGGATTATAATTGGACAGAATAATGACATTTTCTGCTTGTACAAATAGGGATTTGTGAACCCTATTTGCCCAGAATTCCGGCAGGAGAAGAAGTGTGTAGGAGAACTTTACCTTGCTAACCCCCAGGTAACATCAGGGCTGCTGCACGTGCCAGTAATGAGTTTGGCAGCTTATGCAAGCCTGGAAGACAGAAGGTGAAGCCAAGGTCCCTTCTCACAGCTGGTCATTACATTTCCTGAAACGTCTGACCAGGAGGTCACAAGTGATATTATAAAATACAAAAAATATTACAGAAAAGAATGGAAGTAATTTCCTTCATGAACGTGGAGGCAGAACACCAAGTTAAGAGCAAGATGAGCTTGCGCTTCATTCCTTCAGCAGGCAGGGGATATCTGCTGGCAGAGTGGGCTCTGATCCATCTGCCAGACCCGGGACGGATGGAGAGAGTTTGAGAGCTCCCTGCAAAGCCCTGCCGGTTTGCTCCTGAATAAAGACCTCAGCTGGACGCTCCGGATCCAAAGTCGAAGCACGGGTGATCACTCCTTTTACAGACCAACACGACTGGCTGGAGAGCTCTCAGTCTGAGAGCTGCTGACAGCAATCATATTTAATTACTGCTTTTAGGGCAAGCTCGGTGTACTCCTCTTGTGTACTCCTCCCTCAGTGCTTTTCCCTCTCTGCCGGAGAGCGGGAGATGCGGGCAGGGAGCGGAACACCGAGCTCCAGCACTCACACTGGCTCTCTGCATTCAGGTGGGAAAATAAATCTGAACAATCACTTCTCTGGGGCAGACAGTGCAAGGAAAGAGCTGCGTCCTATGGTCAGGAAGCTTTTTGCACAGCCAGACACCTTCTCCTCTAAGCTCTCCACTCTTGAGAAGTGCATCATCTTCTAATTTTAATCTACCAGTCATCACCTCTGTTAGACCCAATTCCCAAGACATCATGGTGGTTCCACGTGCTAGGAGCTTGGTAGGGTATGTAGTCGTCACACAGTATTCATAAAGCAAATCTTGTATATTCTGAGAGAAAGAGCTTCAAAATAAAAGCATGTGAACACACCCGTCCTTCAGAAAGCTCACCATCCTCTGCAGGTCAGGGGATATCGAACTTCTTCAAACAATACTTTGGAAAATGTGTCTTCCTTGGCCTTCCTCGGCTGCTCTCTGTTCCCTCTCTCCAGAGGGAATGATTACATGCTCAGATCTTTCATGCCTCTAAAAAAATTACCTGATCTAGACGTGGCCTCTGCACAGTGGATTTGAACCCACTGAAAAACGTCTGTCTCTATAGAAGTCACCTACTGCCCAAGGGTTGGAAATCACCACTGATGCACTGTCTTCCTCCTGGCTTGTCTTTTTTCTAAAAATCCCTCCTCAAGCCTGAAATAATCCCTACAAACATACTGAAATGCTCGGTTACCTCTATCCCCAACTCCTCACTAACCCCATTACTTGCACGATGCACGGGATTCCTATAGATAAGGATGCCCTGAGCAGTTCCACACCTGGCTAGCGTTGGTCGGGAGCAGGGGGCATCTCACCACAAGGGTCTGCCCTGGGAAGAAGAACACGGCCATTGGCTTGCAGCTGGCAGCCAACTCCGATACCCGTTTCCCCTGGTGTCAGAAGTACACACTGCATAATAAGCAGAAAAAAGAGAAATAATTGATTAAAAAAGCTTCCTGTCTGGAAGCAGTTCTGATCCTGGCTTGACCAGCTCAAACACAGCCCCGAGAGTGTACACTTCAGCGTTATGTATAAAGTGTTCTGGGGAGGAAGATGAGAAAGCAGAAGGATTTTACTTGCCAGAGACCTTGCTGGCATGTCAGAGGTCTTGTGTTCTCAAGACAGGAACCTTGTTAACAAGTGGTGGTGAGCGCAGCAGGCTCTCCACCCCAGTTACTGTGCAGGTCTAGTTGTATCTTGTGCAAAAGGGTCGGCAGGGACAAAAATGAAAAGAGAGAGAAGTGGATTCAATATTGAAATCTTCCTTATTTTAAAGTGAAAATGCAAAAGGTCAGACGACAGCAAAAGAGAAGGTGAGAAGTATTTAGGCCCAAATACCACTTAAATAAGAAACAGGAAGTCTGTGGCAACAGCAGAATCACAGATTCCCTCAGAAACAGCTGCTAATCACGAGTCAGGAGCAAGCGAAGTCCGTAGCTTTTCAGGAGACAACACGTCACTAGGATTATGGGCAAACCTTAGAAGGTACCTGTAATTCTGAAGGCCTGAGGAGTCAAAATGTGGTCAAAGAGCCATACAGGTGCAAGAAAAAACAGCATGGAAACCAGAATCCTTCTTCTAAAGGCAAACAGAGGTGAATTACAGCACAACAGATCCTTTCCAAATCACCCCCTAAGTCCCAAAAGCAATTGATGGAGGACTGCGCACGTGATACTGACTGACAAGCCTGCAAGATTGTCTGTGGGAAAGGAACAAGAGGGGTAATTTTATTGTCATGTACCACAGGGGGGTGTAAGTAAAATCACAGCATGAGAAAATGACAGTGTATCTGTCTTAGGTCATTTACATGCCCAGATAATCTGTGGGAGGGGAGCCAAAGTTGCTACATTTGACAGAGGAACACAACAGCAATGTGTCTGGGAAACGGCAGCTTACACAGATTTGCAAACCCTAAAACCAATCTCCTGTTCACTACTCCCAGAAACCAAAATGACCAGACTTAATAATTTAGGCTTCCAGACGATTACGCTTCCCTCCCTCCCTCATTATGGGCTGTATAATGGCCTCATCTTGCTGAGCACGCTGCTAGAATGCCGCAGAGGGACAGTCCCACGCTCGGAAGTGTACGTACATCCCAAGGACACGCGTAGAGGCCACAGAGACACCGTTCGCAGGCGAAGGAACACTAAGAGGCACGAAGGCAGATGCTGGGTAGCAGCTGCAGGCATCACGTACGTTGCTGTCAGCAGTCAGTGTAGCACAACAGTTTTCACCAGGATCTGGAAGAAGAAGAAAATGTGTTGTTAGTGTTTACAGGTCGCTCCTCCGCTGCAGAAGGAGGAACCCAGCAGAAACGTGCGGTGGCACGTTGGAGCTGGCATGGCTGGCAGACAGGCAGGACTCGGTATCTCTGCAGTGGAAAATTTTTACGAGCTGGTTGGATGGAGCAGGGCCAGAACAGGCCGTCTGCAGAAGACACACACACACTTCACAGCTCACGTGAGGGATGTGATTACAGGATCAGTGAGACATGCTCCGCAGGACCCTTTAACATTGCCCTCTCAGAGGTTCCCAGTGAAAATCCCAATGATAAGGGTGTGCAGTACTCTGCACAGAACTGATAAGTGTGGCAAAAAATCTGATGGCTCAGAAAACCTGGGCATCCCACAGGGATTCCACCTGGGTAGACAGGAAGGAAGAGTTGCGTCTTAGAGATAGTCTTCAGGAAGAACCAGCTAGTTTTCAGCAGAGCCCAGATACGGATATTTAAAAAGAGGTCAAGTCAAAGAGGACCAAGGGGTTGAGCAGATGGTAAGAAAAGAGACATCAAGAAAGGTAGCAGGGGAGAAGAAGATTTAAAACTCTGTTTTGATTGTGTTGAGCTGAAGCCAGTAGGTGGGTGTCCACGAAGTGCTGTCAGAAAGACAGACTGCAAATTAATTTGGACAGCACAGGACAGGCTAGGAGGAAAGCGATCACTCTGTGAGTCATCAGCAGGAGATTATGTATGCAAAATTTGTAAATAAGGTCACCCAGAGAGGAAATGCAGAGGAGGAAAAGAGGAGGGCTGGGCGAATGGCCGAAGATGGAGCAGGTGAAATAGTTGGCAGTACCTGAAGATTGTCAAGCAAGACAGGCACAGCCTTAGATACATCACTGCGGGGGCAACCCTGTCCTACTCTGTGAGCAGAGGGGAATAAGCACACCTCCACTGGCTGATCTGTTCCTCGAGGGCAAATGTATCATACCAGCTACTGATAAGAAACGTAGAAAGGACTTGGGAAGCTGCTGGGTCCCGGTTCTCTGAGGGTGAATTTCTGCCTCAGTTTCCCTGGAGCTGCCTGGGAGTGCAAGCCCAGACCTGGCTCTTGCAGCTGCAAGGACCTCATCTGGAGGGCATGGCTTCTCCGTGGAGAGTAGAAACCTTCCAGTGGTTAGGGGCTGTGTTCTCATTTGAGCTTTTGGCAGCTATATTGCAAGAAGGGGCAGTGAAGCTCCTCCAGAGACAGCTACAAAGTCACCACCAAACCTAAAGAGAGGGCAAAACACCTTGTCGGTAGCCAAAGATTGGAAAAGACAACCACACAGCTGCAGCCGGCAGGGGGTTGTGCCGGGAAACCGGGCCCACCCCACACTGCTCAGCTGCTGCCCAGGCGCTGGAAGAGCCAGAGCTCGTGTTTGTGGTGTGCAGGGGCAGGAGCAGTGGGATCCTGAAAGTCACAATTGACCCTAAATTACACAGCCAGCTGGCCAGACGCTGCGTTCCGAAATTGCCCATTTACCTGTGAGCGCTGGCTGGAAAGGGCAGCATGCAGAGAACGACCAGGTTAACTTGTCACTGGCAGTGGCCTCTCATTTGTCAGGAAGGGATTCATGTAATCTACAGACAGATGTGGGGTTTTTGTAGGTGGGAGGCAGTCACCCTGAGAGCTCAAGATAGCAAGATTGTGCAAAAAAGAGGATCCATTTCTAACCACAGAGAGGCTCTTAGCAAGTCCAGCAAGCCCCCCAGCAAGGGAAGGGGGGGCTGGGAACGGGCCAGTGGGACGACAGTCGGTTCCAAGAACAAAAGGGCTGTATTAAGAGGGCCTATTCTGGCACTGAAACCAGGTTTAAGCAATTTTGTTGCTGCCTAATCTGAGGATAATAACGAGTCAAGATGTGTAACAATCTAGAAATGCCTGGCCAAGCCAGTGGAGGTGAGACACTTAACTCACCGTCTAGATGTTACGCTGTTTCTGCCTGTGCATGACAAAGGCAAACTGCTTTTAGGTTGAAGGTACACAAACCCTGATGGAAGCAAGATAATATGTGGCTCTGATTTATAAATGAACCATGCCAAGAAGTGCTTGCCTTGCAAGCCAGTAAATGTAAACTTCTCAGAAAAGGTCCCTTGCTGACTGAGAGGTACCCTGTGGTAGCGTGATGGGGTGAGCAGCGTTAACATCGCTTTCTGGCACAAACCCCGTTCGCAAAATTAAGTGAGCTGGTTCCAGGGGGTGTGTAGCAGAGGCTTTCTGGAAGTCAGGCTCCATGAGGTGGAGAGTTAAGTCAGGACGAGGTGGCCTGGTCTCTCCAGACTGCCTGCTTACCTGCTCCAGCAATTCAGAGGTTTTTTTTACACAGCCTCATTTACAAAGAGAAATGAGTTTGCAAGGCACAGCTCTGAGCAAATTGCCACTACAAGACTTCATCAGATCACTCCAAACTCTGAGACTGCTCTTTCTGCACCGTAATAGCCATTATCCCCGAGCTTTGTGTGTGTTTATGTTACCCTTCCATTTTCCCTTCAGATATGACAAGCAATTCTAAGAAAATACATTATAAACTCTTCTGCTCCGGAGTTCTGTCACCTTTGATTGCACTCATTTGAGGCCAAGGATGTAGTTTCAAAGTAAATCAATAAACAACACTTAAAAGGGTCCTACAGACACAAGCTGGGCACAGTACTGCTGCCCTCCTCTCTCCCTGGCTTCCTCTGCTTTGCTCCTCCAGCCTGAATCATTGTTTTAGACAGGAAATCCAACCAAATAAACCAAAAATCCAAACAGCAAAACACTTTCCAAGCCCCCAGTGGTGCTTTACAGCATGGGAGTAGGTGCTAGGGCCTGCCTTGCAGTTGGAAGGGCACCTCCAGTGTTCACAAGTCCCTGTAGGCACCAAATCAGCGTGACTGCTCACCACAGCGCTGATCTGGGTTGGTGTGAGGGTCTCTCACACCACATCAACAGCTCATTGCCAGTCTGCTGCACCCATGGGCGGGCTGCAGTCAGGGTCTCCTGGTTGCTAGAAATGGCCTTGGAAACACCCGAGGAAACATCTCAACCCTAGTGAGGGATGGGGAGGGCAAATCTGGAAAGCCTGGATTCAGAAAGGGGCCATAAGCCTCCCACTCTTCCTGAAGACATTTAGGACTCCTCAGGTTTGCTATCACACGTAATACATTCAAGATGTGCATGTCTTGGGTAGATTTACTTGGGAACCCCAGGGGAGGACACAATTGCCCCTACCCCTCATTTATGCTGCCTGTGGCTGCCCTGACTCCCCAGCGCTCCAACAGCCATGGAAGCACAGGACCTGGTCCTTGGGATCCTTCCAAAAAGCTAACAAGGTTGTAGCTCCTCAAGCATCTCCTCCAGAGCCCCTCAGCAGTATGGACAGCTGGCTGAACACTTCATTAAGGGCCAGCCGAGAGGAGGTTATTCATCACCGGTGCTGTCCTGCTCTCCAGGATCAATGTGGCACACAGAGTGAGGGTAAAATACCGGAGAAAGCCCCAACAGAAAACCTACCTGAATGCACTTGCAGAAGGATTTACAGAGCAAATTAACTGCGCTGCTTGAATTATTTGGATTTGGGGCTTTTAAATTCAAAAATCTCCAAAGGCTGTGTTGACACCCTGGTGATCCTGAGGTGACGACTCAATACTGACAACTCAGCCAGAGAGGGGGGGCTGCTGCCTGCACACTGAGCATACCCCCCTCACTCTCCCACCTAATGACTGTTGGTTTTTTTAACCCAGCTGCATTTTCAATTGACATCTCCATTACCTGTTTCAGTGTGCTGACGGTGATATTGGTGTGTCTGTCTGGAGTTCCTTGGGCTGACTCAGGGCGTCTGTTTGCTGTTCCCAGCTCTGCTGCTTTCTCTTACTGTAAAATAAAGCAAATTATTCAAAGTGGAAGTGATCCCTTATTATGGATGTCTTCATGGTTTGTTCTCTGTTCAGTGCCTGGGTGCTCAATTCCAAATCCAGCATTGTCTGTGCAGAGCTTGATTGGGGGAATTTACACCTGCAAAATATACATTCTATATGCTCTTCACATGCAGTTATACGGCACAGCTTTGAAAGAGCCTCCCGCACAACATACTGGTGAGGTGAAGCTCCTCCTAGAGAGATGTGGGACAAGCAGCCCCCATGTCTCCTGCACAACAGGCTTACTTAACCCCAGAGTACTGCAGGACCTTGCGCTAAGCAACATTTTCTGGTGATTCAAGGAGAGATCCTACAGCCCCTGCTTCGCTTTTTGGTGTGGTCTGTCCTCACTCCTCAGCATCCCCATGCTGGCTCCCTGAAACTGGCACATGCCTTCACAGAGCTATTACTCACTGCACGTAAGACTGGGTGCCACATTTAATATCACATAAGAGCTTTGAGATATCACAGCCTGGAAAGGAGGTTTCTCTGAGCTGAACTGAGTGACACCACTGCCAGAGGTCAGTCATGACATCCCTGTGCATTCAGATGCTCCCCTGCTTCACACCAGGCATCTGAACTGCACACAGCGCTTTGGTGCCTCAGTCTCTCTGTGTGCAAACCTCAAACTCAAAAAGGCCAAATCCTTCCCAGTTTCCATTCAAAGCAGCACCTTGTCCCCATACCCCTCTACAGAGAACCCATCGCACCCAGCCCAGGGTATGTGGCCCCAGTGCCACACCTCTTACCAGAGCCCATTTTCCTGCTGCCCCAGGTGCCTGCAGCACTGAGCACTTTTAGGGGTGCTCAACCATAGGGTAATTAATTAACACAAGCGATCACTTATATTATCTGCAACTTGAAAGTAACTTAGCAAGTCAGTGTTGGAGATGCACTCGTTCAGGGCATAGCTAGCTACAGCCTCTGGGGCCTGAGACCTTTGCACACTTGCTCTCTACAGCTGTTAAGAGTCAGGTGGTGTCGTTCCTAGAAGGTGAATAAATTATTGTTGCAAATTACTCTGATGAAGTGGCTTTTATTAGAAAGCCAGACACAAAGGGAGCTTGCTGATTGGCTACCAGTGATGTCATACCCAGCACAAGGCTCAAATGCAGAGACACAAATTTTCTCGTCTATATTTTGTGTAGAATTTTCATTTTCTACCCGCAATAAAGCCTCACCAGCAGAGCCTTTCACCCCGTGAGTGTGGTAGGGGGTCTGTACTTCTCAAGCGGCTGTTGAAAGCAAAGCGGCCTTTGTTCCCCTCTCTTGCAATGAACCTAAGGCTAACAGTTTTCACCCACAAAGGCACTGTGTTTTATTGCTCTATTACAAACCCCACTGCTCAATTTTCTTAGGTGGGTAGCAGAGAAATAGGCATTTTTTGGCTTGCACATACCTAAAATCATTCTGATGGCAGAGATTTTGCAATTTACAAGCTGAAGCTTAAAGTGCAGATAAAGTAACAGCCTGGGTAATATTCTGATCCTCAGCAAAAGGTGAGAATGGGGTTTTGGAAACAGCCAGGCAGCAAAATCCCAGCTAATTATTTATTTTTCAAGTTTCACATCTTGCTTTTTCTTCCCTGCAAAGCCACCATGAAATTCTCAGTGAGCTCAGTCTGCTCTGAGGCAGACTCGGCGAGCAGCACACTGCGTACTGTCATTTCTCTTGCCTAATTGAATGCCCTATCAAACTTACAAAATTTCCCTAGCAAATGTTCCAGCTTGAATCATTTCTGGATGCGAACAGGCAGGCTGGTACAGCTCGAATGCTAGAGCCCTGTGCGGACAGCAAGCAAGACAGCACCACTTGCCTCTCTGGACCAGAAAGAGCTCTCACATTCCAGCAGCACGGGAAGCCTCTCCCCGCTGCGGTCGGCTCTGCACCTCCCTACGGCGGCTCCGGGCTCCAGCCCCTGCTGGATATGGACATGGGCAGAGCGGAAGGTTTGACATACCTGCTGCTTCCCTGCTCCGTGCTGTACCGCTGAAGTGTACATTTTGCCAGGAAGGCCAAGCTTAACATTTCCAGCCCTGGCAACAAGCTCCTGCTTGTGCTGTACAAACACCGCTCTCTCCTCTAACACACGCAGCACAGATCCCGAGCCGACCTACGCAGCTTGCCTATTCCTCTTTGATTACGGCTCTAAAGTAATTTGTCCTACAAGGGCAGAAAACAAAACGCATCTATCATTTGGAAGATGTCCTGGAAACCCCCAGATAGTTGCACTGATGAAATTGGACACCGAGGACTGCTGGAGAGCTGAAGCATAGTTAGATTTGCTGTTCCCAGTCCCGGGGTCATGACTCTCTGCAACAGCATCAGCTCCACTTTATTCCAGGTGGCTTGAAGTTGGAAATCATTGTCTCTTATCGCCTGAAGATTTGCTGAGCTGCCTGCCCTTTGCGGATAACAGCGGCTGCCCTCAGACTCCTAGATGTTGGATCTGAGGCTTTTGAAGTCCTGAGGGTGAAGGTGCAAAGGACAGGCATCCAGGAAAGAGCGAGCCTGACTGTGAATCAGAGTTAAAAAAGAATATGAAGGCAGAAGTCCTAGGAGAGGATGCTGTCTGGCTGAGACACATGGTCAGCATCAGCAAAAAGGGTACGGGCTCTCAGGTTTAAGACCTGGAACAGATTCAAATCACCCCTTTTAGATCTGACCTCCTTTCCTGTTTGAGGGAGATGGCAAAGAGGAGAGGGAGCCATGAATCTTGAACCCAGTCGCTGCTTTGCATGGCTCAGCCTGACATCCCTCGTTGCTTTTACCACTCCATGTGCAGAATGGAAGGTTATTAAAAGCATCAGAGGAATCTCAAGTAAAACATTTTTATTGTTTTTAAGAACTCGGTTACAGCATCTCTGGAGTTCTGGCTTGGACCACCACAGACTAGAGCCAGGACGCACAGAACAGCCTTTGGTATTGAATTACCTTTCAGAACCATATCAAATTCCAAAATTGCAACCGCTGGCCAAAAAAAGAAACCACTGTAGAACAGAATACACCCACGCAGACAGTACAGACATCAAAACGATCCTGCTGTGCCTAACCCTGTTTCTCTTCCTCACACAGAGTAATACCCTCGATTTCAGCAGCATTATTTTCCCATATGAAGCAGCCAAGCTCCAGAGAAGAGAAGGGACCCACCTACTTATCACTTGCCTTACAATGAGAGTTCCCATATCGCTTGGTTTTTAAGGAAGTTGGGGTTTGATGTATCAGTCAGCTCCTCCCTATCACTTGAGGACAGTATTAGAATCCCATCTGGATTATAATACGCAGTAAGCTGTTCTGGGGTGATATGAATCAAAGCCCCGAAAGTGGGATTCCATTTAATTAATCGTGGCTGACAGATGAAGGTATTGATTGTAGATTGAGAGGTTCAGGATTGGCCCGGGGGATAAATTATTGCAGGACACAGTGTGTTAGGGTGGTATTTTTGAATTTCTAGCAATGTGGGAGGGAAGCGGGTAGGAAGTAAGTGAATAATTGCAGCTAATTAGAAGTTGTGCGTGCATCCCAAATTAATTTCTTTGAATAATGAACCACCACCAACAGCCTGATCCAAAAGCAAACGGACAGCCCAGAGAGATCTAGGTTGCTCCCATAAATACTTCAGTTTTATCTCTGGGACAAAGACTTTACGGACCTGAGGCCCTAAATACAGAAGGGGAGACAGCCAAGATTATTGAGCGGGAACACTTCATTTTGCCTAAGATGTAAGAGAAAGAAAAGGGGTGAGCCGAAGCTGAAGGATGGTGGGGAGTGCAGGATAGCGGATGCTGCTCTTGCCTTAACCTCCTTCCTATCCGCTCGCACCACGCCGCCTCCCGCCGGACTCCCGGCATGCTGCCCGCCACCGCCGGCGCAGGTGGGACATCCAATCTGCCAACGGGGAGGTACGGGGTGGCTGGAGGGGGATCAGACACGCAACTGCTGTCGCCGCAGGGATAATAAAAGGTACCTAGGCCAGCAGAGAGGGCAGATGGAGGCAAAGCTGTGGCTAGCAATCTGTGTGCGCACACCGACCAACCCACCGCTCCCTGCCCGCGGGATCCCCATAATCTCCCAAGGCAGACCTGCTGTTACAAACACTCTCATCACTAACGCAGCGGGGGCAGCTAAGCAGAGAGAGTGAATGATCTAGCAGGGGGTTAATAAAAGGACTGACGCAGAACAAAAAAGCCTGTCAGTCGCCATAAGATGTGATCTCCACCCCTTCCACCCCCCCAGGAAATTAAAAATTACAGCCTGTGGTGTACACTGCTTTCTCAGAGGGAATGGATGGGGCAATGGGATGTAGAAGGGCAGGATGGGAAGGGGAAAGTCGGGAGTCTAATGTTTGTCCCAGCTGTTGTTTCTGGTAGGACATAGCAAGTGTTGTTATTCTAAAGAACTAGGTTACCCGGTCTCTCTAAACCTGACGAGACCAAGCCACGTTTCTGTGTGATGTTGCCAACAGCTAGCTCCTCCTGGAGAGAGGCCACTAGACCCTGCCAGGCTGGAGGGCCAGACTGCTCTGCCTGACACCACTGAAGTCCATGCTAGCATGTTTCCATGGAAATGGGAAGAGAACAAATGCCTGTGACATGATATACCTTTTCTGATGTAGATTTGGACCATTTCTAACCCCCTTCCTACTAACAATCTTCAGGACTGCGTATTTTATGAGCACAACCACAAAGGTGAAAAAAAAAATCTTACTATGAAACAAAAGCCACCATCCTTTCTGGTGATCAGCAGCTGAACCCCAAAGCACGTTAATCCACCAAAAACACCCTTCAAGGGAAACAGAGATCTCCAGGCTAAATGTAATCTGGTAATTCACAGGCTCCTTGTTTGTCACAAGTGGTTAAAGACGATCAGTTCCCTCCCCTCATCGGGCCGTTCAGTGTGAAGTTTCCAGCACCGTTTTCCCCCCTCCAAAGGAATGAGATCTCTCGGCTGGGAGGTGAATCCCCCGCTGCCTGTTATTGTCTGCTTTGCCGGGCGCATTGTCTGCAGCCGGGCTGCGCAGCGCGGACCCGCAGCGCCCTCTCCCGCGGGCCAGACACACACTCGGACCGTTTGGCGCCGCACAGCCGCTGGGCCACCCCCAGCACCTAAGGCCAGGGCACCCTGCTCGCTTTCGGGGTGCTGGCCCGCCCGCCAGGCTGCTGGTCCCAGCCTCCTGCCAGCTACGCCAGCGGCCAGGCATCGCCCGGGGTGCAGGGCTGGGGTTTCACAAGAACGAAGCCCGGCAGCACCCAAAATAGCCATAGCTTCTACGCGCCTTGAGCCAAGGCCAGTGGCATCTTGGCAAGCAGAGGCAGAAATCTTTGCCTGCCTACTGCTGGGCACTTCAGATAAAGGCAAGCTCTGTTCACAGAGGCTTTGCTGGGGGCCTGAGCTTGGCATCTGCCAGAGGAGTGTGGAGTAAATTATCCCTCTGTTGGACCCCGGTCTCTGCTTATCACCAAAGGTCTGACTGCACCTCGCGTGTACTGAGCGGCCAGAATAACTCACCGGTCTGTTCTTGTACCATCACCACAGAGGATTTCTCAAGCCCCTCTCACCAGGAGCATCTCAGCAGCAGGTTCCTGTCTCACCCTGCCCGGGGCACTGGGCTCCAGGCATCTCCATGCCCACACCGCAGACCAACCTGCCCCCGGAACCTTATTCCTCAACCCACTGGTGCAGGAGAGCCCCACACTTTAGGAGATGGAATATGAGAGATCTTTTGTGAAGCCAAAGGCAAAGCAATGACAGGTTTTGTTTCAGTAGGGAGTTTGCTGGGTTTACTTGGGATTATTATCGTTTTAAAGGACAAGTTACTGCTCCTAGTGCTGGGATCCAAGGATATGAATGAAGGAGCTTCATGAATTCAGGTATGTTGCACGGGCAGAATAAATAAAGCTCATCTACAGTTGTCATTTTACCTTCCAAGTGGGTGAAAACCAGGTGTCCCACCCCCAGGAGATCCAGAGAGGTCTCAGGCACCTTCATTAGACACAAAGAGGAGGCTGGGCATTAAGCACTGCCTGAGATGCCAGGCCTGACTGAGTGCTTCCACACTGTCAGGAGAAGCACGTTGGAGAAGTCAGCCTTCCTCCACAGGGAACACCACACCCAGGAAGCAGAGGTTTCCTGGCTGCCATCAAAACACTTGGGAAGTAGAAACACTTCTGCCCTTCCTCAGCGCAAGGGATTGCAGGAGAATCCCAGCATGAGAGTCAGTCAGGTCCCAGACCCAGCTACACCCGCAGGACATTCAGCACCATACTACAGCTGCTGGAATAAAGTCAGCAAAAGAAATTACAAATGAAATAAAAGGAGATTTCAATTGACCAGAACGTTTCGTTTGTCCCAAAAGAAAATGAGAAGCCCAGGGCTTCCTATCAGCAAGAAACAGCAGCACCATGGCGTGTCCTAGCCCACCTCTCCCCAGCATGGGCACTCGCAGCATCTGGCCAGATGTGCCCTCAGTCCCTACCCTGGCTCACGCACCATCACCTGCTGCTGAAAAATGTTTTTTGGAATATTCCATCCTGCCACATCCATCTCAGACAACAAAAAAACCCCATCACATCTCTTACATCACATTCTATGTTCCGACAGATCTCTCCCGTTGCACTCCCAGCAACACCAGCCTTGTGTTGCACGCCCGAACTCAGACGGTTTGGCACCCCAGGGATTTTCTCTGGGCTGGGGAAGATTGTTCCCTCTTTTTCCTACCATTGTGAAAACTCTTGTGCGTGCTGTGGGGGAGGCACGATGTGGGTCAGTGCAAACCATCTTAGGATGACAGAAGGTTGGTTCAGGGGGGGTTGCAATGGGGCTGAGCGTCTGCTCCACGCTCTAGGGCAGGCTGGCAGGCCTGTGCTCCTCCTGCCTGCTGCTGAGCAGGCCCCGGGAGACCATGTATTTCACTGTCCTCCAGGTCTCATTCGTCTTACGCTTGCAGTGAGCGTACGTATTCGTGGTTTCAGTGAAATATATGACTCTCTACTGCTAGGCTGTATGAACGAGAATTTATCTGCTCAACAGATTCTGCCAGCGTGATTTATCCCGAAAAAAACGGTCTAACACTGACAGGATCTCCTGGTGGTAGTTCCAGGTGGTCTTTTCTGTGCTGATGATAGGAGGTTTGGGGTTTTCTTAGCACTTTTCCCCTTTATCTTAGTTCTTCCACCACTGCTGGCTGCAGTAACACTGACACAGCATCAGCTTCAGGGCATGCAGATACCAAGAAGTGAGTACATTCCCATTTTGATGCTCCAGGCTGCGGAACAGGTCACATCCCTACTGCCCAAAGGAGATATGGGCAAAATCCACATGCCCCTGCCTCTTATCACTGAATGTATACACACACCCTGACATCAAGGCCTATGGCAGGCTGCCATGTCCAGCTGTGACAGCCCCTAAGCTTCCCTATAGTCACTTTGTCTCCTGCACCTGGGTTTAAGAGACCCGTGGTCATCCCAGCTGCTGGACTGGTACTACCACGGCACCAGGAGGGCGATGGTGACCCCGTCCTGACAGAGCTCTCCCAGCTGAACCATCACCAGTGCACCCATCCACTCACTCACTTTGATCTGGAAAGGCTACAAACCCATCTCTCCCACAGCTGCCCCATGGCTCCCCTCCTGAGCACCCTTCTATCAAAGCAGCGAATCCTAGTAACTTGAGAACACTTGCAGAGCCCCAGCTTTCAGGCACTGAATTTACAGTTTATGTCTCCTGAGTGATGCTGCAGATGAAAAACAAAAAGCACAGAAGTGACAAAAGGAACCTTAAAAAAGTATTTTCTGCTTCAGGCAGCTTATCTAAGCCAAGATCTAGAGTTGGTCTTGTCTGAAATACACAGGTCCTTTTCCTTGCTGTGTCCTTCCGACTCTTTAACCTTCTCAAAACCACCTTACCAGAGTCTTCTGCCACGCAGCTCCCAGGTCACTCTTTCCAGGGGGCTGCACTACCTTATTTAAGCATCCGTAGGCAGTAAAGGGGATTTCTGTGCTGTCCCTCAGTCTTGACAGAGTAGCAAATATTCACAATTGTGAATCTGTCTTGCACGTTTTTTTTCTCAGATTCCTCCTAACTGCATCCAAAGTGGACGCACAGTTTGGTCGATGCTCTTTGGTCCTGCATTTTCTTTTACTCAAAATAAAGATCTCATTTTACTGCTGCCTTGCTGTATTTACGATCCACAAGGCTGCTCAGGGTCCCAGCTACTTTGCGTCCTTTTCTTGCACATAGATAGAAGCCACAGCATGCGTTTCAGCAAAATAAGCTGAAGGCATTGGGGGGCACTAACAGTGGCATTTTACAACTGCTTCTCGGGCATTTCATCTCCTTTTTCTCAGAAGACCTTCTGTCCTTGAAATACAGTTTGAACTTTTCACATGAGATCACAATTGCTAAACATTCCTGTGCTATTTAGAGGTATCTTTGCTCTGTTGATAGCAGTGACATGAACAGGAAAGCCACTGCTCTCCTGCCACTCCATTTACTGGCAACAGATGACACCGTCACCTCCCAGTTCGTATCACTGTACTGTGCTTTGAGGAATAAGACCTGCTGCGGGCCAGGTGCATCACATTGATGTAAATGCCTCTGTAACAGTTATCTCTTTGGTAGAGCTACCTAAAGATTTGCAAATATTTGAGAGATTTGGAAGCAATCTGGAGTTTACACATCCTAACGGTCTCTGAACTGGCTTATTATCAGCGGGTCGGAAGCACGCGCTTTTCCAGGGCCAAGTCCCGACCTGAGGAAGCCGGCAGGTGTCTGCCGCATGCTATTACAGCAAACTAGAATTTCATTTTAGGTTTATTCCCCCAGCTCTTGTTAGCAGACTAATGAGTTTGTGATTATGATCTGCCGCAGCTTCTGTCTTGAAGACGCCTCTGCACCTGTCTGCAGAACGTCCTTGGGTACTACACCGACTCCTGCGCGTCCTGCTAACGTGGCTTGCTGCGGCGCTGGTATATTGGATAAATAACCTGAATGGGAAATTCTTCCCTTGGGGTGAAGGATGATGACACTCTCCTCATTTTACAAAAGGGTCGAGGGAACATTCCTGAAGGCTTCTGCTGATTGGCCTGGGAAATACACCTAAACCCCTGCTCAGAGGGCTTCCAGTTTAACTCCCGTTCATAGCATGTGCTGAACAGGACGTGCAGCCCCAGCCAGCCCTGCCCGAAGCAGGGCAGAACCTAGTTCTGCCTCTCCCTGGTCCTCTCCTACCTGTTACACGTGAGCAGCACGAGGCTCGCAACCGTTTCACTGCCACACAAGGCAAAAGTTGCTATTTCAGTTGAAATGTTGAAGGCTGATGGGAATCTGACAGTCCATGGTTAAACTGCACTAGAGCGCCAGCTGGGAAGTGGGTGGAAATGAATTTTTTGTCAAATAGTTAGACTCCATTTTCTCCAAATTAATTAATTCACAAAGAACATATCCCTTCATGGATTTCACAGTTGAAAATAAAGCCAGTCTCGCCTCCCCCTACACTATCTGTCAGTCGTACCATCAAGGAACAGAAGAGCTCACTCAGTTGTTTCTCACGTGATCGTATCATGGTGGAAAAAAGAAAAGCCCCCACCTTGGCTTTCAATTTACCTGAGGGCCTGAGCTGCCCCGCATCTATTTTTCTACAGTTACACCAAACATCTGGTTCTGCCTTTTGTGTGGAGTTGATCTACAGGGCTATGACCCCAGCCTTCAGGGAGCAGCCAGAAGCCCCACCACAGGCTCACTTGCCCAGCAGAAAAGGCACAATCCAGTTCTATTTTCAGCCTGAATTTCTCTCAGTTTGTATTAAATGCCAGGTGTCAGTTTGATATCTCTGCCGCGGTGGCAACTCTCAGATCAGATTTGGTTTCCCACGGACAAGATCCAAGGAGTGACGGGTGGCTGGATGGGTGCCCAGCTGAAAGCTCGAGAGCCGAACAGCGAGAAGCATCTCCACACCTGTGTCTCCAGCTGAACTTGAAGGAGACAGTAACATGCGCCGCCACAGAAAACCCAGCTGTCCTCGGGCTTCTGCTTCTCATCTGGCAGCACGGCCTTAGTCGGACTCATCTGCTTTGATAATCTCCAAGTCTGGTCATCAGGTGCTTGGTTCATAGCTGTGCCCTTTCCCAGTAGAGTGTGCTGAGCAGCTGCCCAGACCTGTCTTTCTCACCTTCGGCTGCCAGCTAAGTGCTAAATCCGTGGCAGCCTCCGAAGAGTTATCGGCTCCTTTCCCAAAAGGGAGCTCTGTTTGGGAAAGGTTTCCTCACACGCCTCCCTATTTGGCATCTCAGGACTTCACTTGAAGTAAAACCATGCTCAGTAACACCTCTCCTCTCCAGCGGAGAGCATAAGGCAGTCACGGCATGTCAGACTACAGACCCACACAGCCCGTTATCTCACCTCTGACAGCAGTGAGTGGTGTGATGCCTGGACAAAAGAGACCAAGCCATCATTCACCACTCACCCTCTAGACACGGAGGACTTCACAGCCCTCTATGGCATTGCTTTAGAGCATCTCTGCTCAAGGCTGAAGTGTTTCCGTTTATTCACCTTCTCCTGGTACAGAAGCTGGTCCAGACTGACAGTCATCCTTGTTGCTCTTTCCTGGACATTTTTTATACCATATAGTTTTTGAGGTTGATGGGCAACCAAAACTGCTCTTGTAAGCCTGTGTTGGGCTAAAGAAAATGTCCTGTCAAAGGGGGTTTGGCAGCTGACTTTCTCAGGAGCAAGTCACTGAAAAGTCTGTTTCCATCAGAGATGAACAACCTCCTCTAGTCAGCAGATGGAGTAGTCACTTGCTGCTGAGGTCTTCTTCTGCATACGTGATGTTTCAGCTAGAGGCAAAGCGGGGAAGAATGAAGTGACGTGATAATCTGTCTTGGCCACTACTGAGAAGGGAAATTGCTCAGAAATAATTTCTGAAATCCAGAAAGCAATAGAGGCAGAAAAGGATTGGTTTGCTTTCTTCTATACTTTTGTAAAGATGAAAGCGGAAGAGACTTTCTCAGTATGGAGAGGCTTTCAGTGCCTTCTCTCTAGGTCTACTCGACCTCATCTTCCAGAGCACTATGTTGTGGGCTGTCAGTGCTATGGCCAGAACAGCCATTTCTATAAGAGAGATGAGCTTTGCTCTAAGGCACTGAGAACAGCCCAATCACCCAAATCACCCTGAAGGTATCACAGGAAAGCATTCAATCCTCCAGCACTAACGAAGCATCATTTCTGAGCTCGTAAAATCAAGATGGCACAAATCATACGCAGACTTTCAAAAGGAACTCTCTGGAGCCTGCCCTGGCTGGTCACCCATACAACCACAAAGCCATTTCCCTGGGAATCTCTCCGGTTTTCAGCTCAAGCTCTTTTGGTTCCTACCTCTCCTTGTCACACACGTTTCCTAGCCTAGAGGCAATACGTCCTCACAAGACTTTCAGGTGCTGCAAAGCTACAAAGAAAAATAGAATTTCACACTTACAGAGCCTCAGCAATATCTATATGCTCACATCAGTAAAAACAGACCTCAAATAATTATTATCACAGAACAGATTGTGTTCTGGTTTTCTCTGATTTCTAGTGTTTTATAGTTTTATTTCCAGGGCGCAAGATATTTTCTTTCAGCTCTTCCCCATACAGTCAGTTTCACCACCACCCCTGCTTCTCCACCTCCTCTTAGTTTTAGAAAACATTTCTGGGGGGTTCTGCCTGTATATCACTTTTCTCAGCCACATTTCTTCTAGAGACAGTTCACTTACAGAATAGAGTCATAGAATGGTTAGAGTTGGAAGGGACCCTTAAAGATCATTGAGTTCCAACCCCCCTGCCTCTGCTCACTGCCTTTTTAAGGAAGAGGCTAAGACCTCTTCTGCCAATTAAGACAAATCTGGTTCCGTGTGCAGCCACAATTACTACCGCTGGCTTCAATTTTATACCAACTGCTCCATGTTTTATGCCTCCTGTCATTCACACGTGAGGAAAATACAAGGGACAACTCTGTCAAAGCAAGTTCTGTGGCTAAAAGCTCTGGAGCTGAAGACAGCTTTGCTGGGCACCGCTACTTACGAGTTGTGTCAGTTACTACAGGACACGGGGATACACACGAACAGCTTACAACATGAACTGTGAAATACACAAATACTTCTGGCAGTTTCACCAGTGAAATTCTGAAGCAACTGCCTCTCAGTAGACCAATACATGAATTTATTGCAAAATCTGATGCAGGACTTCAGTTACCATGTTAAAATGTGCCTGGCTTACAATATTTCATAAGGCATGTCCTATCAGTCAGCAGATCAGCCACCTGTGAGAAAGCAGAACCGTACACCCAATTGCTACAGCCGTGAGCTCCTGTTCTTTGAGTTGCAGCCTTACTGGAAGGTGCTGAGGAAGAGACGGGGCTCAGGAGGGTGGAGCAGAGGTGGCCCTGGGGCTGTTCTGATTAAGCAGTGTGGCAAGGGCCCACCCAGGGCCACGCTGTAAGGCAGGACCTACGAGGATGAGCAGCACGTAGCTGATGTAACCATCACCTTATGTTGTCCCTACCCCACGCAATTCTTCCACGGTTGGGTGTGTGATTGGAAAGGCAAAATGGAAGCTGAGCCAGCAGGAGAGAACTGCTCCTCACAACGACATACCCTGTGCCCGACATCCAGACTGTGGCTATTCCAGACATGCATAGAATCATAGAATCTATGGTTGGAAGAGACCTTTAAGACCATCAAGTCCAACCATTAACCCAGCACTGCCAAGTTACCACTAACCCATGTCCTTCAGCACCACATCTACCTCTCATTTAAATACCTCCAGGGATGGTGACTCTACCACTTGCCTGGGCAGCCTCTTCCAATGGCTGGTAACTCTTTTGGTGAAGAAATTTTTTCTAGTATCTATCCTAAACCTCCCCTGGCACAACTTGAGGCCATTTCCTCTTGTCCCATCACCTGTTCCTTGGGAGAAGAGACTGACCCCGCCTGGCTACACCCTCCTTTCAGGGAGTTGGAGAGAGCGAGAAGGTCTCCCCTCAGCCTCCTTTTCTCCAGGCTGAACACCCCCAGCTCCCTCAGCCTCTCCTCACAAGACTTGTGCTCCAGACCCCTCACCAGCTCCGTTGCGCTTCTCTGGACCCGCTCCAGCACCTCAATGTCCCACTTGTCATGAGGGTCCCCAAACTGGACACAGCACTCAAGGTGGGGCCTCACCAGTGCTGAGTACAGGGGGACAATCACTTCCCTAGTCTGTTGGCCACACTGTTCCTGATACAGGCCAGGATGCTATTGGCCTTCTTGGCCACCTGGGCACACTTCTGGCTAATATTCACCTGGCTGTTGACCAACATCCCCAGGTCCAGCCACTCTTCCCTAACGTTGCATGGGCTTGTTATGACCCAAGTGCAGGACCCAGCACTTGGCCTTGTTGAACCTCATCCCACTGGCCTCAGCCCATGGATCCAGCCTATCCAGATCCCTCTGTAGAGCCTTCCTACCCTCAAGCAGATCAACACTCTTGCCCAAATTGGTGTCATCTGCAAACTTACTGAGGGTGCACTCAATCCCCTCTTCCCAGATCACTGATAAAGATACTAAGGAGAACTAGCCCCAGTACTGAGCCCTAAGGAACACCACTTGTGACTGGATTTAACTCCATTCACCACCACTCTTTGGGCCCAGCCATCCAGCCCATTTTTTATCCAGCGAAGTGAACGTCCATCCAAGCCACAAGCAGCCATTTTCTCCAGAATGGGAAACGGTGTCAAAGGCTTTCCTAAAGTCTAGCTAGACAACATCCACAGTCTTTCCTTCCTCCACTAAGCAGGTCACCTTGTCATAGACACAGGATACACACTGAATAAGAAACAGGAAAAAAAAAAGGGCTATTTTCATGAAACAATGCTAGCAAGAGCGTGTTTTTGCTGGTAAAACTGTATGGCTCTCAGCCAGAGATTATGCCTTTTCCCTCCCTTGTGCTCACAGAAATCTGACCTGAGGCTCTCCTGCCCATGGGCAAAGTATCCTCAACAAGCCCTTGAGTACAGTGCTGCGAGCAGGCAGACCTACAGGACAGCAGACACTTTGGCTTCTCTATTCTAGTCTCTCCTGGCCTGCCTACATCTTTCTTCCTCAGTATTCTGCCACAGCAAGGCCTTCAATTACAGCCTAAAGGGCTGCAAAGCTAAGGCTTCTCAGAGATATGGCTTTTAGGAGCTTTTCTGACGGGTAACAGAAACAAGCGTTGCATTTCTGACACAGAAATAATGGGGCTGTACTGCACCAGTTTGTTAGTTGGAGGTATATGATGAGGTAGTGACGATGTTTTAGCAACACCCTTTGTATCACAGTAGCGAGGTCAGTTTGGATACACACCAAACACTTCAAGGCACATTCAATGCCAATGACACCGGCACTGCTGTTGATGTGAATGGAAATTATAACCTCGATAATAAAGAATCCAAAGTATGTATTATGAGATGCAATCCACGTTAACACTCACCGATGAGTATGTGAATTGGATGGATTTAGAGGAATAAAGAGTATTTCGAGAGTTTTGTTTTCAGAGTTCCTTTCCAAAGATAAGATTGGGCATCTGTCATTCACCTTCTATCTTGCCAAAGAAGTTGAGAAGACAGGGAAGCGCTTTAAGCATTGCTACGCCCGTACGCATTGCGCATATAAGATATAGAACCATCCTTTCTTCTGGGCAGCATAGAACACCACCTGTAATACACCTAATAACTCTCCCGTGATGTTTACAGGGCCAAACCTGACAGATAAATAGGGGTTTCGCTGTCCTGTTGTTCTGCAGCTCCCAGCACCTGACAGCATCGCAGTCGGTGCAGCTGCACTTGGAGTCTCAGAGGGGCAAAAACGGAAATGCAGTCAAGGCATCTTCTTGCCAAAGTTTTCTCAGTTCTTTCTTGAATTTCCTAACCTGTCTTCTTCCCACAAGGTTTTTAGTTCTCCCATCCCTGTCGATCTGAACCATATGCTCCAGAAACAAAGCTCAGGCAGTCACTGCCACGAACTCTAATTGCTCAGGGTGTTCACCAGTGCATGTGGTGGCTCACACTTGCTCCAGTTTCTGCGTATTCTGCTGAAAGCCAGGCTGATCACCACAGGGTGTGAGCTATCAGCACTGCAAAACCCAGCAGTTTGGCTCAGATTGAAAGAAATGCTTAATTTGGGGTCTGGATGTTCCCAGCTCCAGCCCTGCTGTCTCAGATGGGATGGAAGCTGTTCCACCCCCCACTGCTGAGTTCTCAGAAAAATGGAAGCTGGGGAGGCCTCCAAGGAGGCAGATTTATAATCATGAGGCAGGGTGGGAGGGAAAAGAGATTCTCCGCACAGAAACACTCACTTCTGCAACAGCAAATCTCTCTAATGTGGTGGTTCAGATTCTGCAGAACATCCAAACAACTGACAGCTTCATACTAGGCATTTCTTCCAAACTCTAATTCTGGGTACAGACTATCCTGATACTAATTAAGCAATTTAAACTGGGACTTGCATCTTTCCTGTGCGATGCTACTTCTGAAGCGCTGTACTACCAATGAGTGTTTTGCAACTGCCAAAACATGAAAGTGTGTTTGTTATTAACACATCACTATATAATTAGGGGACTTAGCAGGGGGCTGGGTATTCACATGTTCTTTTTCCTCTGTTGCTGACAGCACTAGATGAAAGTCTCTAGGTATCCCATTAGGTGACAAGTGAAAATGAGTTCTGCGGCCAAAACTAAGCAATTTGGCACAATTTAGGGGAGAGATGGCATTTTCTGCTCAAAAAGGGCTCAGAATTGGAACAGCAGGAGGTGTTACAGATCAAGATGGAGATGTGCTGGCCAAGCTGAGCGTGTGCCTTACAGACCAGATCAGCAGTGGGTGCTGAAGTCCAGGACCGAGATAAGTTGGCAGAGCTCAGTTGGGGAATGTTGCCCAGTTTCTGAAAACAACACGGAGTCTGTATTTTAATTAGAGTTCCTCTGCTCATCTGCATGGCTCAGCACAAACTTTCACCTTCTGAATTTTCCAGGCCTTTATTAGGATCCATCCAAAAGGCCGATTTTCCACTTTTTCCTATTCCTCCCCCAGTGAAGACATGCCAGTAGTGACCAGTCACGCCCAGGTATTCTGCTGTTGGCTCTCATTAAATGTCAGAAACCTTTTTCTGATGTCAAGTATCAAACACACACACTAGTTTCATGTATATAAACTGATATATGGTTCCTGCTGTAAAGAGTTTCCAGTTCAGATTAAACAAGGCCCGCAACCAAAAACAGGAGTCTGTGGGATTTCAGGAGAGGTTTGACAGCAGAGAAGGCATGATGACACGGAGTAGAGTGAGTTGGACACACAAAACCTGAATAATTGACTTCATAAAGCCTGGGGAACCGAGAAAGAAGCAGTAATATGATGGGAATGTGGGACAGGACAGGAGGTAACACAATTTCCAGCATCTGCAATGCAAATCCTGCCCCGAGTACTGCCTAATGTTTATTAGGTACAGCTAAAGATTCCATCCCAGGCATTACAGATACGCATGACCGATCCCAGCAACAATAAAGGAATTCATAGTTTGAGAAAAACTCCTCCCCTTTCCCCATTGTACACAGGCCTACCGTTTAAGCTGGCCAAAGTGGGTCAAAGGGAATGAGTTCATTTGAATATGTAAATTTGACTTAACAAGGAGTAAAGACAATTGCTTCAAGCTTGTGAGTTCAAGCTAAGAAAAACAGGTCTTCACAGCTCCTTTGGGAACTGGAAGCTTTGGCTTTCACTCTTCCTTGCTATTTCCTCCTCTTGCTCACCTCCATCCCCTTCCCTCTCACTTCCTGCCTAATAAGCATCAGGCAAACCTCATTTCTCAAAATGGAGCCTGTGACCAGAAAAGCAAACTCAGTAAGGTCATTAAAAAGCTCACGCATAAAGGTTTGTCAGCTCTGAGTGGCTGCTGAGAGCCTGTGCTACGTGTGCAACTCTCCATAGCTAATTTTCAAACAAGAAAGAAAATGCATCTTTTGTCTGCCTCCTGCAGACAGTCTGTTTTCCTCTTTTTCCTCTTTTTTTTTTTTTTTTTTTGCTAAAGGGAACAAATTCCGTTTCCAATAACTGAAGACTGATTAAACCCGCTGTCCCTCTACCACCACCCCCAGTTACAAGCAGCTCATACCATGAAACAGTGTCAAGATAAGGATTTCTTATACAAAGAACTTCAAATAACCAGGGAGAAGAAATGAAGGAAAATTCTTGTCATTAAGTTTTGATTTAACTAAGTTCTAAAATCCAGTCACTCTTACCCTTCTCTTCCTAAGTTTTTAAGGAAAGTATTCTGGCAAAAACTCTTTAAATCAGATGTCTTTCAGTGTGTTATACCTTTGAACCAGAAATAATCAGCTTGATATTTCTGTAATCAAACAGGTATTTAATTAATACCTTTTACTCAGCCTGAGTCAGCTGAGTCAGAATCCAACACCCCTGTGTCCCTCTCTATTACCTCGGACCAAAATTTGTGGGGCAACAGGTAGCTCAAGGGAAGGAAACAGGGAGCCAAATTTCAGTTCTCAGCTGAGTGTTTCAATTCTAATTTGGTTGTTTGAGGCAAATCTAGATCTGCATTGCCTTTAAAACCAACATCGACCAAGAAATCTCTGTTTAGCTCTGTAACCAAACAGGTTCTCTGAGGGAACACCTTTTCTTTTTTTTAAACCTTTTATTTTGGTTGGTAGGAATGAAGATCACAAAACAAATCTTTCAATTACCTTTGCAGTCTCTTTCAAGTCCACTGACAAAACTGTTCATGGAGATTGAACACCAGCACTTTACGGAGACCCGACAGCAGTGGTTCCTCCTGAGCAGCTTTGCTTCTGTTGATGTGGAAACCGTACCTCTGATGGGAGTTAAAAAAGCCAACTTCAGTCTTCAGGGCAGCAACAAGGAACACTGCATTAGCATCAGCTGAGAAACTAATCACCCCAAAATGGGATCATGGCTTAATTCCCCAAGGTACTGCTGCATTAGATAGGTTATCTGCTTGCAGCCTAACCCTCTGATGACACAGTACTAATAAAGGGGTCCCCAAGCTGTGACAACGCTATGGGTTGCGGCTGCCTTATGGGCACGTCTAATTATGATGTTCTGTGACAAGGCTATAAATACACACAGTCCCACAGGTGAAGACCTGATTGCAGCGAGCAGCGAGGGGCTCTGGCAGGTATTTGCTCTGTTCTCACACAGCCTAGCATCGCCTCCTTGAACTGAAGGGCTGTTTATAACTGCAAGGCCTATACCCCAGGGAGTTCAAGAGTATGGAAGCAAGCGAGATTTCATAATCACATATAGATCAAACGTTAGCGGGAAAAGTGCCGAAGGGAAAAAAAGAGTAAATTTGTTTAAATGAAAAAGCCTACTGACAAACCCCAAAGACCACCTGAGCAAAGGAAAAATGGGATTACATATTAACAGACCCACCCTGCTGGGCTGAACATAGGTCTGAGATGAAGATAACCGCTCTTTTGCAAGGCTTTTAAGCAGGTATTTGAGGAGGAAGAACTGTTTGAAGGATTTATTGAAGAATATGGAAGGTGGCTAGGTCTCTAGTTTGCTTTCAGGACTCTGTTCTTAAAGATCATTCATTATCATAACGCTCTAGGCTCATAAAACCAGCCAGTGCCCCTGCACACCATCTGCTGCCAGGTGAGGACGTTTTTCCTCACTCTCTCCTTCCCCAGCAATTCCAACCCCCATCGTCTGCCAGTCCTGCCCACCTTTGCACCCTCAGCCTTCACCTGCTCCAAGAAGCAACTTCATTGGAACAGAAAAAAAAAAATAACATAATTAAAAAATATGGAAGTCCTTTTGGGTAAGGACTAGTAAGAACAGGAACCTGAGGGGCTGCCAAACGACCCCCAAGGACCAGTCATAAAGTCATAACGGCTGCTGGAGATGAGCTGTTGACTGAATACCAATTCTTGCATCCTAAAAAGAAAAATCAACAAAAAGCCTTCTACTACCCCATCTCCTTTACTGTTTGTTTTGTCAGAGTCAAAGGAGATGACAATCACTCACAACGCAGAACCGAGTAAGAAAATTATCAGCTGCCTCAGCCAACGCACTGTGGCGCACAGTTGTCAAACTCTTGCAAATTTTGTCATAAGTCTTAGAGCTAACATTTCCATGGTTTCTAAAGAAGCCCAGAAAAATCCCCTTTCATTAAAAAGGGAAACCTCCCTTTTGACTTGCTACACCACCTCTGTGATGGGATGAAAGAGACAACAAAGGACGCGCTCTCCCACTGCTCCCAGCACAGGCTGCCTCAGGAGGAGTGTGGGCAGGGATCTGAAGTTTACTCACCCTGGAGAAGGCACGGCGGAGGCTGAATCCAGAAGCTGTGCTACAGAGGAAGAGAGAATATACGCTAGGGCCAGTGATTAGCATCAGGTCAGTGACTGGTTTGCCTGGCGGGACCTGTTAGAGGAGCTGGGGGACAACGCTGACAGGGTTGGGGCACACAACAGTGAGTATTTCCCACTTCTGCAGACCCACAAAGGTGCTGGGCAACAAAAGACAGACTACAGGGGCACCGTAAGGAAGAACCCAAGGGAGGGGAGGGTGAAGGAGTACCACGTACAGAAGAGCAATGCCCGCGGATGGGCTTCAGCTCAGTGCCGGTCACACGGTGAGGGCCAGGCCCCGAGGTAGAACTAGGGCAGCTCTCACTGTAGGTTCCCGGGTCCAGGACTGTCTCCCTGCTGCCCAAGGGCCAGGCTCTACGGGGTCGGACCGTCCCCAGATGCCCCTGCGGCCCAGCAGCGCCCCTGAGGGAACGGCTCCCCCCCGCCATTTCCCCTCACGAAGCGCCGCCGCGCTCGCGCCGCCTCCGCCACCCGCCTTATTCTCGTAGCTCAGTTACGCAGGCGGCGCTGCCGTACCTCCCCGAGATACGTAGGTTGCGCTGAGAGAGAGGAGGCCCCGCCGCTCGCGTAGGGCCCGCCTCGATTCCCGAAGCGGCTTTACGACAACTGGCGGCCGGCGGGGGCGGGGCGCTACGGAGGCGGCGTAAGGAGGCCGCCGCCGCCGGCGTCCCTCCTCAGGCGTGGCGGGGGAGGAGCAGCCGCCCGGCGATGTGGCAGAGGTCGGTGTGTGTGGGCCTCCTGGCCCTGGCGCTGGGCTACCTCTGCCTGCTGGGCCCCGAGCCCTCCTACTCGCCGCTGCGGTACCTCTCCGCCTCGCTGCTGGGGGGGCTGCGCGGTGCCCGCTCCCTGGAGGAACGGGTGGTGGCGGCCTGGCAGGCGGCCATCGTCCGTCCGGCCCGCCGCTGGGCGCGCGTCGCCGTCGGGTAGGTGCGGGGGGCGGGCTGTGTGTCCATGTGTCTATATATATATATGTGTGTGTATATATATATACACACTTGTATTTATGTGTGTGTATGTATGTGTGAGTGTGAGTATCTATGTATGTGTGTGCCCTTGTGGCCAAGAAGGCCAATGGCATCCTGAGGTACATTAAGGAGTGTGACCAGCAGGTCGAGAGAGGTCATCCTGCCCCTCTGCTCTGCCATGGGGAGGCCCCATCTGGAGCACTGGGTCCAGTTCTGGGCTCCCCAGTTCCAGAAGGACAGGGAACTGCTGGAGAGGGGACAGCAGAGGGCTACAAAGATGATGAGGGGCCTGGAGCATCTCTCTGATGAGGAGAAGCTGAGGGAGTTGGGTCTTTTTAGTCTGGAGAAGAGAAGGCTGAGGGGGGATCTGATCAACACCACTTAAAGGGAGGGTGTCAGGAGGATGGGGCCAGTCTTGTTTCAGTGGTGCCCAGGGACAGGACAAGAGCAAACAGGCACAAACTTGACCATAAGAAGTTCCATCTCAACATGAGGAGGAACTTCTTTCCTTTGAGGGTGGCAGAGCCCTGGAAGAGGCTGCCCAGGGAGGTGGTGGAGTCTCCTTCTCTGGAGACATTCAAACCCCACCTGGACACGTTCCTGTGCAGCCTGCTCTGGGTGGCCCTGCTTTGGCAGGGGGTTGGACTAGATGATCTCCAGAGGTCCCTTCCAACCCCATAGCATTCTTTGGTTCTGTGTGTGAGTACGTATGCCTGGGCCTCACCTGCCTCACCAGCGCAGCCTCCCTGAACTACTGTGACACCTCGCGCTGGATCTCTTGCCTGTTCATTAAACCTTTCTGTTAATTTTCTAGGCCTGTAGTTTTCCAGACCAAGGGCATTTTCCCCAGAGAGATAATGGTGAATGCAGGCACCTGCCCGCTGTGTTGCTTAGTCAGAGGCGGCCCTTGGCTGAGGGGATTAATGGTCTGGAAAAGTCACGTCTTGGTGATTTAAGTGCGTGGCGTGGTTCAGACCTGATCGGCAAGCCCATCTCGGGAGACCTTATCTCCAGCTTGCTTCCTCATAAAACTAATTTATACATGGAGTCTGAGGGACTTGGAGCTGCTGGCCTGTCCCCAGGCAAGTGGCAACTGGGAAGCGTGGTCTGGCAACAAATAGGTATGAGAGATGAGTTTATGAAGTGGGGAAGTGTGTGAAGCCTCCACGACAGGGGAGAACTAACTGTGTCAAGGCAGAGAGGCAAAGAAGAGAGATGAGGGAAGGGAGAGGAGAAAGCAAGAGACACTGAGACACCTGTGCGTGCACAGGGAAATCCAACACCCTTTCTCTTTTTAAACTGGAAAGAAGGGGAAAGTTCAGGAATATCACGTTGATCAGAAATGCTGCGTCTAAGTGACCGTTAATCTTGTCGTTATATATAGCGCTTGACTTATTTTCTTTTAAATGTAAGGACATGATGGGATAACTTGACTTTGACCAGAAGATTCGGCCTTCAAACGTTGGAAGAGGTTGCGGCACCTCGATGGCTGTGTAGCTGATACAGTGTTAGCTGGAGTCTGTCTTCCTCTTGCATTACAGTTGATGCACACTTTCTCCTATGAATACATGACAAAGTAGGTTTTCCAGTGCCTCATTTAGCTTTCTCTTTCACCACTCCTTCACTGGAAAAGCCAGGTATCTTCAGTTTGTTCCTTGCTTTCTTCTTTGGTTTAAAGTGAGTGAATATATATAAAAATAATATATACCCACACCAAACTCAAAGTTCAACAGCAAACAGAGTTCATTACTGGCATATCCCTTCTCTTAAGGGAGCTTATTAAAAGCATGAAGTATGTTAGTGGAGGAATAGCAGGAAGGAAGAAGAAAGACAGTTGGAAGATGATTAGAGGTGTCTCACTTGAAAGAACTGTGGCTTGGTTTATGGCTCCTTGCATCTTTAATGATTCATTAAAATAGAAAATTGCTGACCTTTTGCCACAGTGAGTTTGGGGCTAAAATGCTGCTTGAGCTTATTGTTTCTTTGGTTTTCTTTTCTCTGCTGCATGAGGGGATTTTTCTCTCCGTAGTGTATGAAATGATGCACACTAGGGATGATTTCTGAGCTGGTCACCTTCTGTACCGAAAAGCCTCGGGGTTTTTGATGTCCTTTATTTTGTATGATGCAGCCTTCATGTGTTGTGGCCCAGATCCTGTGTGAAGGGTCAGTGACAAGGAAAGACACTAAATGGCCATATGTTTCACAGAGTAAGGTGATCCTGCAAGTTTTATGGATTGTTTGGACCTCTGTCAGGGAAGTGTGGGGCAGAGCACTTGACAGCAGTTCCAGAAGAAGCTTTAGTAATTGCTGGTATCGTCTCAGTAAATATTTGGTACGTATTCCTGTCTCTCTGAAACCAAGGAGTAGAAACGAAGGCAAGTGTTCATAAACTTTCTTCCTGGTTCCAGCCCAGAAAGTTTCCTGTTCTCTAATCTGAATTAGACTGTCTTTAAGTTCATGTAATTGATCAGAAGTGGGGACTGGAAGATTTAGTCGTGGGTTACACTTCACATAAAGTCTAGATCTGCTGAAATGCTTCTTATCACATCCTAAAAATTGCAGGCCTTTTCTCCTGTTTCCACTGTTTGGGAGAAAGTGGCATGCTATCACTGGAAACTTGGGATGGTCCTTTTGAAATTGCAGTCTTCAAATATTTCAAATGACAAGTTGCTCTCTTGACTTCTTATAAACAGAAGCAGGCTGTGTGCGGGGTGTTGGTGTGTGCGGTTTTGGTTATGGTTAGCAGGAGCTGAAACTCCAGAGGCTGATCTAGTAGACTTCAGTACTTTCACTTTTGTTTTTAACAGTTCTGAATTACATGTGTGTTTTAAGCCAGAAATATATATTTTTTAAAAACCCAACTTATTTTAAGAATATAAAACGTTATTCTTATTGTGCCTATTCCTTTTTGAGCAAGCCTAAGGCAGCGCACGAAGTGCAAAATGCACCCCAACACATGTAATGGTCTTTGGCCCATGCAGCTTACTCTTGTTTTAATTCCCCAGAACGTTAGAAATCCCTCTCTTATCTGCAGTGTTGGAGTGCAATAAAAGCCTGTCAAAAGGAGGCTGCTTTAGGAGAGAATTGCAAGAAATTCATACGCCTTTGTGGTTTTTTTCATTTGGTTGGTTCTTTTCCCCCTTAGCACGAGGGCTGCGAACAGCAAACATCACTGGCCGGGAAATGATCTCAATAATATTGTCTTGCAAGTGCTCTAAGGTATGTGTGGTTTTCCCAGTAAGCATTTTCCTTCTCTCTTCCAGCGTCAATGCCTGCGTAGACGTGGTTCTGTCCGGTGTGAAGTTGTTAGAGGCACTCGGTCTTGAACCCGGGGATGGAAAAAATCATGTAGTCTTGAGCTCCAGACAGGACCTGAAAGAAGCATTCGCTCACTTCATGGAAAAAGGGGCAGCCGCCGAGCGCTTCTTCAGCGACGCCGAGTCTTTCCATCACATTGCGCGGACAGCCTCCGAGTACCCCGCTGCGCAGGTAGGTCTTCCACCCGAAGACAAGCTTTGAGAAGCGTGTTTCTTATTTTCTGCATCGGTGGTGACTTTTGTTCTCTGCCTAGTAAGAGTACAAATTCTTTATGAAAGAAAGCTGTGCTACAGCTTGAGTGTGTTCATGGCTTTCCACAAAACTCTGCACCTGCTGCAAATAGTAGGGTTTTGAATGGTCTGTCCCAAGACTGAAATGTCAGTCGGAGATGCCTCTGTAAGAATGCTGTTATCTGGGAGCCAGATGAGGCTGATGCTGTAAGAGGCTCCAACATCTTGTAATGAGGCAGGAAGTGAGGAAGTAGATCCAAGTGTTAAGAGTTGTAAACACTTCAGTCAGCTTCAGCTACTTAACGTGGGATTTAAATTCTCTCTAGAAGAAGTGGTGATGAAAAAAAAATAATTTTTCTGAAGACTCCCTTTCCAAAAGCAAAATTTTGTTGCTCAAATTTATACTGGGTCTTCTGAGTTTAACTTAGCTAACTGCCAAGCAAGGTATCAGTTTCTACAAACTGCTTAATGTCCCCTTCTGTGCAGTTCACCAGCTGCTTTTTGAAAATGAGGAAGAGCTCTAAATGTTTTCTGTTGTTCAGGACTCTCCTTTGTTGACTTCTCACCGTATTTGCTACGTTGGCCCTTCTGTACACTGTTTTCTCTCACCTCTTGAGTGTCTGTGATACTCCTGACAGTCTATATTTTTCTGTTTCAAAGCTCATGTTGGAGTTGTCTTACTTTGAGAGCTTGACCTTTCTTACCTGAAGAAACTTTCAGGGTTCTGCTTCCTTCATGTGGGCACAGGTAGCAAGTTTAACCTGGGTTTCAAAGGAGAGGAAGTACTGTTGCAGTTTTTAAATGATTGCTTGTCAGCCTTGCTAAAAACCCACAAGTTACCAACTGCCACAAAGTTGCGCAGAGATAGGGGCTGTTTATGTTAGGAATGAATTGATTTGTACAAGGTTGTGAGTTACCTGATGGCAAATACTTAGGTTAAGAGTAAGTCAGAGAACGCTTAACTTGTTGATGTTGTAGAGAAGTGTAAAACTGTTTTGCCTTCAGCCCCAGTAAGCTTTATCTCCTGTAATGCTAGACTTTTTTCTAAAAAGCTAAAATCTCTAGCCTGTACTAAGGACAAAGAGTTGGAGAGTTGGGCAGAGAGGAACCTGATGAAATTCAACAAGGGCAAGTGTAGGGTGCTGCACCTGGGGAGGAATAACCCCCTGCACCAGGACAGGTTGGGGCAGACCTCCTGGAGAGCAGCTCTGAGGAAAAAGACCTGGGAGTCCTGGTGGACAACAGGATGACCATGAGCCAGCAATGTGCCCTTGTGGCCAAGAAGGCCAATGGCATCCTGAGGTACATTAAGGAGTGTGGCCAGGAGGTCTAGAGAGGTCATCCTGCCCCTCTGCTCTGCCCTGGGGAGGCCCCATCTGGAGCAGTGAGTCCAGTTCTGGGCTCCCCAATTCCAGAAGGACAGGGAACTGCTGGAGAGGGGACAGCAGAGGGCTACAGAGATGCTGAGGGGCCTGGAGCATCTCTCTGAGGAGGAGAAGCTGAGGGACTTGGGTCTTTTTAGTCTGGAGAAGAAAAGGCTGAGGGAGGATCTGATCAACACCACTTCAAGGGTGGGTGTCAGGAGGATGGGGCCAGTCTTGTTTCAGTGGTGCCCAGGGACAGGACAAGAGGAAACGGGCACAAACTTGACCATAACAAGTTCCATGTCAACATGAGGAGGAACTTCTTTCCTTTGAGGGTGGCAGAGCCCTGGCAGAGGCTGCCCAGAGAGGTGGTGGAATCTCCTTCTCTGGAGACATTCAGACCCCACCTGGACACGTTCCTGTGCAACCTGCTCTGGGTGGCCCTGCTCTGGCAGGGGGTTGGACTAGATGATCTCCAGAGGTCCCTTCCAACCCCATAGCATTCTGTGATTCTGTGGCAAAGCACGTATAAAGCTATCAAAGCGAGGGAATGCCCAAACCTGCCTCCGTTTGTTTTACAGCTTTACGTAGGAGGAAATGCTGCTCTCATTGGCCAGAAGCTTGCAGCAGATCCAGACCTGAAGGTATGTGTTCCAAACGTTTCATGCTATTTGCTTGTCATTATTGAGGCTCAGGCTACTTCTCTGTAGATTTTGGGGATCCTGCAGTTATTTCTTAAGTTATGGTGGAACATATGGTTAGCCTACAAATTGAAAAGCATAGCTGATTATACATTTTTATTTTTATCATTTTTTTTTTTTTTAAAGAACTACTGTCTAGATGATGACTTCCAGTTTATTGCTCTCTTAGAGCTACTGGCTTCCGTCTTAATCTTCTCTCTAATAAATATGGACCCCTGTGTCACCCTGATCCTCTTAATTTTTGCTTTCATCTTAGTTTAGGAAAAACTGGTTCCTCTTTTGAGGTGGCTGTGTGAGGGCCACATGGCTTGAAACAGACTGGGGTGAGATCCTCTATCTTTCAGTAAGGTTGTGAGAGTGAATCGAGTTTGGTTCTAATCCTGTGATGGCTTAAGTCAAGGTGTCTGTACAGCGCCTACCCAAACCCTGAAAGGAATATAGTTTATGAGATTATTTTACATATCAGCTACTGCTGGGAAGAGATGAACAGATTTGGGGCCAGTGCATACATAGAACAGCTTTACACAAAATAAGATATCTCTTAAATGCACTGAAATATTGACAAGGGAGATGCCAGGGAAACCTTGATCATTTTTTCTTACTTTCTAGATCCTCCTTTGTGGCCCGGTTGGTCCTAAACTCCATGAACTACTTGATGACAATGTGGTTGTGCCACCTGAATCCATGCAGGAAAGAGATGAATTCCATCTTATCTTGGAGTATCAAGCAGGTACCTTGCCAAAGGCTGGGTGGTGGATGAGAACCCTGAACATTACTAAGATAGTCCTGGTTTTAGACTTAGGTTTTTTTGAATCGGCTAATTCCAGAAGGGCTGTGTAAGTTATCAGTACTGGCAGCTGTCACTGGACTAATCTGTAATTCCATGGGCTTCAGGGAGCTGTGGTAGGTGAACAGACATCTAAAAGTCTTTTGGGACTTTTTGCCTTTGTAATACGGTTACTGTAAATACTGACTCAAGCTGCTCCCTTTGGTCCTGTGTGCTTGTACCCTATGACCTGTGGAAACCAAGTGGGTCTGCTGGGTATAATTCTAAAGCTGTATGAACACAAAAGTAGTCCGATAATGTACCAAAATGGTACAGAGGTACCATTTAACCACATGCAGATGAAATTCAGGGTAACTCTAATATAATGGCTAAGCCAAATCTGGATGTATTTTCTTGGCTGTTCTCAACCTGAATCATTTCACACTATTCCTGTCTCAAAACAGGAAGTTCAGAAAGACTTGCATTGGTGTGACAGAAGAGGGAGTATCTGGCAAGGAAAGGGGCAAGAACCACCTTATTAAACATTTTCAGCAGCAGCACTAACGTGGAGCAGCACCCAAAGCATGCACTCAGGTGGAGTTCTGGCTGAAACAAGGGTACTATAGCTGACAAGGGCCGTTATGCAGTAGCACTTGGAAAATCACACTGATCCCTTAAGTAAATCTTAATTGTTCTTGCTCCTGGGATCATCATGATTAGATGATACATTAGTAGATGATATCTCCTCAGCATCTCTGTTCTCAGTGAGAACTGCTCTCCTGTTGCAAAGCTGGGGATCTTTGCCCTAGACAGAGCTTTGCCATAAGACTTTTCTTAAGGGGAGGTGGCGCTGATGGCTGTTGATGCCGTTTTAGTGGCTTTTCCACAAATGCTGATTATATTCTCCAAACTATAACCAGTCTGGGAGAACCTGGTGAAGAAGTACACAGGCTGGTTCTAAGGTGGAGATTCTGCCTATAACAGAAGATACCCCAAAAACGCCTGTGTCTCAAGAGTTTTCCGTTCAATCTGCCCTTTGTGACCTGTGTTTATTTACTCCCTTGCATTTCTTTCTGTCCAGTTACTGTAACGGGCAGGAGGCACGGCCTGCTGCCTGAGCAGAGATGTGTGTGCAGGTGGGGAGAGCTGGCAGAGGGCTGGCTGCTTGGACTGTGACTTGTGTCATTTATATCCTCTCTAGGCTCGCTGTTGTTACCGTTTTCTCATGGTTCAGTGTCCCCCAGACGGAGCCCATTTAATTTGTGATCTTATCCAGGAATAAAACCATTTACACGTAGAGCAGTGATGCAGCTCTATTCTGCAGAGCATTTCTAGGAGCTCCCTAGTGGAGAACAGTAAGAGCCACCAGATTTATCAGGGTGTCCCTTCATGATACAATGTAAGCCAAGCTAACAAGTGGTTGTTACCAGAAGGGGAAGGTCTCCCCTCTCTTTGCACATCCTGCACACTCCAAATATTTGGCTTGATCTGGCTGTGACACATAATTGCATGCTAAACTAATACAACTGATTAAAACATCACAAATCTTGCAAAACCGAACAAGTATTGAATTCTCCTTCTGATCAGACAAGGAGCTAAATAAGGAGTGAATGAAGAGAAAAAGAGCAAGGCAGTAGTTGTTAATTGGACACAGACATTGTGAAACTGTGCCTTCAGATTCCAGCAGGATATCCCAAAACAGTCTCCAGACGTGTGGTTGGATCTGCTTCTCTTCTGCGTTAACGTGCTTCTGTTTGTTTCACCCTAGGTGAAGAGTGGGGACGGGTGAGAGCACCCAACGCCAACCGCTTCATCTTCTCCCATGACCTATCAAATGGCGCCTTAAATATGCTGGAAGTGTTTGTGTCCAGCTTGGATGAATTTCAGCCAGATCTGGTGGTGCTTTCAGGGCTTCACATGATGGAAGGCCAGAGCAAGGAGATGCGGCAGAGACGACTTATGGAGGTGAGGTACTCAAACACCACCTTAATTTCCCTCCCAACAAATGCTTCATGGCAAACTTTTGGTTGCCTAGGCTTGAACTTGTAATTGGGCTGTGTCTTTGTATCTCCCGCAAATCTTTTCAGTGCTGTGTGCTAAAAGAAGAATGTGAACTGTAGGAATGGCCAAAGTCTAAACCTGTAACGTTCGTGTTTCTTAGATACAGTGGGCTGTCCAGGGAAAAAAAAAAACGTACGGTCTGGCTGGAGTACGGTGACATGGTTACCAGAGCTGATCTAGTGGCTAAATTACACTTTTTCTATCCCAGATGCTAAGATGATCAAGACTTCCATTCCTGAGGGAGCATCTGTTAGATGGTCCAAGAGGCCGCCTTCTCATCTGAGTCCAAAAGAGCTCCACCACATTTTATTTTTATTTACGGATCAGCACATGTCTTACAGCCAATTGCCATTCCTCATGCAATGCACTAGCTTTTGGGGTTTTTTCCCCTTTTCTGTGTTCTAGGATCAGCTGTTCTACAGCTGCTTCAGATTTGTGAGGTTTCCGAATTAGTCCATTAGAAAAGTGCCGAGTTGGGTGCAGATTAGGTTTAGATATGGTTTTCTTGCTCTGGGATTCTGAAAACTAGTTGTTTTTATTTCTTCTCCTTAGCAGTACATTCTGGCACTTGTGAGAGATCTCATTTGGAATTGTGTTAAAATCCATACATGAGAAGATTAAACAATGTGTATCTCTGAGTTAAAACCCCTTTGTGCCTCGTGTTTCTTGATGAATATATGTTTTAGGGTGTTTTTTTTCTTTCCCTGTACCCCTGTAGGCTGTGGCCTCCATCTCTGATATCCCTACGGACATCCCCATACACCTGGAGCTGGCCAGTATGACCGATCAGGACTTTATGAGCAACATTGTGCATCAGGTAACGAAAATGAAAGGACAGACTCTTTTTATCAGTTTCCTTTTCTTCAGTAGCACAACGCAGAGACAGGTAGATGAATATAGAAAAGAAAACTTAAAATTAGGGCTATCCATTTGGAGATAAAATTGAGAACGTGGGTTTAACGTCTGCCTTTGTGTTCTGGAAGCTGCTGTTTTGTCTACTGAGCTCACCGGAGTCTCCTTTGTGCAGTGAAGGAGAACTGTAATGACTTGTGGCTTCACAGAGGACAGATTTGTTTTCTTTAGCTCAGAGAGAGTATTCAATTTAGGTAGGACTCTCTGGGAAGTGGCATTTAGGAGGTATATGTAATGCTCTGGGTTGATCATGAGACTGTTTTCAGCAAGGAGTAAGGATTTTCTGCAGATTTGAGTTTATTCACCGACTGTATTCGGTAAAAATACTGTGGTGAACACAGCTGGGCTCTCTTCTCTGATATAAGGAATTTTTGCAGTCACGGGGGGAAGGTGACCCAGGAGAATACGCTCAACTCCACAGATAGAAGTAACTTTGGCCGGTTTAGATTTAGCAGGCTTGCAATTTCTAGAAAAAAACAGGATTTGAATTTGAGCTGAATTTATAATTTAAAGAAAACCTCTGTTTCTTTGCAGAATTTCTTTCCTGCAGATCCTGATGGTTCCTTGTTTAGCTTGACACAGTTCTAATCTTGGTGTTATGAGTGTTTTGTGTGGATTTGATGCTTTGTTCCCCTTTAACGTCAAAGTGTGTGTCTAGAACGTTAATGGCACAAAAAGAGCATGTACCTTTGGTGTGAAATGTCTTCTTGGCTGAGTAATTCTTGCAAAGCTGTTGAAGTGGGGAAACTTGTGGCTTCTGTCTGCATCTCTCCAGGGAAGTGGGTGCTCCCTACGGCTGAGGGCACTGGTGATAGAGCCGGTAACACGGTATTGTAAAACCAATACCCTGAGCGAGGGAGACCGAGGTGTGATTCTGTCCCCGAGGGACCAACTGCTGCCCTGTGTTTCTGTTAGCAGGTCTTTCCCCTGGTGAACTCCATTGGGCTGAACGAGCAGGAGCTGCTCTTCCTCACGCAGTCTGCCTCCGGGCCCCACGCCTCCCTCGCTTCCTGGAGCGGAGTTCCCGACGTGGGCGTAGTCAGCGACATCCTTTTCTGGATCCTGAAGGAGCACGGGAAGACCGCGGAGCGGGCCTCCGACCTCACGCGCATCCACTTCCACACCCTGGCCTATCACATCCTCGTCACCGTGGATGGCTACTGGGGCAACCAGGTGGCTGCGGTGGCTGCCGGGGCCAGAGCGGCAGGGACTCAGGCCTGCGCCACCGAAACCATCGATACCGACAAAGTCTTTCTTAAAGCTCCTCTGGAGTTTGTGACCTCCCAGATAGAGGCACCTTCCAAAATCTCTTTCAATCCGGACGAGCCGGTGGTGCATTGGCACAGAGAAGGCATCTCGTTCCATTTCACTCCCGTTTTGGTGTGTAAAGATCCTGTCCGGACCGTGGGACTTGGGGATGCTATTTCAGCAGAAGGACTGCTATACTCAGAAATATATCCTCAGTAGAAGACTATGACCCTCCTTTTTCTCCAGTGTCTGAGGAATCATCGTGTTCTTTTTAGGATTTCAGCCAGGGATGGTATAGGAACAGAACTGGGGTGTGGGGTGTTTTCTGGATATAACTGAAAAAGAGCCAAAGAATAATTCCAGGTATAAACTGTCAGATACATTCCAGTCACTTGGCAGTGACTCGAAGGCGTCGCATTTAGGTGCAGATGTTTTAGTATTTAATGTGAAAACTGATTTTGCTTTGTCTTAAGCATGCGGGGAGGGAAACGAACATCAAAATCCCTGTGTGGGTCTGTAACTCCGAAGGGGTCTGGTCTGTTAGCGCTGGGAAGCACGGCAGCCAGGAGAATTTCCCATGCGTGGATCCCAGGGAGGGCACAGCAGTGCTCGGCCCTGTCTTGGCTCTGATAAATGAAAAATAAAAGGCTCTTGCATTATCTCCTCGCAGCACATTGCTACGTGGCAAGAGCAAACCTTCCCCTTGCTTGGTGTGACGATGGAATCACCTCCAGCCTCTGCTGCCCCGGCGCTGGAGGGAGGCAGAGTCCCAAAATGTGATGCACGTTGTACCTGCTCCTTAAAGGCACAGAGAAAACCCGACTCAGGCTGCACAGATGATTTTGGGTCTGTGTTGTCTCTGTGACTAAAGGCATTCAGCTGAGCCCTAGGAGCCCATGCTTAGTTTTTGGGCAACTAGAAGTGAAGATAATCAGGGTTTCTGTTGGGGGAGAACAGCTTTATCTTCTTGCCAGGTAAACCCAAGACGTTACCCATGTTTGCTGCACACTAAGAGCCAAGAGTTCCAGCCAGGGGGCTCTAAGCTGGAGTTCTTTGCTAACAGGGGGTGCTTCTGGCTGGCATTTCACAAAAGAGCTAGTGAGTGCTGGAAACTATTATTATTTTTTTTTTGTACGAGAGCAGTTGTGCAATTTCCTTCAGTTTCCTGCCTTCCATTCAGCAGCAGTAATAGAGTAGGGAAGGGCCTTCTGGAGGCTCAAAAGCTGCAACAGCTTTTTCCAGGTGAGACTGGAGAGAGAAGGGCTTTTTTAGGCTTTGGTTTTGATTTCATTTTTTTTCTTTGAGTAGGTCACTGATAGTTTCTTTGCTCTGGACAGCCTTTGGAATTAAAAAAGGTAGAACCATGTGTCCCTGTTAAATACTTTCCTTCTATTTTTTCCTCTTCGTAGTAGCACACTGTGGATTGCAGGTGGTTTTTTGTTTGGTTTGTCTCTTTCAAGCATGGTTCCTGTCTCTGTCCTCTTCCAGGAAAGTCACGTGTGTTTGCACAGCCATCATACACCTTTTTTCAGTCTGACTGGATGAAATGCAGTCGGCACGTCTGTGCGTGCCTGTGCTGCAGCAGAACCTGTCGGAGGTCCCTTCAGGTCAGGCTTTGCCTCTGAACGGAGAGGAGGAGAGTCCGTATCGCTTGGGCCGGAGTGAGCTGTTCCAGTGAGGCTGCTGTATTGCTGTCAGGGATATTCTCCTGTTGGAAAATGCCACGGTGAATGCTCTGTGAGGATAAAAATTGGCAGCTGTTGTAACTTGTACTGACTTAGCACACAGTGCTGCCTGTCAGTGTAGATTTAACTCTGCTTTCCCTCTGAGCAAAGTCTTCTGTGTTGGACTGGAGGAGAAATACAGTCAGTGCTGTGCTTTCCTACAGCTTATCCCATCCTTATCCCATCCTGACCTTCTGTTGAGTCTCAGCATTTATCTTGGTGCCAGATCTTCTTAAGACTAGAAGTATTTCTATCCAGACTTTTTTTAATTATTATTATTATTGATAAATTATAGCATGGGATTGGGAGTTTTGGTTCAGTCTTCTTTCAAAAAAAAAATAAAGGCAGAGATTCTCCTTTCATCCCTCTAAAAGATCTGAGGCCATCAGCAGGGTTCTTTTGCAACCTTTGATGGTAGCCTTCTGGCACACCAGCCCCAGGACCACCAAAGGCCACGTGTCCAGCTGGCTGCAGAGCTAATCCTTTGCTTATGTGAGGTCCCGCTTTCCTGACGTTGGGCCAAGCTGTGGGGATTCTGGAGCTGGAAACCAAACCAAACTAAATACACACAAGCTGTTACCAGCAACGGTCCTGCTGCTGTGTCACACTTCTCTCTTCCAAAAGCATTTGCAGGGATGCGAGGCTGATGGGACTGGCGTTGCCTTATGGCCGTTTAAAATCACGGAACTGCACTAATGGACCTTGTCCAAGAGTTCAGTTATGCTTGGATTTAGCAGGACTGTTACTGGCCTAAATTATCTCTTTTTTTTTTTTTAAACTACTTTGAATAAATAACTGCTGTAAACAAGTACGAGAAAAGTTTATTGCTTAGAATTCACCTGGGCCTAAAAGCTAAGCTTATTATTATTAACTCCCTTTCCTGCTGCTCCTTTTCTTTCTCACCAGATGATATTTCTTCTCTGGCCCGTTGTGGCGGCGCTGAGAGTCGTTTCTCAAATGAGCGCAGCTCGTCACGGCCGGGCGGCTGCTCCGTCCATGGACCTGCTTTGATGGGGCTTAGAGAGCTCGCCTGGTCACCAGATTCACTTACCGAGGGCGCTTGCTAAGTGTGCCCAGCTGATCAGACACGCTGTTCCCAGCCCTGATTAAGTTTTGAACCCATCTATATGATAATAAACCCGCAGGGCGCGGCGGGCCCCAGCAGCCTGCCTTCGCTTCGTGTTTCACACGCTGTGAACATGATGCGCTCAACTTCCCTCTGCCTCCCAAACTTAATTACAGCCGGGGCTGCGGAGGCTCTGCAAAGCCTTCTCCTGAGCGTGGGGGCTGCCTCAAAGCAAAGCTGCTCGCTCTCTACCAGACCCCGCTGAGCAACGGAAACGGAAACCGCTAGTGGGGTTTTTTGGTCTGTAGGGGCTGTGGGGAGAAGAACAGTGAGATTTCTAGTGATCGTGGGCTTTGGTGTTTGGTTGGTTTGGGTTTTTTGTAAAATACAGAAGTCCTTGTAGGTTTAAACACACTTGTCTAATGGATTTTAAAAATCCAGCTCTCTCTTCACCATGAAGAAACAAAAACGTTGCTAAAGTACTAAAGCTTCAACTCCAGGCTTGAAATAATCTCTGCTTTCCCCTGATCCTCTCTATCTTTACAAATCCTGTTTCTTCCCGTGTGTCACTCCTGCCTTGAAATCCGGAACGAGGGGTGACTCAAACCTCAGCTGCCCTCGCGCTCCCCAGCAGAAGGCTTTCCACTGGACACCTTGATGCACACGTAGTTTGCTGGAGATGCAACAGCCGAGCTCGTCGCAGTGAGCGTGAGCCAGGGGCTCTCCGGAGGATGAAACCTGTGTGCGGTGACACTTCCCCTCCATGCGCCGATGCAGCCACCTCGGTTCGGGGTTTTCTTTCTTACCCTTCTCAAAAGCGAGCAGTGCTTCGTGTCTCTCCCGCGTGTGTCGCTTGCTGAAGGCCAGGCGGTGGGTTACTGAAGGTGGCACTGTGACAGGAGATGGTCCTGCTCTGCTGAGCCCATGGTGATGTGCGAGTACCACCGGGCCGTGGCAGAGCCTATCCCAAATCCAACTCTTCCCAGCTTAAAGGCTTTTTGTTATTTATTTTTTCTCTCCAGGGGCATTTTGCAGCATTGCTAAGGAATCACTTGGATTTTCTTTACTTCTGTGTTTCTTGGTTATCTCCCGTCTGCTATCAGAGATCCTCTACCCCAGTTTATTTTAAGCCCAGGTAGCCTACGCTAGGGGTTGCTCTTTGGAGTTACCTCTAATTTGCCTCCCTACAACAATTAACAGAAACAAAAAGTAGATTTTTAAACTGTGAAATGCTACTTGTGGTTGGCAGGAAAATCTGGAATTTATATTTTTACAGCTTCAGTGGGATTATTTTGTGTCCTGCATTAAATCAGTATTTAAAGGCAAATGTTTGTTTCAAGCCGTATTAATTGTCCTCTAGTGCAATTAAAGTTTTGGTGAAAGCAGACAGTTCAGTTTGAAAGCCGTGCTCACACCAAAGTGGTAGTTTAACGTTTAAAATAAATTACATCTATGGGCTCATCAGTTAAAACCAGCCAGAACAGACACCACAGGAACTGTCTCACCTTCTCCACCGAAGCACTAATGAGGTCACTAGAGAGAGAAATGGGGCTATTAAAGGTTGTCTTTGCTCTTTGTTAACCCCAGAATGGTTAGAGGTGGAAGGGACCTTAACGATCATTGAGAACACAAAGGCTGGCAGCTGAGGGGGAACCATCTCAGTGGAACCAACGTGGGGGAAACAAAACAAAACCAAACAAAAACAAATCCCCTGAAACCCTCCCCTCTGAATTTCTCAGGAAAGCTGCTCCTGGGGAAAACCGGCTTCAAACCTCCCCTTTCATTAAAAAGCACTGATTTGTGTGCAGTTTGGTTTGAGGGGGTGGCAAAGCTTTCCTTGTAGCACAACTGTCTTCTCTAGTATCTAAAAGAGTCTCCACAGGTGAACTACTTGGTAATAGGTGGGGTTTTGAGTGCATTTCTCTGTAGAGCTTATTATTTTAGTAAAGTTTGATTTTCTTCATTCAGCACCGAGGCTGGGCTGTCCCTGGAGAAGAGGCTTTGCCAATTGAAACCCACTTCCCAAGGGGGAAGTCTCAGTTTTTAACAAAACTTGGGCAAGAAGAGGACGTTGAGTAGGAGCCAAGGTCCTCCTTGCTCAGTGTTGCCCGAGAGCAGGGCGAGCACACACTGATGCTGCCCCCATCACAAATCCAGTTGTCTCAGGGACCTTGAACACACGTTGCTGGGTGGGCAGATCATTACTCGTGGCTGAAACGAGGTCTCGCTGCTCAGATGTTGCTGTTGGAGGGTTTTCCAGTCTCTTTCCAGCGAGGAAGTCAAGCTGCGTGATTTAACCTGGTTGATAATAGACATTTTTCTAAAAAGGGGAAACAAAAGTCCTAAAGCAGATGGTTTCTACTTCCCTAGAAATTAAGCTCATTATTCCTTTCCATCTTAAAATTTCAATTAGCGGGGGGGGAAGAGAAGATCAGAATTATGGCTGATGCCAGAAACAGGTTTTGGAACATAAGGTGCGGTTTCCAAAGTCCCTGAATGGCTTTAGTGTGGTCCTGCTGAAAAATCCCTGCCTTAATTTCAATGGAGAGACCAGTCCGGCTTCATTCTCATCATTAGACAGCACAAAAAAAACCCCTCTCCTTAAAGATACTATGAGTTTACTGTATGCAGATGCCATCCTCACAGCACCGAGAGGGGATGGGACAAGGAATTGCAGCTCTATTTATTATCCAACTGTAATTACACATCTAAAAATGCTTCCTTAGACACGAAGCTCCCTCCTGCTCTGTTTAAACCCCGAAAGTAAGAAGGTGCTGCTGCTTCACAGAAGGAGAACTGGTTCATCGTCTGCATAAGCTTTTCACCAAAATATAGACTTATATATATATATATTTACAGTACCTCCAAATGTAGCACACCCTCTGTACCACCGTGTGACGTTTCCCCCATAAACCCTTCCCAACAGCACACCTTGCACTGGTGGGACTGGGCGAGAGAGGGGAGACTTGTGGTTGTTCCTGGTCTCTGGTGGGCTGTAGGGTGAGGACAGCGGTGGGACGAGGGCTGTTCCCGTGCGCGAAGGAGTTCCGTAGTGCTACAGCCTAAGGTCACTTTCCTTTTTCACAAAAGGAAAAGCTCGTAAAGTCACAACGAAGGGTCACGAGCAGGTGGGGGGGAACCTTCCCGCATCAGCGACGCCTGTAACCACCCTCTTCTGCTCACTCTCCCTTGTACTGGAACTTCCACGGCTCCAACGCCTTTGCGATAAGACTGAAATATTTACAGCAGCCAGATGTTATCGGAAAAAAATGTCTGGAACTAAAGTTCTGGGGGTGAAGAACTCCCCCTGCCCTCCCTCTCTCTGTGGCCCGAACCTCTCCTTCCCAGGCGCTCTGTTACGCTGCACTCACTTTTGGTGTAAAAAGTTTAAGGTGAATAAAATGGCTGCACCGTACCCGCTTTACACTGCCTCTGGTCTGCTTTGTTTAAATTCCCTGCTGCTCCACCAAAGATCCTCTTGTTTCCTTCAACTCCTCGCCCCAGGGAAGCCCTTCGGGGGCGCTGCCCTGAAGCTGCACCCACACAAACCCAGCAGCAGAGGAGGGCGGAAAAAAAAGCCACCTTTGAGCTCAGGAGGCAGTTTGGGCAATCAAAGCAGAGGAGGAGCGAGGGGTTCCTACTCTTTTAGCGTTCTCCGAGGAGCAGGACAGGTCCCGGTTACGCTCTGAAGATGCAGCAACGTCATTGTGGGCAACGGCAGCCACCCGCAACCGGAGGGTGTGCGTGGATCCCGAGCCTCCATCACGCTGCTCCTACGCTGAGGCTACAGAGAAGTTCCCGTGACTAACTGTGCTCTGATGGACTTGTTAATTATGGAGCCAGACAACGCAACAGCGCAGAAATAAAAGCAGGAAATCGATTTTAAAAAGCTGGGGAGCCTAAAATACAAATGCACTGAGCCCGAACCTCCGGCTTCGTTGGGGAAGCGCTACACGTTCCGCTGGGAAAATTCAGAGGGCAAGCTCCCCGGGCAATGGTGGCTTTGTGTCCTTCTCGGTACGCAGGGGGAAGAGGAGGAAAAAACCCCTCGATTTAACCCAATTACTGGGTCTTTATGTAAAGTGTGATGGTCATTACTGGGTCTTTATATAAAGTGTGATGGTCCTGCCTTTCGTTCCCAACAGCAGTTGTTTTGAGGGAATGTATCAAGCTCAGGATAAATCCCAGAGGCAACAAACTGACAGCAGCAGGGAAAAGGAAAGCTGAGATTGCGCTGTTCAAGGATGGAAACGTTTCCAAAGCTTCTCTAGTATCACAGGGGCATTAAATTCCTGGCTCTGCTCACCGACGGGCTGCTTTGTCGCCTTGCAGGGAGCAGAAGTGATTTCTCCCAGAATTAAACTGCAAAGAGGGCACAACTAAATCATTCAGCACGTGGCTGCGGTCACACTAAAACAATTGAAATTGAGCATCGAAGCTGACCCTGTGGCTTTTCCCAAAAGGCTTGTTCTTTTGTTCCTTGCAAACCCATCTTTCCCCCCATGCTGGGAAATACAAACTCTCCAGGAGGAACTTCACTGAAGCTCATTTACCCTCTTTCTCAGCAAACGATGAGGAATTACAGACTTTTTTGCTGCCGCGGCTCAGCCCGCTTCCAGGATCTCCAGCCCCTGAGCCCCTGCCTTGCTGTGGGCCAGCTTTGCAACCTTCTTGGCTACCACATAGAAGTTTGCGCTTAAAAACAGGTTGGACTCAAGAAATACAAAGTGATCCTGGGATCGGAAGGTGAACGGTCCTAAAGAAGCTGGCTCAGTGGCCAACACCCGGCTTCCTCCCTTCAGCATTTACAAAGTCTCGCCCGTGTGAAACGGGGAGCCCAAGCCCATCACTCCAGGATGTGCTCGTCCCCAGCCTGGCTTTCTGCTCTGCTCTTGGTGCCCACCTTCACCCTTCTCCCAGCATGCTACCACTCACCCTGGGGGCTTCCTCAGCCACTGGGAGGGTCTGACCCTCTTCAGCGTCCAGGATGCTACCTCACTACTGCCAGCTCTTCTAAACACACTGGATGCCTCAGCACCCTCTGGAGGACTTACACCCAAACACCGAAGACCTCCATCTCTGGAGAGATGGATCTCCATCCTCCGGTCTCTTGTAGTAAGCTGGGACCACACTAACAGTAGCTACACAAAACCTCTTCTGGTCGCTGCAACGATTCCTTGGGAGAAGGCAGAGACCACGTGCTAAAATCATGAACAGAAAACAGCTGCATTTAGACTAACTGGCAGTGGGGTGAAGCCACTGCGGGTCAGGGGAGAGGGCAGGTTCCTTTCCCCACAGGTCCGCAGGCAGCGCTGGAGATGATCTGCACCTGCCTGTCCCCACCAGGGTCCGTCCTAGTCTGCTGCCTGCCGGCTCTTGCGCTTTTCTTTCCTCTGTTCCTCTGCCCCTGTTGGTGCTGGGGTCTCCTCGGGGCTGGTTTCGGAGCCCGGTTCTGTCTCCAGCGGCAGCGAGGGGGGCTTTGCCGGGGGAGCAGATGCTCCAGCGCCTGGGGAGAGAACACAGTTACAGTTCCTGTGTGACCACACCTCTTTAGTCTAGTCTTTTTGCCCTTCCGGGCAGCATGGTGATGCAGAACAACCCCAGCTATTAATTACTCCCAAATTTCTTCTGTCCTAGCAGTAGTTTACGAGCACCCAGCTCAGGAGTTCTCCAGCCAGAGACCCTGCAGTCCCCAAAGCTCCGCTGAAGGGACGCTCAGGTAGAGGCTCTCGTTCAGCTGGGCTGCTGGGAGAGGTCAGTACCAACTCAGGAACTGGCTCACACTTGAGAAGGGAAAACAGCTCCACTGAAGCTGGTTCTTACTCAAGCTCGAGCCAAACCCACAGAGTTGTCCTCAGTTCACAGCTTTAGCAAACTCGGGGAGAGTTTCCAAGCAGTTCAAGTAGCCTCTTACAGAGTAAAATCAAAACAGGATGCTTCACTGCTGAAGCTGTTTCTACGCTTAGATTTAGGCTGACAACTGATGATATGAACCAGCTCCCTGCTGTGGTATGGACTGATAAAGTCCTTCAGGCCTTTAGTCCTTCCAAACTCCCATATGTTTTATTGTTCACCTTTCCTAAGCCTTTCCCACATGGAAAGTTTATTCCACGTGTGAGAAATGGCAGAGGCCCTTAGGGGCACCAAAGAAAGAGGCCTGGATTGCTCAACCTCTCGCCTGGCTCGGTCCAAAGGAAACAAGACGAAGAGTGACAGAAAATCCCCCCGATGAGCAGTATCTCTAGCACATTCCTCCTGGGAAGCCAAGGGGTGAGAGGAGGTCAGGCTATGAAGGGCGGCTCAGGAGATGCTCCTCCCCAGCCTCAGCGAGAAGCAGCTCATACAGATACTGGCCAAAGCCTTCCAAGGCTGATGCCACCTCCTGAGCAACCCTCAGTCCAGCGGCCAGCACTAAAAGGTAATTAATTCAGCCACATCTGCGAGGGAGGGACCTGGCTGGGCAGCTGCAAAGCAGCCCCATCCCAGTCATTTTTGTAACAGAAATGATAAAGAGCTTCAGAAAATTGTCCATCATTTCCCTTCTCTCCAAAGCTCTGGTTTCTGAAACCACCTCCTGTCCGGAGCAGGAGCTCAATCCCAGGCTAATGGAGTCAGGATAATGCTATAATGCACCTCAGAGAGCATCTTCCTTCCACCCTTCCTTAACTCAGAAAACTGGGAAAGCTGTTTCCAAATATTGACATCACTACTGGGTAAGCGTGTCGACACCTTCCTGAACACGTGCTGTAACTCTGTGCTCAAAGAGGCATTTCTGTTCTCCCCTTCTCCCCTCCCACAGCCCTGCTTCCCAGAGAAGGAGAAGTACCTGGGGGAAGCTGCATGGTTTTCCCGTACCCCGCGGCCGAGGACATGGCCTGACCCAGAGCCTGGTTGGAGCCCAAAGGCTGCTGAGAGCTGGAGGACTTCCCTGCCGGAGCAGCTCGCTGCTTGGATTTAGACTCTTTAGAAGGCTTAGTCCAGACCAGGCTCTCCCCGACCTGCAGAGCAGCTCCCATCTTCTGGGCAACCTCCACCATCTTCTCGAGCAACAAAAAGAGGAGATCCTTGTAAACAGGAACACTTCAGACAACAATACAGTCAACAACAACACCAAAAAAAAATAAAAATGAGAGCTGTGCAAAGCTGACTACTGCCTCAGTGCTCGAGGGAAACATCTCCGCTAATTCATTCCCTTAATTAAGAGGGAATCTTGTCTTGCTGTGTATTGATTGAAGAACTGGGCTTCAAAGAGCAGAAATGAAGCAAGCAGCTCTCAGCAGGCGACTGCTCTACTCAGAAAATCCCATAAGCAGAATTTCTTCCTAATAATTGGGCTCCAAAGTCAAATTTCCCCTTCGTTTGCTGCCAGTCGTCGCATGGCTACTTAGTTCCCGCTGACAACTGTCAGGCTCATACCTCAGGGTCGAAGTCAAGAGCGCTGCTCTCCTTCGCCGCGTTGACCTTCTTCTCCATCTCCTGGTACTGGCAGAGGGCTCCCTTCTTGTCGCCCTGGTTGTAGAGCAGGACAGCGTAGTTCAGGTTGACCAGGGGGTTGCACCTGCAGCAAACACACGGGATGCACCGTGTTCACTGTGGGAACACTCCTCCTGGCTTGACTAACACCAGGATGTGCCCAAGACACGTCACTGTCCGGCAGAGACAAGCCATGGGGTGCTCTGACCCCGAATCAGACGGGGGGCTGCACAGCCAGAGGCCTTTGGGACCACAATGGAGTCCCATGTGCTTGGTCAGAGCCCCAGAACCTGGGCTCAGCAAAGCACCCCAGTATCAATGACAATATGAAGGACTCTGCTGAGCCAGGGACCACCTCAGCACTGTCTTTAGCAAGTGCCTGGTCTCCCAGCCCCTTTCTCCTGGGGCAGGAAGAGCAGTGATGGGGACTTTCACCACACTGAAAGCTGGTCTCCCTCTGACGCATCTCAGGCCCCGTTTGTAGGAGAACAGCTTGTCGTGGGACAGGGCAGTGGAACAGACTCACACTTACTGATTGTATTTTACAAGCCAACACACTACACAACGTGCTGTTTGCATTTCATTTTCCTCCCCTCCTCCTCTTATTCACCCAGCAAAAGCACACATAAGTGTGTGTGCCGTTACGGAGGGACAGCAGGCGACACCTGTAAGGAAGGACTCGAAGAGAAGCCCATGTGGCAGAGAACACTTGCCCTGCACAGTCCTGCCTCCCCTCCCGATGCACAACAGCGCAGGAGGGTTTCAAAAAGGCAGAATTGCTCCATATATTCTCATTTCCTGCAGTACCCATTTTCCTCACTCGGGTACATTAACCCTGAACAGCCACTTTTCGTCTGGTGTAGCCAGGAGCGTGAGCAAATGAAACCAGAGGGAAAGAGTGAGCTGGCTCCACGGCCCTGGAATCACCACGGGAAGCTTATCCTTCCCAGTCTCAATTTCACCCTTATTCTGGAGAAGCAAAACGCGTGGGTATAACCTGACAAAGAAATGAAATGCAAGAGGGTCACGGGCCCCAGCACGGGGTCTCCTGCAGGTGCTCAGCTCACCCAGGCTGCAGGGTGGGACCTGGAGGAGCAGCGGTGGCACTTGGCCGGGACAGGGGACCTCCTGTCCAGGGGCGCGTGGGAGAGCCCCGTCTGACCGGAGCTGCAGACAGGTACCACCACACACAGGCCTGTGAGAGGCTTGGCACAGCTCCCTCAATACACCAGAGCGAGGGACTGGTGCCCTCTCCTGGAGCCTGGCAGGGACAACTGGAGCCTGGCAGGGACAACTGGAACCAGCCAAGGGCTCCAGCACCAGGCCTGGGGCTGAGACAGAGAGAGCATCCTCCTCCGTGAACACTGCGGGAGGGAAGGCTGCTCTGACACTGGGCAGGAAATAAAGAGTGTCATCTGCAGGCCATGACTATCCATCCTTGGTAAGTTATATGACAGCGCTGCAAGAAAGAAGACTATTAGAAGAAATCTGGTGGCATTTATAACCATTGGGTTTCCTTTAACTGGGGAACCGCAACACTGATCCTGCCACAAAAATAAAACTCTCCTCACTGGCTTTGCCAAAGCAAAGGAACAACTGCATGAAAAACTGAATATCAAAACCCCCACCTCTTCTGGGAGAACAACAAAAAAAAAAAGCCAAAAAAGAAACTACAAAAAAACCAAACTCACACAATAAAGCCAAGATCAGACAGATCCGGGAACAACCAGGTTTAAAATTAATTGAACCTTATCAAGCTAATTCGCCTTCAAGAGCTGAGAAGCAATACGACAGTCAGAAAAATCAATAGCTAAATGACCTCGGAAAGCAGGGACAGCGATGAGCTAGAACCAGTACTGAGAAGAAACACCTTTCTTAAAGATTTTTTTCCAAGATGCTTTCCATTCCAGGCCCCAGCAGGGCACCTGGGCCAAATGTCACAGCGCTGCTATAAACGTATTTATGGCAATGGAAACAAACACCATCCTCGTCCCAGCCAAAGAGCTCGTAATACGCCAGCAAAGGCAGCCCGTGGGGACACGGAAACAGCCACACAATAACGGTCTAAAATATACAGCACGTCAGCTGAACAAGCCTAACACAGTCTGGATGTTCCTCCCAGCAGGGCCTGGCAGTTGGTATTCATTTCTGCTTTGAGGAGGGTTTATTTTCCCAGTAAGACTATATAGCTGTAGCCTCCCAGCCGTGCCAAATATTTAGGCAAAGTTGTAGAGCTAAATTTCTATTCTTTCTCTTTGACCAAAGCACACAAAATTCATGACTAAGCAGCCGGAACAATCTTTAAGGTCCTGCATGGCTGGAAGGCTGATCAGGAAAAGCCAGGCAAAGAGAACTGCACTACAGCGTCCAACACTGGGTTTTGATACCTGCTGCCCTTTTAATTACGAGTTTAGGAACTCCCGAAATTCCCCAAATTAAGCCTAGGTTAGAGAGGAGCAGCATCTTCTCGTGCCACCTTGTGGTAGGCACCGCAGATGGAAAGAGTGGTTTTGGCACAGCTCGGTGGCCAGCAGACTCCTGGGCTGAGGAGCACCGTGAGGCTGCTGCAAACAAGCAAATATTCCCAGTAAATCGGGGAGAAGAATCACCATCTAATCACCCATTAATTAAAATCCGAAGAGCGAAAGAGAAAGGTAAAGAAAAGCAGACCCAGGGAGCCAAAAGCACTCGTAAATTTGAGCCAAATGTGTTTTGCTGACAGAAAGGAACTGCACGGTTGGTTTGAACATTTCTGAAACCAAGCACAGTGATTTTAAAGAGCCACATCACACACACACACATTATGAAAATGTCTGTCTGTCTGTCAAAATGAAGGAAAAAGGGCTACACTGCTGCCCTTTTCTATGCTTTATACTAACTTCTTGCCCACGTTCTCCCAGCTAAAACCTCCCCTCCGCCCAATTCAGCACAGATTTTACCCCAAGCTTGTCATGGCCCTGCAGAGCTCAAACTTTGGGTTACAAAATACTCCAGGACGACTGGTTTTCTTCTACTGAACCTGCTTCACTGGGCATAAATACTCACTGGAATCCACAGCCATCACCGCTGAGTCACTAACAAAACAGCAAAAGAAAAACCAGCTTTGGGTTGGTCTGAAACAGAATTTCCCTTTCATTTTTCAGAGCTGACCTGAATTTAAAATTTTTTTAAAAAAAGGTGGTTTTAAAACAGTGACTTGCACAGCTGCAGGGATAAAATGTTTCCTTATTGCAAAGGGTTTAGGATCAGAGCAGAGGGAGGGACAGAGGGTGCAAAGGAATCCAGGAGAAGGAGGCCACCAGGAAGACTTACTTGTCCAGCGCCACGGCTTGCTCATAGGAGCGTTTTGCATTCTCAATGTCTTCGAGGTTCGTCAGAGCAACTGTTCCAAAGCAAAAGGTACACACACAAGCTGACGTTTCACAAAGGACTTCATTTTTAGGACAATTCTGAGTGTCATTTAATCATATAATAA
>JAHREE010000252.1:63133-95143 GCA_033628505.1 Tringa tobata | reverse complement strand
CCCAGGGAGGGTGTGGAGTCCCCTTCTCTGGAGATCTTCAAGCCCCACCTGGATGCAGCCCTGAGTGATGTGCTCTGGGCAGCCCTGCTTTGGCCAGGGAGTTGGACTGGATGGTCTCTGGAGGTCCCTTCCAACTCTGACAATTCCGTGATTCCGTGACAGTAGTGTCTCCTAGAGTCTGAGCCTCTGAGAAGATCTAGGCACTAACAGTTTCTTTTTACCAACAAGGACGGATAGAAATAGTTCTGGTGCAAGTTAACCAGGGAGTAAAACACACACAAGCAAGACATATGCAGAAAAGCCAACCGAGTTCACACGAGCGGCTGATACTGCAAATTAATGGAAATATGCACGGGGGGGGAAAAAAAGCAAGTGATCACAACACACTATATTTAAACCACACTAGTTCAGTCCCTTATAATATTTCACAGTGACAAGTAAAAATTGTAAGTGTAAAGGTGTTTTCACAATATGGGTATATCATTTGGCAAAGCTCTGAGACTGGAATTAGCTTTAAGAGGTGTCTCATCATCATTCCGCTGGTTCGTTTCCTCATCATACCTTGTAGTTGCCTGGGTCGTAAGTTAGTGCATTTCCAAGGTGTTCAAAAGCCTTCTGGTAATCCCCAAGCTGGGAAAAGAAGTAAATAAGAATCAGAAATTCAGGAATAAGGGGGGTTAAGAAGAAGAGCACACGCTTTTTGGGCAGCAGAATTTCTAGTTCAGTTAAGACAAATATTCAGAAAAGTGAATTTTAAGTCTTCCCATTATGCAAACATGTTCTTGTTAGATAATTTACAAAACAAATTTCTTTATTATCACTGTTGTGACCAAACCAAAGTTTTCCATATAGTTTGTGCTCTGATTTTTCTATACATGAGTGAGCTCTGGGTTGATACTTCTCTGTTTCTTCCTCTCATCCAGAAAAGAGGCTACAAATCACTACTCTGCACATCCTGGATTCCCTCACCACAACTTCCTCACTCCCCGGGGCACTCTGCTCAGGGGAAAAGCTCTCCCCTTGTCTTCTAAGGGACTGCAAGTGTTAGAAGATCTTACAGATCCCCTTCCCACCTCATACTCCCTTCTAAATCTACACCTACCCATTTAACACATCCAAGGCTCCCATTGAATTTCCTTATCTCTAGAGCAAGGCAATGTTTCTCAAGACCTACCTCTTATTCTTGAGCATCTAAACAATCAGAGAAATGCCTAAGGATCTTTCCAAATCAGCTCTTGGTACAAGTTTTCTAGCCCATCGGTCCTTCCAGGCAACGCCGCCTATTCTTCTTTGCTTGTTCACTTCTTTGGGAAGCTTACGTTTGGAATAATCAGACCATCCTTCCCATACATTTTGCAGACCCAAGTGATAAGCATGCCTTTGTTATTTAAATCGATTCCGATTTTCTTCCATGGTGCATTAACACTAACAATTTCATGGCTGCTTTTGTAGGCGAATAACTTGCTAGACTCCTGCTCCAAAACCAAGGTAATGACTCGTCATGTTTTGTTATACTTGGAGGATTTATAACAGAATTAGGGCGGTTGCCAAAGAGAATTCCTGCTCTGGCTCAGGTCCAGGAAATCAAATTGCTTTTAGCAGCAAAAGGAAAAAAAGAAGATAGAGAAAAGCAAGCTCTGTCATGTTAAATGCAGGCTTTAGAGAAACATGTGCGAGTCACAGGAAGGTGGATAGAAATTAACTCTATAAAAAAAAACCCTCGGTCATTTTGAAAATAATTAGGTTCACGTAATAGCTAAGAGTCTCCAGTACCTGCAAGTAAAGTAACCCCAGTGTTGTAAGGAGGTCCGTGTTTTCTGGAGAAAACCTGCAATACAAAAGCCAGAGTGCTGTGTTGTTTATTAGCCCTGCTAGAACAAGGTAAAAACAACATGGAATTATTGATGCTACGTTATACTGGTATCACTCCAGGAAACTAACTGTTATTATTAAATGCAAATATTAGAACGATTGCTATCACAGGGACTTCCTTTGAACAGTATCACAGCTAAGCTTTTAAAATGTCTTCTAGATATAAATGAGAAGTCAACGCAGCTCCATAAAATAGATCTGGATGCATAATAAGATGATGTGGTTTTGCTAAGCTTCAAAGAGAGTATGCACCAGTGACCTGGAAATACAAAATGGGATTTTCCATCATCTCCCATAAACCACCCTGCAAATCCACCCCAAGCCTCTTGGGCCGTGTAGGCCAGGCAATCCTCTGCATTCCTGATGGATCCTCCACACGCTCACTGTCAGACTTTTAATTCACCCCATCAAAAGACTACAAACCTGGTTTCACAGACCAGCTGTGGGCTGTTCACCACGGCTTTGTGCTAGGCTGCAGCTCACAGAGCAGAGAGCTCAGAGAGGCACTCACTACCTGCTCACGTATCCCTGCCCATACACACCCGTCCCCTGAGTGCAAAAAAGCCTGAAAAAATACATCCCGAGGGCTTTCAAGCATCGTACACAGCCCCCAGTCCTTCACTGCCAGTGTGAGGTTCACACAGCAATGTTGTGAACACCTTTAAAAGCATCCCCACTCCCAGCAGCTTTTGAAGACATTACATAGGATGAAAACAACAACAAAACAGAAAAAGCAGAAAGACACACTGTATTTGCGGCCGCACTCACCTTAACAGAAGTAAGTTTTTAATTCCTTGCTATCAAGACTTAAGAAATCTAATATGCACACTCACACTGGCACCTTTACACCTCAACCAGAACAAAACTGCCTGTGCCTGATGGTGTACAAACACAGAGCAACAATGGGTTATCCTGGAGCTGGTAACAGCAGGCAAAAAGTCATAGGCAGATGAGAACAAAAAAAATATAGAAAAAAAGCAGGAGTGAGGCAAAAGTCATAGGCAGACGAGAACAAAAAAAAAAAAAATAGAGGAAAAAAAACAGGAATGAGGCAGAAGAGAAGGAGGGGGGCACTGAGGTAAGAAATATAAACCTGGTAAGATGCTTAGCATGGACTATTTATGTAATAAACATTCTAGATTAGTCCAAAAGTCAACCCAACCCAATATGCTGCCAGATAGCAGCCAAAAGCAGACGTGTAAGGATGTAGTTGAAAAGAACAGGTACAAAATGTAGACCTTGCCCTGGCTTCCAGCATGCTCCTGCTTTTCTTCAGCTTTTGCCTCCATTACACAGCTCCATTTTAAAAGCATTGGTAAATCCGATGCTCAGGAATGCCCGAAACCAAGATAGATCATACTGAGAAACAGGGTCGGGGTGGGAGAAGCTCACTGTGCACCCCTATCTCCAGCCTGCCTGCTCACAGCCTCTCAAACATAAATCAATGCAAGTGAAAACAGCACGTGAAACCCAGCAACTGATTTTTGACAGACGATCAGGGTTAGAGAGACACCCGGGGTTAGATCTTTTTTGGTAGATAAACCTTTGGGATTGATGAAGTCAGTTTTGGATAGGCTCGCTCCCAGGCATCTCTGTCCATTTGTTTTTCCACTTTTTTTTGGCAGACCTTCAAACAGCTACCTTCTTCCCTGACACGCTGTCAGCAGGAGGAGGACCACAGCTGAGAGCAGAGACAGCTGAAGAGCTTGAAAGCGCCAGCTTTGCACAGAGACACTATAATTACCATTAGCTTTTTAATCATGTCCTCAATTCAGATCTGGGACACCAATCAAATTTCTCCTGGCATAGGAGGGGACACTGGCAGATAGAAAAAGGGATATATTCTTACTCTACAGCTTTCTTATAGACTTCAATGGCTTTATCCATCTCCCCCTCCAGTAGGTGAATTTTCCCCAGCATCATGTAAGTCAGATCATGTCTGTTGAGCTCCAGGGCATTGTTTAGCTGGTCTCGTGCCTAAACACACAACCACAGAGAATAAAAAAATAAAATAAGTGATTAGAGAGTCCTTAGTGAAGCAACAGCCCAAGAGCAATCCCCAGCAGCCAGCGAAAGGGAACAGCTAACACCCCCTGAGCTCCGAGAACCCTGCTAGCAAAAACCAGCCCAGCTCTTTGTTGAAATGAGTTCTGCATCAGGAGCCACGTGCTTTTAGGGACAGAAAAAGGCAACGCGGCGTGCTCCAAGCCAAGAGAAGAGGCAATGACCTCCCAAGGAGGAGAAAAGCATGGGCCTGTTCCTGCATTTGAATTTGGTTTGAGGGAATCTCCAGATTTGTCAGGCTAACAGCTACATTACAGTTTATTCTTCGCTAAAACGCTTATCCCAGCAAGGAGCATGGATTGCCAAGGAGACAAGAGGAGTGAATCAGCTCTTGTCAGGCACACACCAATCCCCTCCAACGGGAGACACTTGGAAGCTTGGAAGCTCTTACTTCCTCAGGCCCAGCCAGCAGGACAGAAAAGTACGTTTGCTGTCTCTGAACACGTGATCTATTAGAGAGAGAAATGCTGACACACTAATGGAACTCTACAATATGAGGTATCTGTTACTAGCAACTACTGAAGACACAGTCACCCCCAAGGGCTTCGTTATATTTCAGACATCCCCATGGAAATATTGCTGTCCAGGGTGACATCTCAGGCTTATGGAAAAACTGAGAAGTCAGCAGGTTCCAGTCTGGAAGGCATCACTGCAGACAACAAAGCCCAAATGTGAACTCCAGAACTTCTTGCTTTACAGCGATGCCTCGGACAGGGAAGGCAGCAGGGGCCACAGCACTCCACCAGAAACAGCAGTGGGGAGCAGCTGGTCCAAAGTGGGAACAAAAGTTTTCAAAAATGCTGGTTTTTCCTTTTCTCTGGGTCAGGGTCTGACCACAGGGTCAGAGACAGCCCAGAGCTCATCACGAGCACCTAGGGCAGGGTTAAAGGAAGAGCTGGATATAGCATGCTCAGACTTGGGAACAAAACTCTATTTCAAGCTTCCAAGAAGTTCTTTATTAGCTACAAAGCTAATAAAGTTAGTGCTGCCCATGCTGCAGCTATGCTCTTCTGTGACTTTTGCTCCAGGCTTGGTGGAGCTTCAGACACAGGAGCAAATAAATCCTTCCCATGGAGGAAAGAAGGTGCCTGCTGCACCTCCAGCAAACCAACCCCGCAACCTCCTGCTGAATCCTGCCAGACCCAAGGGGCAGCAAGTTTTCCATCAGAAACTCTCTGTGTGAGCTGCAGCAGTTTGAGCTGGGGAAACGGGTTTGGGTCTTCACCATCACACTTCTCTTTCTTCAAAAGGACGAAACTGGCGTGCTCCACGGATTGCTGCTCCTCACAAAACCAGCAGTGTTTTATGGTCCTGGTTTTAAAAGGCTCGGAAACAGAAGCAGCTCTTGTTGGAGCATGGCTGGTTTTCTGTCTAGTTTGAGGCGGCTCTTTGAGGTTTCTCAAACATTCCCTTTAAAACCAGAAACACTCTCTGAAAAAATCCTAGTTCAGAAAAAGTTTCCTGGCCAGCAACAAGGCTCACCTCAGTTTCACTCTTTTCCAACCTCACTAACTCACAGCCGACTCCACGTAATTCAATATGCAAATGAAAGCAGAGACAGCTCACAAACTTTTGCTCCCAGAAACAAAGGCTGAAGCAAAAAAACTTTTTTAATACCTATCACTGCAAATGACCTGCTTCAAACTACCAAAGGGAGCGAAATTTCTGGGAACCCCTGCTTCCCATTTGTCAGAGAGATGAGTATTTGCACTACCTTGTTGAAGTGTTTCAGGTACATATAGCACACACCCAGGTTGTGGCTGATCTCCTGTAAAAAACACAACAAAATCCCAAAATTAAATCAGCATGAGGTCTGAGATACGTGCTACGTAATCTGCCGGTGATAACAGTCATCACTGACCCAGATGGGGAGACCCCTGTGCCTGCTCACACCCTTCTGGCTGGGGACATCAAGAAAACCTATAAATCCAAGTTGCTTCAGGGACCTACTGAGTTTAAGTGTGCACAAAAGACACTGGATATGCAAAATGCTGCACCCAGCTGAACAAGATTTGAAGATGTGCCTAATTTTCCAAAATAAAAGTTGAGCACCAGAAGGGTTGACATTCCTCTGGCATCTTAAACAATTTTGCAACAGAGTAAGAAGATCCCTTAGGGATCCTAACCCCTCCGGTGACGCTGTAGGGAAGAATCACGCCTCTAATTCATCACCAATAGTTTAATGGACAAGCTACTTGCCACTGTCCCCACCCTGGCACATCTCGGGGAGCTGAAAAGCAAGGTCCACTAGTCCCTCGTTTCTATTCTGGTGAGCATTTCACTGCTTCATCAGTTTAGACAGCCTTGACCTTTAAGAGGAAACTCTCTTATTTCCCCATTAACCCTCTTAAAATGGTATTTTCCTCCGCACACTCTCTCCAGCTGTGGAGAGCAGTAATGAATCAGTAACTCTTGGTTACTGAACTGGCGGGATGAGACAGCGTAAGGGAAATGCACAGGCTGGCTCCACTTCCAGTGCTGAGCCCACTGTGGGAAACAGGTAATCAAAATACCCCCTGAATTCTGCTTGCTGTGGCTGTAAAAAGGGTTTTAGGCATGCCAAGCACATACTGCAGGTAGCCTGGCTAGCTAAGGGAACGCAGACTTGAAAGAAGACCCCCAGTATAAAAGGTTTCTGAGCTGTCTGGCACAGGATAAGTTGAGTAACACCAAACATATCCTTGTATCAAGACTGAATTTTAAGTGTCCTGAGCAGCAGAAGTACAGCTGAAGTCAGTGAGTGCCAGATATCTGAGGGAATGAGATCACACGTAGCAAGTCTATCTTCAGAACAACACTTCCACAGGCAAAACGCTCGCCTGCAGAAGGCTGCCCACAGCCACGTCCTCTCTCCTCTCACCCACTGTCACACGTTTCCCTTTCCAATGCCCTTCCTTCACTTTTTGTCTTCTTATACAGAAGAGCTAATTTAATTATTGCTCCTGTAGCTGTCGGCCTAATTTTTGCCAAAATAGGTAATGCTTGGTAGGTAACCAGTAACCCTCCCAGCTAGAGGAGGGTAATCTTTTCCAATAGTGTTTTGCATTACAAAAAGATTCCCAATTACTAAGTGAGCTTTAATGATAACTGAGGGTTTCCAAACAGGGAGCTCCTTCCCATATTAATGTAATTTAGCTCTTTGTACTACATGTGGCTATGTTAATACTGACATTTTGCAAAGCTCAAACACGTTGCTCGATTCCCTGTGCCCCCAGACAAGGTGTGGGATTTTGCAGGCAGAAATGATGCCTTGGCTCCTGTGATCCCAACCTGCAGCTCCTGGGCAGCAGCAGCTCACCTCTGCTTGGGACACGTTGGCAGCCGTCTTCATAACCCTGTAGAAACATCTGCATATTGCAATAATCTGCAACTCACTGAAACACTTACCCAGTCTTTTTCATCGAGTTTAGCTGCTTCATTGTACACTTCAATGGCTGCCTTGTGTTTCCCCAAAAGAAACCTGTGAAAGCATTTCAATTTTTATTTTTTCTGGCTCCGAAACCCTGCTGTGCATCCACTATCACCTTTGCCAGTGAGAAATGATGCTATTTGCTGGTTCTCCAGAGACCTGCGTGAGAAGCCCTGAGAAGTTTACAGTCTCAGGGATATTAAAACCTGAGCACTGCTCCCCTTCAGGGCCAAGGACATCAATCCTGCGAGATGCTGAGGCGCTCCCTGGCGTTACTGGAGATGCAAGGAATGAATTCCCAGCCTCTGCAGTCTGCCTTTGTCTCAAAGGAAAAAGAGAGGTGATCTAACTGGGCACCCAGAGACAGAAAGGGGTCTGTAGGGCAATTTTACACAGCTCCAGCCAGCACCCTGAGCTCTGGAGCTAGAGATCAGTGTGTTACCTTTCTGTTCAAAGCACAAAGAAAAGCAAAATACGATGGCAGCCAGGCAGATAACAGAGATGCTGCTTTTAAGGGTAGCCCACGCTTCTGGAAGCCAACTCAAGTGTTGATAAGGAGGAAGCATGTTTGGAATTAAGCAGCCAAGGATTTTGCTTGATGCCCGGGAGAAAAACAAAACATGGAGGGTCCTGGGTGGCACATCAAAGGGAAACAATAAAACACCACTCACAGCGATCGTGCCACCTGCTTGAGGTTGTCAGCACTTCGAGGGTTCAGAATGGAACACGTCTGAAAAAGTTCAAGAGATTCTTGAATTTTCCCCTCCAAGCGAAATATCAAAGCTGTAAGACAACATATAGTAGGCAAATTAGTCCATTATCTGCAGGAAAAACGTGCCTCTCTGACAGCAGGGAAAGAAGGGGGAGCACAGATACATTAAAACGACACTTGTTTGGTCTTTCCCCCCTCCTGCAGCAACCTCAGGCAGAAGCTGTGTCTGAGGGCAGAATGACAACGCAGGCAAAGGACTCGTGCTTGCTAGGAAAAATTCCTGTTCTTTAGAACAAAGGCAGCTTTAAACCCTGGCAAATCACTCCTTAAGATGCAGTCTGGATTTACCCCCCTCCACCTCCAACTTCTACAGGCTGTAGCATCTCCTTGGCCAAAAAATTTCTGCTCTCCCCCACCACGGTACTTTGAATTGCAATGCCAAGTTTGGGGCACATTTTTTTAGGGGACAGGGGGAAGGACAAGAAGAGGAAGCAAAGAGGAAGGCAACAATCACCTGAGGCAGGCAGCTCTAACAGGAAACCTGCAGCTGGAATACAATCAAACACACAACCCAAGCACACAGCAACACACTGAGGGTCAAGAGGAGGAACTGGAGGGACTCACTGATACAGAGAAAACAGAAAAGCAAATCTGCCCATCCATATGAAAATCCCAAACTTCTAAACTACACCTAGCAAGGAGAAAAAAAGCCAACTTTTTTAATATATGAATTCTGTATGTTTCTATCATCTGTTCCCCTTCTTATTGTTCACTGTATCTCAAATCAGAAGTAACTTGATTAAGTAAAATGAAGGCTTTTGGAGGCCTCTTGCGACATACCCTGAACGTAGACTGCGTATTCACACAGCCCGTGAGACTCCTGGAGCTGCTCTTTGATGACAGCCTGAAATGAGAAAGTGCAGAGAGTAAATACCAAACACAGACTCCCTCAGCAAAATGCTGGTTTATTATTACCCCATTCCTAAGCTGCAGCATGCCACCTCTCAGAAGAATATAAACCCTTCAACTATCTTAATAAAGGCAGTCCCTATGGAAGAAAAATGATTTCTGACTGACCAAATACCTTCTGCAACCTTGACTTGGGGAATGTTTTTGTATGTGCTACACATACTTGTGCTATATCTGTGCTTATTGCAGAATGCCCTAAAATGACTTGAATTCAAACACCATGCAACATGTTGATGGCCACAGTTCTACTTAAGTGATCATAAAGGTGGTATCTCACAGGACACAACAACTACAACATTTGTTTAATCACAGTTTGTGCTTGGAAAAGTCAATATTAATACAGAATTTGTGGATAGTTACTGCAATATATTATATTTAAGTGCTAGGAGAGTGGTAAACTTTCATCCTTTTAACAAAGTTAATGACAGAGATTCAGCTTCAGTTACAGAAACCACAACCCCATGCATAATAAAGGCACTGGACCACGGCTGGGACAACTACAAGAGTGCACAGAAGAGTGGAAGCTCCTCACCCTGTGTGAAGAGCACCATGCCAGGAACACTGTAGCCCTTTTAGTATTTCTCTCTTCATTCCTATTACCAAAGATAATTAGATATTACCTGGGGAAAATGCCACAAGGCATCTCTGAAAGCATCCTCTGCTGATAAGGGTATCTACTCTAGGCTTTTGAAGAAATAAATTGAATTGAAGCAACTGCAGCTGAGTCAATGAAAGCCAAATGAACAAATGACAAGGACATGGGAAAAGGAAGGGGAAAAAAAACTGATGAAAATGTAAATTCTTGCCGACTGTTTGGGGTGTGGGTGCAGCTTGGTTATATTCCATAGTCACACATGACCAGAAATTACAGAACTGGTCAAAAAGAGTGACCTTTGGGAGGACGTGGCTACTAACCAGAAGTATCATTTCTGCTCTGCGACTCCTCCTTTGCTTGGAAGTGGAAGACACAAGGGAGGAGCAAAAGATTTGTGGGCTCACGATAACCTGGTGCTCATCTGGCACTTCTGTCAAGTGTATGATCAGTACCAGCATCCCCTGCCTCCCAGACGAATATAAATGAAGGAGCTGAAAACAAGGAGGAAAACTGAACCTCACATATAGCAGGGAAAGTGGGGTGGAGGCAAGGAGGGTTACAATTGAGAAGCCCCATTCATAAAAAGGAAAACTAAAGACAGGGGGGGAAAAGGAAGAACAAGTCTAGGCTGCTCTTACCCTCAGATCTGTATCTGCTAATATATCTATATTATACTCTGTATACATTGTTATAGAACACTTAACTGAGACATAACCAAGCATCTCCTGAATACACATACTCTATATTGCTCCATCTACATAAACGCAGTTTCTCAGAGCAAGAGAGGGCAATAGAGAGCTATCTTTCAGAGAGATCTGATTAATTCTATAAGCCCTAAAAAATCCCATGGCAAAAGGCCTTGAGCTGAGAAATATGATCTGTAATCCCAGCTTTCCCTCCCAAGTTTATTTAACTCGCCAACAGAATTTAGACATACTGGCAGGAGACCAACCAGCATGAGTGATTTTAATTAATTAAAAGCATCTGGTAATTTTAATAATTCCTTCCTCGCACATAACAGAAGCGGAAGATTTCTGTTGTGAAAAAATGGTTAGGGGGCAGGGCTGGAATTGATGTTGCAAGCAGAAAATACAGTTTATTAGCTTTGCACACCAAGAGCGAGATCCGAGTGATGCTCGGTGCTGAGCAGGGTCTGTCCCTCCACTCCCCCCAAGCAGCAAAATTTATCAAAAGCTTGGCAACACCAAAGCAGACACGGGAGTGGCACTGTAAGGGTTAAAATCAATTTAATGTTTTTACTTTTGGGAGCTAGTGTCAGCCAACAGTTTTTTCTTGGCCTTTTACATAATTGAAAAATACAGGAGCTTTTAAAATCACGTTAAGACAGGAGGCTTTTCAAAGCACTGAGTGGGACGAGGGTCTAGCAAGATTCAACCCCAAATTAATAGCAACACAGCTGAGTCTTAAAAGAAAACTAATGGACTTTAACGAATAACCAAACTATACTGAAATCAAGGAGTTTATAGCAATTTAAGGGAATACTGTCAATACCTCTCATTTTTGAAGGTATTATCCCCAAACAGCATGTTTGGGAATGTCTGTGTTTATTGTAGAAGGACAAGCACCCGGGCATCCAGTTTAGATGGATAGCCCCATGTAACATCAGCGGAGAGAGACCGAGGTGACCAGGGGGCAGCTCAGCCCCCCTAAGGCCTGAATCGCCTTTTGGACGTGCTTCTCACTCCTCAGTGAGGAGTTCCTGAGGTTTCCACCTTCTTTGGGACAAATCCAGGCCTCTGAGCACACAGCCATCACATCTGGGCAAGAGGATGGAAGATCATTTAACCTGCTATGGCCTGGTGCCAAACTCTTCCAACTTTACTGAAGACCCCCTACTTTGCTGCCTTTTACTTTGACAGCTACTGCAAAGCCTGCCAAGCAAAAGAGCATTAGCTGTCTTCTCTCCTTTTTTTCTCCATATTTTGCTCGCTTCCATGACTGATGAAGACGTGGTGAAGTCAATGTTGCCATTATATCATCCATTTGCTTATTTTCTTTGTTTTCCTGAGCTGTACATCTTTTCTGCGCCCTGTGATTCTACATCACATCACAGCAACAGTAAAAGTACACAATCGGAGACCAAAAAAATGCAGCAGGAAAGGGAAAGAATTTTCTATTTAGATTTCTAGCCCAACTTTTGTTTATATCTATTTAAACCAAGATCTGAGAGGAAATCGCTCTGCTGATGATACAACCCTCCGGCTCCATTAATTAAGAGCTAAATGAATTTCCTCTGGCCTGCCACTTTCCTAAGCACCCCCAGGAGCTCTCCAACAGCGAGAGGCAAGTCCTGACCAACCCTGCTGCTGCAGAAGGAAAAATATCTTTTCAAGATCTTCTTTTGCACATGACAGAAACAGAAAGGCAACTCTTATTCCCCTCCTCCTGCCCAGTGGCACATCATCTTCAATAGCTTGTATTCGTTTTCTCAGGAAAACACACCATTTAATAGATTTGCTATTTCCTTAGTCCACTTACCATTATAATCCTAAATCAAACAACCACTTCTAAGCCACCCACCAAACCCAGGAGAAATAAAAGTATACAACCTATCATGTGTAAAATGAAAGAATTGTGTCCAAGGGTAACCAACATCTTTTTTTTTTTAGACTTGGTAGTAATGTTTTACTCAACTGAAGTGTTTTTTATAGCATCTCTATAGCTCCATCAGGAGACTTGCACTATGGAACTGTATTATTATCAGTTTGGAAGATGCTATTCACTGCTCAGAACAAGACAAGTTTGCAATTCTTTCCATTTTTCCACTCCCAAAGACATTCTGAGCTCACAGAGCTCTCTAGAGAACTGCACGCATGAATCCTGAAGGTAGCCAACAATCTGAGAACATTAAGATTATTTTCCTTGTATTTAATCCTGGTCCTTTTCCAAAAGAAGTCAGGAACGAGGGTGGTATGAACTGGTACAAAAACTATTGTTTCCTAACATTAGTAATATATTTCCTAATGCAAAGTCTCAAAAGCAGCTCTTACCTTACACTCCTCGTAGTCTCTGCGAACGTACAGCAGATAAATCAACCAGTTTTTCCTCTCTAGGATTGGTAACTCTGGTGCTACATGTAAAACAGGAACAGAGTACAGGGAATCAGAGTGATCAGCAGAGAAACCGGGCAGAGCACAGAGGTATTGTCAACCACCCCACCTGCAAGCACAACTCATTCAAGAACTGCAATTGCACTGGGCAGTGCAATGAATCATTTGACTTGAAGCCTGGAAAGCGGACACACAACCAGTGTCCAGTTTCATTTTACTTCTCAAAATGATGGATAAAACACATTTTTCAAGACAGACACTAAATAAGACCTCATTGCAAAAAACCACCAGCTCAAAAGATTTGAGGCATCGGCTCCTTCTGGTGCAGTTACTGGAGCAAACGGCTCCAAGCACCAACTACGCACACATTTTAATTCATTTTATAATTAATGCTGGTCTGATGAAATTGGCTCTTCCAAACATGCAAGAAGCAGCTTGGGGGAAATGAGCTGGATTCGCATTTTGGAAGTAGGGCAGAAGAATAAAAGGTCTTTAAAATAAAAATTTCTGGGAGTAAAAGAGAAGGAAATGGGCGATACACACAAAAGGAGACTTTGGATATGTCGCTGGTCTGAAGGTGTGAATAATTTAAAGAGGTCAAACTTAGTTCTTTGAAATGGTGAAGGGACTGTGAAACATCACCAGTCTGAGATACTGTGAAGCTACTGGCAGAAAAATGTATTTGATACAGCGCAGGAGAAAGACTTGTGCTCCGGCATTTCAATCCTAAGCAGCTTGCAGCAGTAATTATGGCAAATCACGAATGGATGTTGCTTAGTGATATTCACGTTGGGTTTAAAAGTTTAACACACTGCTGTGCATTTCATCAAGGCTTGAAATGTATTGCTTGTTACTCCTTTCTACAGCTGAGATGCCGGTAGCTGAGAGGTAACCATAGCAACTGGCAAAAAAAAAAAAAGCTATCTGTTTGCAAGTCAATATTATGACAGAAACGCAGAAGCAAAGCAAGGCGAGGGTTGTGGCAGGAGCTGGGGCAGCAGCGAGGACGAGACAGCACCAGGCCACCTTCTCCTGCCCCGGCGTGGACCTCCACCACAGGACCCACAGCAGAAGGCATCGTTCCAAGTGGTCCACAGCCCCCTTTGCCAGCCGGCATCACGGGTCACGCTCAGACGTGAGAAAGAAGCAAGTGTGCAGCTGGAAGGACCGAATGGCGTCAGGAGACGTTTCCATCGGTGCAAAGTGTTATTATCTTTCAGAAACGCTGAGCTTTCATCACGCCAAGGCTGCACCTGCGGCTAGCAGCAAACACTTCTCTCCAGCAGACTCTCCAGCTCCCCCACAATTCACACCAACTCTAGTATCGCTGAGAGCACTTAAAAATAACTAGAATTTCTTCTGATGATGAAAAAAAAAAATAAAAAATTGTAAAGCTATTCTGGTTTTGGTTGGTTTTCATTTTTTTAAGTTCTAGAATAACCAGCCAGGTTTATACTAAGATGGAGCTGAGATTTAAGCATACCCACCAGCAATTTAAGGTCAAATACCTTATAAAGAAAGTTCAACTACCCTAAAAACAAATAGAAAAATCACAATCCAAACAAAGAAAGTAATCCAAACAGGCTAAGCTTACAGAAATGCACAGATCAGGGATCCAAATGGTCTCTAATTCTGCTTTACTGTGCCATATCTGGGTCTTTGTAAGTAGGGCTTTTTAATGTACACATTCTCGGATCTGATTAATTGATTTCCGATGACTTCATGTTTTCCATTTGTCCTTCTTACAGTGAAACCATGAAGGCAAGAGTTAAGAGTCTGCCTAAAAGAACATTATTCCATGAAGAGTCTGGAGGGCTGCCGTTTTGAAGCCCGTTGAAGGGTTACCTAATTCATTAACAGATTTGTAATGACTTCCCTGTGTAATTTATTATAGGTGCCAGGGTTTGACAGAACTTTCTTTTCTGAGAAACGCAGCACTTGGGGATGCTAGAAATGACCAGCAGAAAGCGGCCAGGCTTGGGTGCTCTTCCCATGTCTCCTGGTGCCACTATCCAATAGGAAATACTGAACCAGACGCGTGTCTTGGGTACTTCATGCCCTTTTGTAATCGTGGGTTTAAGAGCAAACATTGCAAACTCTATTTAACCATAGAGGTTTTTATTGCAGTCAAAAATAAAGTACACTTTGCCATTTTCTGCCTACGAATACACCTTAAAATTACAAAAACCTGCATCATCATGTACAACGAAAAATATCTTAAATAGGGATTAATCAGAAGACCCTCCAGACATATTCCACTTGGTCTCCAACCATCTGCACTGCACACCTTACTGGGAGGTTAAAAACAAAGAGAGAGTTACCATTAAAGGTTAAAATATGCAGAAAAGCTACCTGGCTGGGGTACGTTCCAGCTGAGATGGGAAAGACTGAAATTACATTAGATCTTACACGGATGTTTTGGGCGAAGCTTAGAGAACAGTCCACCAGTGAGCGGATGGAAGATCAGTTGTTTAATTCCTGAAGGAAAGAGCTTTTTCACACTTTTAAGACCGGAGGGACATTACACTCCACTCCCACGGAATGGAAACGCCTGCTGAGAACAGGGTTGGGAAGGAAGAAATGCTGAACGTCAGAGCGAGCGCTGAGCAGAGAATCGAGCTGTAAAAGAGAAGGGTAAAAGAGACACCAGCTGCCTTCTGGGGCTGAGGCTGCAGAAACCCAGAGGAGGTACCTGAAAGAGCTGGGCTGGAGAGAAAACAAAGAAATCAAAACGCACGGTGAGACACAGAAGGGAACAGGGTTCACATCTGCAGAGATAAAATACTTTTTCTTCCCCTGGAGATACGCTGAGCTCAGGAAAACTACGTGGAATTGGGAAAACACATGGAGCTTTTACGCTTCTAAAACTCACTAGGAAATAGCAACAATCCTGATTGAGGAGACATTACCCTCCTTTTTTTCTATTCTTTTTCCCTAAGACAAGCAAATTGAAGAAAGGCAAACAATTCTGATGTCTTTCAAATAAGATGTCTAGATTAACTCATAGATATAGTGAATCTTATATCTGAACACAAAGATTCATAGAAGAAAGATGAGAGACTCCCAGAATCTTCTCCAGAAAGAAAATATAGTTTGACCCCTTCTCTGAAGAAATCCAACATAAACACCCTGAACCAAAGCTGGTGTGGATCCCACAAAGGACTGAGAAGAGAGAAAGGGCATAGAAATTGTGAGAAAATTAGTAGATTTGACACAGGAACACATCTGATCCCAAAAGAAAGGGCTGGGGGTAGTAAAGGATTATTACCAGGCTCTATTCTATTCAGATGCAGAAAGAAGTAATGCAAATTACTTATACACTTCTACAGAGCCACAACCATCTCAATCTGCATTTGTTTTCCCCCACAAGCAGTGAGATACCTACTTCTGGTGCACCTATTTCCCTTTAGGTTTTCTCCCCAGCCCCCTGATAAGGGCTGTCCCAGTGCAAAGGGTCCCTGCATTTTTCGGAAGAAAAGGGAAATACCCTGACTATTTGGGACTCTGATTCCAGAGAAAGGGAATAAAACATTCTATGCTTTCTGAAAGGAGACGATTCAATCATTGCCGGTCCTGATATCCCTTTATTTTTTCCAAATTTAATACTTATCCACAGAATGCCTAAAAAAAACCCCAAACAGATGATGTGTGTCACTGCATGGGCCTGAGGAGCGATGTCTGGCTGGATCCAGCCACAGGGTCTGTGACGAGGGGCAGGAGAACAGAAAGAGGGACCAGCAGCATGCCTTGATCTTCTCGAGTACAAGGATGATCGGGACCGGTGGAGGCTCCATATGGCATCTAATGGTTGGCAATCTCACACTCATTAGAGCTGGGAACACACACTGCCGCAACCAGTGGCTCAGAAGGTTTCTGCATGAGGAAAGGCCACCGAATTTGGCCTCACCAGGAGGAGCTGAGCATATTCATCAAGTCCCTCTGGCTGCCTACATTGCCATTTTCCCCCTCCTTCGCTACGTGGACCTTCAGAAGTTCCTCGTATGTAGCCAATACAGCTCATATCAAAACGTGTGCTGCTTTGTCACCTTTTGCGGAGCCCTCACAAATAACCCAGGCGTGGCAGGGATGCAGGGACAACAGGTTAGAAAATAATAGTTTATACCATTCTAGTGGTGGAAAAAAAAGCCCATTATTTTCTGTAAATCAGTCTGCTCAAGGGCCAGTCCAAGAAAATGCAATTATCCAAAAACTTGGTATCTAGAACGAAAAGGGTTTATAACTTGCATAATTATCTTTTGGCCTCTCTTTTCTGGGATTACAAAAGCCTAGTCTCATTAAGCAACTGCGCCAGGGCGCCAGGCACCAAATATATGATTAAATACCTCAGCCGAGAGACATGCCTGTTTCTTTGAAGTGTTTTGATTGAATTCAAAAGGGAATCCATCTGATCCCCCACTTTCTCGGTGGCCAGTGATTGATTGCACAACCCACTTCCAGCAATGTGATTTTTCTTCCTGACAACGCTCCGTTAAGGAAGCCACTGGAGCGGAAACCTCAACAGAATCGGGGTAAGATCATCAGGTTTGTATCTGCGCCGCGTTATCATCGCTCTTCGCTTCAGCCATCCTCTTACAGATTTTCTCAAAGGACCAGGGAAAAAAATGTAATCACAGTTATTCCCTTTTGTGTAAGCCTCCCTAGGAAATTATTTTCTGCTTGCATCTCCATATTGGGTAATTATAGCTTAGATATGAACTATCAAACGGTGGGTTTTAGATTTAATAAAAGGGTTTTGAAATCGCTGTAGTGTAAATACAGGAGGAAAAAAAAAAAAAAAAGCCTCAGAAGGCTCCGATCAGATTTCACGGGAGAAACGATTGCTAAAGCACCAGCCATCCTCTTACAGAAACTGCCAGGTGCAAAGACACCACTTTTGTTGTGGGCACAGCCAGAGTAAAGCACATTTCAACATAACTGCACAATTGGAGCCATCAGGCAGCTTTTCACCTTATTTTCTCCAGCGTGCAGACCGTCAGCTGCCTGGAGCACCCTAGCACCCTTCCCGGGAAAAGCACACATCAGCTCTGGCTCTTCAAGGTGGAGAAGGAGCTCAAGGACACATTTTAGTCTTATCAGGGTGAAAAAAACAGACCAGAGCCCAGCTCTTCTTCCACCCTGGTTTACTGGGAAGAGTCTGAGCCCCAGCAGCCAACTGAGCAAGAGCAGTGAGAAGAGCCTGGAGGAGAAGCAGAGAAGCAAAAGACCCAAGAAGACACAAAGAAGAACAGACCAAAATCCGTAACAACCCAAACCCCACATAACACGCAGCACAAGGAGAGGGCAGAAAAATCTTCAGAAAAGTAATTAAATGGAAGTATTTTACTTTTTTTCATTCTGCAGTAGCCTCACGAATCATAGTCCACATCCACTGGGTTAGGTACCAGCGTGTGGGGAAGATTATCCAAAATGCCTAACTCGGATCCCGACTCAACTGTCCCTTTCCAAATCCTAATTAAAAATGGCACGTTGTAAAAAGGCATTGAAGCACACAGGTATTTCCCAAATTAATAAACACTGAGGCAACGCCTCAAGTGTCTATTGTAACATTTTGCTATGAAGAGAGCTGCCCCAAAGAGTAACGTGGAAAGGCGCATCTTGCTCTGAAGAAGTTGGAGTGGGAAGCTCTGCTGCGGCGGAGCCGGGAGGAGAGAGGTTATCATCTCCCATCATCGGGCAAGGGATGGACCTTTGCCATTTGAGATTCATTTCCCATGTTAAAGTAATTCCAGTCATCGGCTTAACAGCAAACTCCCAACAGCAGAAAGAGAATTAACCTGCTACTGGAGGAGACCATCCAAATCTGAGAGAGCCAACACACTGAAGTCTTTCAGGAGCAAATCCACCCCAACCCTCAATTCCCAACTGGGCCTCCTGGAGACATCTTCCGAGATTATTGCCAAGGTGACAATTACTCCCAATTATCCTCCCACCTTGGGGAAGGTTTGCTGTTGGGCATCGCTGTGGTTACAGCCCAAAATGAAGCTCGGTGCTCTCACAGCCATGGTAAATAAACACTGATAGGGAGGGAAAGGCGAGGATGAAACCAGCTGTGCACATCTCCTCTTTGCCTTGAGCTTCGCAAGCTGCCGGCGCCAGGAATTACGCTCCTGTTTGTAAAATGGGTGAAAGAGAGGCAACCTGTATCTTCTAAACAAAAATAACATCGAAATAACAAGGCACAAACTCAAACAGCTACTATGAAACAACATACCACTGCCAGGGAATTGTATCTTCCAAAAATAAGGTATGAATAATGGATAGAAAGCAATTTTAAGCTCTACTATCAAGATTTTTAGATTTAAAAATAACAGACTGCCTTGGTTTCAGAGGAGCATCCTACAAACTCCTTGCTAGGCTGGTGCACAGACAAATTTAACAAGAAATCCTCTTCCTTGCTCAGACACTCGGAGGCTTTTATTGAGACTGTAGCAATATAAATACATTACAGCTTCGAAAGAAAACTAATAGAGGAACATTGCTCTTCCTACGCCCAGATCCATCCTTGGGGTTTGAAAACTGCATAAATGGGGACGTAATGTATTCAAAACTCAGTAACGATGAAAAATCACCACCCAAAAGAGGTGGTTTATGCTGTATTTCACCCATCAGGCGTCAGTATACACATATGTGAGAATACAGGTGTTTGTGTACACAAATACCTGTAAAATGGATATAAACAGCAGAAAAAAAGGAGAGAGCTCTTTACCGTAGCCATTCCCTCTGGTTAATCCCCTTTCCCCAAATTGCTGCTGAAACACCTTTAAATCAAACAATAAACCCGCGTGGTTCCTCGTTATTTACCGTCAGCTGGGGTTAATAAAACTCATCATACACAATTCTGGGGCTGGCAAGAAAGCCATAATTCATAGCTGTGAGCTTACTATCGCGTATTAATAGCTTCGCCATACGCAGAGCAAACAGGGAGGAGGCTGAACAACAGCAGAAGCTTTAAACAAAAAAGCAACATTTCTGACTCTACACCTCCCCCTGCAGGAAAATTAGCCAAAACTATAGGGAAGAGCTGAAAATTTTATCTTCAAGCTGATTTATACACTAGGCCAAAAAAAAAAGGGACATTTTCTGTTATTAGTTCACACTGCATAAATCTTACAGAGTTGCCTGCTCAGACTTGAGTAGTTTTTCTGTTTTAAGACATTTAAGGTTCTGAGTTATCCCAAATAAAAATGTTTTTATTTACAAGACAAATATGTACACTGATTATTCAACAGAAATGTCTTCTAGTATATGCTGCTCAAGTTTAACCTTAAGGTAAAGTGGGAAGATCTGTACATAAATACACACTTGTGACCACTCTGGACTTCGCAGCACCTCTGGCAGAACCAGTCTGGTTACTGGGAAATCTCCATTACCAGTATGAGGACTGGTGAGATACCACTCTGCATCCTGGCTCCATTTGATGGGGGGGGAAAGGGGGGAGAGAATTAAATACATTAGCACAAATACATTAGCCTGATCATTATGACACAAAAAATTTGATTCAAGGCTAATATTGCTTGATTCAAGCCTAAAATTTGATTCAAGCAAATAACATTGGGGTGAAATTTAGTAACAAATGCATACTTTAAAAAGGAAATTGAAAAAGTATGACCTTCTTATTTATTTCATAAAAATCAAAACTGAAAGTCTGCTTCCTCTGCACAAGGCAATTTTGACCATCAGTGCTGACTGCTGAGCAGAGACACACACTCTGTGCAGGAGAAAACAAGGATTTGAAAGAGCTTTTGCTATTTTTGCTTTTAAACACAAGCCAACCTAGAAAAAAATCAGCTGATTTGCACAAGAGTTCTCAAATCCCTGAGGACACAGACTCCACTCTTGGACAGATTGAAGAATCCAACCCCTGGCATAGCACCCCAAGTGTTCTCTCCTCCATTTAAATCCATTTTTTTTCCTGCTTGGTGCCTTGTGCTCAATAACCTGGAAGGCAAGAAGGAGAACTGGGCTCCCTCCAGGTTATATACCTAAATAAAGGAGGTAGAGTACATCATCACAGAGGGCTTTGGAATAAAATGGCTCATAAATAGCACAGGAGGCCTGAGATATTAACTGGTGACTGTCTCCTCCCACAGCAAAGCAGGGATGGAAGCTATTTCCCCCGCAAACGCAGCGGCGCTGGCTGCAGGCATTCCCAAAATAACCCAGCTTCTCATTAATTCCCGTATCAGGAGCGCGGGTAGTTTTGGGATTTCCAGTCTAATCCTTCCTTTGGCTTAAATTCTTACGCTTAGTCTTTTTCTGTCTACAGCGCGAGGTATTTTACACAGAAATTGAAACTAAAATCAGGATAAGGCATTTGTAAGAAAAAGCTTTCCTCTTCCAAAGCTAAATCAAATTATAATAGCGAGAGGACCACAGTCCAGCCCTGAGTCTATGAAACTTCCCACTCAATAAGGAACAACACCTAGAACTGTCCTCATCTCGTCCACTGCCAAAGAAGATGATGATATTAGAAGCATATTATATTAGAAGAATAAATATAAAATATAGAAGTTGGTCTTGCAAACGGTTCAGCACTCCCTACTTTTTGAATACACAAACTTCTTCCAGACTTTTTGCCTTGGGGTGAAGTTTTCTAGGTTGGATACCTGTCCCAGGATGAATATTTGCTGTGCAGCCTTCCCTCTTCCCCGCCGCACGAATGTCTTAATGATACACCCTTTAATTACACCAGCACATCTACAACTACAGGAACGCACCTGTATTTTCACCAGGTGCCCTGCCTCCTTCTAATGATGATGAATAGAAAAGTGAATCGAGGTCAGAGAGTGAATGAAATTGTTGAGAAATATGAATAAAACAGTGACTAAACCACAGCATCTGTTACGCAGCTTAGAACGTCATCGGCAAAGGGGACAGACCCTGGAAGGAGTGAATGAACACTCTCTGTGTTCAGATGCTATAAAACTGGTGGTGAGGAAAGAAACCTCGCTCCGATTTCTGTCACAAAGCTGGAAAAATCACCTAACCAGGCTTCCCGAAGGCAGCCACTACCTGCCCACCCATGGTTTGTGGCTGTACAGTTGGAAAGACGTGAGAACTGGCATCTCCTGCCCAGTGCTCACTCCAGCCAGCAGGATGGGCACCAGCTGTGCTCTGGACATGGAAGCATTGCAGCCTATGTTCTCAGTAACTCTCAAAAAGCATCAGGAAACGCAAAATTAGTACCTACTTTTGACCTGTCCTTCTTCTCGACAAGCAAGTATTGTCTCTCAAGAATCTTTAACATGTGATACATGGTTTGAGTAGGACACAGAAGAACCTCACAGCATCAGGGAATTTATTTATGGGATTTGATAGCTGAAGATAAACACAACAACCGGCTATCCAGGGAATAATGGAGATATCTTTTATTTAAAAAGCCCTCGGCGAGCTGACCCATCATTCCTGTGCAAGGGATGCTGTTGGAGAGCTGGGCTAAAGCCAATGTCTAATTCTATCAGTAAAGACTCAAAGGCTCGAATTCAAGTTGCACAGACAACGTTAATTCTGACATTCTTGAGTGGAATCCATCTCCCTTAACTTCAGTGTTTGAAAATTAAGATGGCTAAGTCACTTGCCTTGACTTTATGGCATCACACACATCCCTGGGGAGTGATTCAGGGCATCCCAAGGCAGGTGACAGGGAGAGGTGGGAGGAATGGCATCAGATGGGCTTTCCACCGACTAAATACAGAGCACAGGTGATCTCCTCAGACTTATTCTATGTCACAGATATCTCCCAAGCTTCCTAAATTTGTTACTTACTATTTTTATACAGTTATTTTTAAATTCTCAACAGGAGATGCCATTTTATCTGTAAGCAGCACGCCAACAGACAAACGCAAAGCTGAATGCTTTAAAATACAAAAGAAACTTGTCTAGCACCCACCAAGGACTTTCAAAGGAACTTCAAAAAAATAAATTTACACATTGAAATGTAATCCTAAAATAACAGGTCGTAATCGTACAGTTAGATACTCTAAAGCTGGGCTGTCAAACTTCACCCTCCTGATCCTAATCCAGTGTATTACTTAATTACCAAATTTAGCAAAAGACACTCAGATTATACTCGCTTTCTACAAGAGGTGGCACTTTCATGGCACTTTTCATTGCGCGATTAAGTTTGCAACAGGTTTAAGAAGCAGATAGGGATTTTCCTCTTTGCAAGAAGGAAGTAGGTTGAGAACTGCCCAAAGACGTAAAGCTAGAACTAAAAATTAGCACTGAAATTTTAGAGCAATACTAGTCTTGACAGATAAAACCCACCCGCTACTCGTCTGCAAAGGCTCCCCTGCTCCCCCAACCAGATATTAATGTACACACACAAGAGGGCAGAGCTGTGCCAGCACATTCCAACTGAAATATTCCCAGTTCTTCGTGGTGCAGGGATTGCTGGGCTGTTATTTTGGGGAAGAAGAGGATGAAGTGAAGTATATTAGAGAATTTAATTATCCAAAAACGATAATTCATTTTATTAGAACGGCTGTATCAGATCCTGAACAAAATACACGCACCACTACTACCCAGTTACTGCAGAGAAATGAAAATACCAGATTCTCTTATATAAAACAATGATGTAATTAACAACTAATCCATGTCACTTAGAAACCATTTTCTTCCCACAAGGTTGTAGGTTCAAATAGGCTAAAAATCTGGCTTGTATGTGGCCAAATGGAAACAAATTGGTGCGTACAGATACTGAGAACTGCATTCGCTGTCCCACAACCACGACATTTCCACTAACGTCTTTTCTTTTTGACACACTTAAAAGTATTAATTAATTTAACTCAAGGGGGTTGGTTTTTATCTGGATTTCTCAGGCAGCTTCGCTCTTACAAGTTCAAAGGCAGCTTTGAAGCCGGCTCAAAGAATGGATTTATATTGATTTAAGGAAATGTATCAGGAATTCAGAAATGATCAGCTCTGCAAGTGCCCAGCGTCAAGTCCTTGGTGTACTAAAAGGTTCCTACTCCTCGGAGTGCTCGAGCCATTCAAATCCTTGCAGGATCCCTTAAAATACCTGCAGGAGCAGGAGAGATCCACATTGGTTCATCTGTGTGAGCAGGAGCCGCCCAGAGAGACGTGTATTTTTGCAGGACAGATCATCAGAAGCCATTTATCTACTTCTGCATAATCTCCTCGTTATTTATTATCTAACAGTCCCATTTGGAGATTGCTTATCATCGTGGGCACTTCCAAACCAAAGTCAATACCAGATAAAGTGAGCTTTACTGCCTGTCAAATCTTTTTTTTTATTAAAACCCACCAATTGCACCCTTGTCTGCCAGGATGAGCACCCACACGAAAAGGACGGCGCCACCAGTACTTGAGCGAAACACCGATATGGGATTTAGCTGGACAAGAGTAATGCTCACCGCTTGAGCCTATTTCAAAATTCAATTAAACAAAAGAAACTACCCAGGTAAGAAGCAAGATACCATGTCATTGTCATCTATCCAAAAGGCAGGGTTTTGTGTGGTGGAAGTGTGGTAATTTCACGCCACAAAGAAGAACACCCTCATTACCGCGGAGTGCAAGAACAGGATACAAGCCCAGCTTTAAAACACACATTTACATTACAGACTTCCCTATTTTTATTACTGAATTTATCTTCAACAGCCATATCTAATCGAACTTTGCTATTGCTTACAAAGGGACACCGAGCACTTGTGTGTTTATCGCTGATAAACCTACTTCATCAGCAGTTTAAAATCTCGGGTCAGTAATTTACTCTGTCTCCGAAACAGGGAACGTAATAAAAGCAGTGATATCTTAATTTCTTCCCTTTCAATGACCCGCAATGGCCTTAACAAGACATTTTTGCTAATTATGGTCATAATCATGCACGACAGAAGTGGAACTCACCCTAAAAAAAAGCCTAGATGAAGACTCAGAAGCCTTGAAACAGCCAGACACCTGGTTTGTTTTACAGAAGTGCTGTGACGTGAAGCATTGAGCGTGTTAAAATGCCCAAGGGGCAGAGCTGACCCCAGGGTACACAGAAATTTCACCCGATAAAATTTCTCCCCTTCAGTACTATATTTAGGAACCCTTAAACGGAGCGGTCCATTGCAACATATGCAATTACAGGCTATTTTTCATTTAACCTCTCCAAATGTTTTGTTAACTGAAAGCCTACAGCATCCACATGCTGTCACTGACTATTACACCAATCTTGTGGTTGATAAATGGGAAAAAAACAAAAGCGCTTTGCCAAAGGTCACAGTTAATCCAAGGCAGAATTCCTTGCTTCACACCCTAGAAAAATCATACCTACAAAATATCCAAAAAATATCCCAATATCCAGGACTGGGGGGAACACTTAATCCCGCTTTAATCCCTTTCATAATTCACAAGGGGAAGATTTTTGCTTTGAAAATTATCTACCTGACTCTTCCTTGGGTAAAAATAGAAGTGGCTGGTAACAATTCAGAATTCTCCTTCCTCACAGTCTAATGGATTTCTAGCCCAGGTTCCTCCCCATGAATCAAGTGAAATCTATTTTATTTTGCTTCAGTGTATTTATTGTAGGGTATATATATTTTTAAGATTCTATCCTGTTATTAAAAAGCCATCACTGTATCTCAGAAAATCTGAGGTCTAGTATTTCTGTAGAAATCCAAACACACTTAAAATTGTTCCATTAGTCTCTGAACTGTTATTAGACCAACATGAGCCCAGAAGTTCCTTTCTAAATGTTTTTTTCCAAGATAAAGGGAAATAAATTCAAGATATGTTCCATAAAAATCAGCAATACATGTTGGTAAAAGTGCTTCTCTGTTACAGTACTATCAGTTACTATAAAATGGCTCAACTTGCCCGCGCGGCAGAAGAAAAGCGGAAAGATGGGAGGCAGCCGGTCGCAATTCCAAACCGGCAAAGCATTTCAGAAAAATACCTGATTAATTTAAAATGCAGCAGGGAGATTAAAACCCCATCTCAGCAGGCTGATATTAACTCTCCATCCCTTCAAGGAACAGAGCTCCCTTTAGTCTACCATCAATCGCTTGGGGACAAAATATCAACACAGGGAGAGTTATGGATCTTGATGTAGCAACAAAGGGAATTGATTTTCAGAGGAGCTCTCCCCACGGGGGGTAAAGGACAAAATAATGAATGGTTCTGGCAACCAACATGTCAGCTGCTGAATAATGGTTGTCACCAAGTGCGGCTACAAGATACTCTGAGGGGTTTGCCTTCCGCCGGTCCCTTTAATTGAGATTGGTAGATGTAGAGATTTCTAAGCTGGTTGCTGCGTACAACGCCGCTCCCCACCCCTGCAATCTGCTCCAGACCCTCTACACGCTTGTCAAACGCTCCTTGGCTTCCCTCTGGGCTGACCTGTCCACAAGATGGACTCTCTTAAATCCCAGCCTTCAGGGCTTTCCCAACCTAAAAGCCACGTGACAGACCAGCCCTGACAGCAGCTCATTCAAAAGCAAATTCTGCCTCTTAACTCAAAGTTACTCTTGTTCAAGAGCCGTAAAACCAGGTTGCTAAACACCGGTTCTAGGTGTGTGTGGTGGTCCTGACCATGAGACAAAGAGCATCCACGGGAGGAAAGGAACTTGACAGCCAGGCACTGGGGTTGCAGGGTCCAACAGCATTCAACACTTCCTCATCTGCATCGCAGGTCAGACTGAAACCACTGTCTTCTGGGGTTCCTCCTGGTTAAGCAATGAAAGGCACGTTTGTATTTTCTCATCCAAATGGCTTGTTGCGAATTTGAGATCACATTCTCGGAAATACAGGCTCAGTACCTTCCTCCTACCCGGTGCACACAGAGCCCAGCTGCTACAGTCTGAATCCAGGCAGTGTGACGATGAAAATCAGGACTTCAGTGATGGCTGGGTCACACTCTACTACGTTTACATACAACAACTTTGTTTAGTTATTACAATACCTGCTCTGTTTGGGCACAAATTTTATCTGCATCAATCTGTTTGCGGGAGATCCCGTTATATCATATGGTGTCTGTATTTCATAGAACTGCTTGCATCAATGTCAGTTTTGGTATCTCTCTGGAACCCTACTTGAAAATACTATGCAAATACAAAAAGGCAAATTGCTGCATCAGAAAGTTCCCATTCAGTGTTTAAAAATGGCAGTTTAAAATAAGTTTTCGTAGCACTCTTCAGACAGAACTGATGTAGGTTTGCCTGGCTCCTTGAAGTTCCCCAGAGTTCTCCTCAGCCAAACTAAAATAGGATGAGACGTTTCATTAAGATGTTCTAGAAAAATTTTATTTAAAAAAAAACACCTCCAAACCTGTCACAGGAAAAAGATGCAATTCTTTCATGCCAATCTCCACAAAAATCATATACAACATCACTTTTGTTCTTTCCCCTCCCCTCTTACATGCCCCCAGCATCACACCCACGCACAAAGGACACTGTTACATCACTCCCCACTACAAATCTTTTTGCTGCCCTCATTTCCTAGAGATTAACGATCAGGCAGCTCAAATCAGCTTTTGCCCACTGCACTAAAGGCAACAACACAGTCAAATGTTAAATGGCAAAGCACAAAGGCTTCCAAAGCGTTTCATTTCAGACCCACCTGAGGCACACCAGGTCCTGGAGATGCCTCGATTTACCTCAAGAGACACAAGACTGAATTATAAATGGCATAGGCTCCTATTTTTTTTTCCTTCACCATAGTTAATTTTAAGTCAAGGGTCATATGAGTATAAAAGGGAGTTCCAGAGCCACGAATAACCGGATTTCATGTGTTGCTTTCTCCCCTCTGGCGTGCAGCCGTGCAAACACCAGTGCCACACGAAGGAGGTGGCAGGAACGTTGGCTGCTGAAGGAGACACGCCGGTTCCTTTGCACGGCCTTTGCCCACCCTCAGACTCACAGCCTTAAAACCTGAAGAAGCGTTGGTGGCTCTTTTTAAAGAAGCATCCATCTCCCTTTCAGGGCGGTTAACACAAAATGCTGCTGAGTAGGAGAGAAAACTCCTCCTCGGCAGCCAGGAAGAAGCAGCCCTTTATCAAAGAGCAGGCGGGATGTGGAGAATCAGTCCCATTAAGAAAGTTGCAACTGCTACAGTTCATTCTCCCCAGCAATCAATATTAAACCGCGCACACTTAAAAGCAGGAAGGCATTTGACGGACGGTTTAACAAGGAAGCTGACAGAGGCACGACAGCTTCTCTCCAGCACACCTCCACGGCTTGTTTGTAAGGCTGATGGCCCCATCTTTCTTTCTCAGCTGTTCCGTCCGCTCATGAATTATGCGGAGTTGATTTAATAGACCTCAGCCCACCAGGAAAGAGTGCTGGAGTGACAGCCCAGCTCTTGGCAATCACCATCAGCCTCATTCCTCTACAGAGGTTTTATTTAGAGAACTGCAAGTTCTCTAAATGCTGTCCTGTAAAAACAGACAGAAGATGCAGCCTCCCAACCCACACAGTCAGCGCAAATATCAGAGATGGGACTCGCACGACGAGGCAGAACAAGGTGGGGGTTACTGAGGATGAGGAGATCAGAGCCATAACCTTTAAAGAAAAGGATGGAGATGAACCATCTTGCTAAGAAGTGAATCAGCACCTCCACGGAATCCAGGCTAATTAGTTCAAACAGCCATCCTTGCTCTAAAAGAGTTGGCAGTCAAAATAAAAGCAAATTTTGGTTTTATTTTTACTTGCAGACAGGCTTGGAGCAGTAGCATTCCCTTCCTCTCAGCTTCGGATAACATACAACAGAGACTCGGACTTGTGGAAGCCTCCAGCTGGAGGTCTCCTGAACCATCAGCACCATCTCCAGGATGGCCATATTCTGCTCAAGTGCTGGAATTCTGCTGCCAGGAATCAGGAGTACATGAGAGACATGGCTTAGTGATGGTGTTGCATTTTGTTTGTTGTGTGGGTGTTTATTTTTGTCAGAGTTAGGTTGATGGTTGGACAAGATGATCTTGAAGGTCCCTTCCAACCTAGAAGATTCTATGATTCTATGATATTAGCCTTACCTCTCCAAAAGCAAAGCAAAGTGGCTTCTCCAGCTTACCAGGGCCAGTTACAGCACAGAGCCTACATGTGAGAGCCTTGAGGAGAAATGAAGATGCAGTACCAAGCCAGTCTCCATCACAAGGAATTTAGAAATATGGAAGGTTTCCCCTCAAAGCGTACTCCGACAGGCACATCACACATTCAGTGTAGAGAAAAGACTGAAAAAGAGCTCCCTAACTGAACTTCCCTGGATTAAAAGGTAAGGGAAAAGGAGGACCGGTTCTGACTTGCGCTGTAAGTATATTGGGGTTCCAGCAGCACTACAGATTTCCCTCTTAATTATAAGCTTTATTGATGTGGGCTTTTTTAACACTTGAGAAAAGGGAAATCCACAAAAAAAAACAAAAATAAGCTCCAAACCTCACCTTAAGTAGGCACAAAGTCTCTAGAGTGCACAGATCCATACTAGGAACATGAGCACAGCTCAATTCTGCAGAGGAGGAAACGTTCATGGCGTGCAGCAGGACAAGTCACGTCGCAGGAGCGAGGGAAGAGGGCAAAGGAGAGGCTGCAACATCAAATCGTGCTGCAGGCTTTAGCAAACTCTTTATAAAATACTGGCTTTAGTCAAACATTTTGAACCAATAACTTGAGATTATTCCTGTTCCAGTTCAGATTCAACAACTCAGACTGAGTAAATTAATTCCACTTTCAGTATGAAAAAAGCCCACAACCCAAAACCAAATAAACTATAGTTAAAATCAGCTGCAATCTGACTGGTTTGATCGCACTTGCACATCTCTTTTACTCCAAAACTTAGGAAATGTGACATGAAAAATCAACGAGACACGAAGTTAGTTTCCCGAGATCATTTCTACAGCAAGACGTTATTCTGGAGAACCAAAGATGAACAAACCCCTCTTATTATTTAAGAAGATAAATGAGTATCAAACTCATTAGCAGCCCCACAAATGTGTACACAATAAAATCAACAGTTGCTTAGATCATAAGTAAACACGATGCAGGCTGTAGGTACACTAAGTCAGCCAGCAACAGCACCGAGCTAGTGTTCATAGAGATCCTAGAAACAAATACTTGTACTCAGCAGTACTTACAGACTAGAGAGCCTCGTCTTTTCCCAGAGGACATTTATTTCTTACTAGACAGCTGCACACACTATAAAAGCAATCTTAAAATCAACCTGGCCGAGAAACACAATCACGTCTTCAAACCAACCTTTTTTGGGATGGGGTTTTGGAGGTTCTGTAGCTGCTGGCACCGAAGAAACCTGAAAAGACAGAAAAGAGGAGTATTAAATACACCAGGCAAGGTTTCTTGAAGATCTATTCCTCAAAATAATCAGAGAGGACAACTGGAAAATCCCAAAAGAGGGAATAAAAATAGCACTATTGCTGCTGGAAAAACTCTGCCCTACCGAGTGCTGCTCTTGCCTGGCCACAGCTAGACAGATTTCTAATCGCCATGAAGATTAAATAAACCCACTCATTTTATAGCACATCCCTGCTCCATAGGCTCAGTGCTATTTATCAGGATTCTAGAAAGCGATCGTTACCTTGTAAAAAACCAAAACGCAAGTATTTAAGATGCTAATTAGAGATCAGACACAGACAAACATCAAAAACGTTTCTTATAAAACATTTATAAAGTTAACTAGAACAAAGTTGTTCCTGGGGAACAGAGTCGCCAGGCCGTGAGCGTAGTGACGTCCCACCACACGGCAGGAATAAAACCTCCACCTGCAAACACTGCCCAGGGCTCGTGGGCAAGCACGAACCCAGTCCGCAGAAAGTAAATGCCTTTTAGACTTTTTTCTTCTCTTCTATCAAAAATCAAGCCTTCACAGAAAGGAAACAATCACACAGAGAAGCATTTTTATTTTTGACTTGCATTTTCTTGGGGCGCAAGGCAAGATTTTATAGACCTATGTCGCCTCCCCCCTCTCCTTAATAAACAATTTTTTGAAAATGGAGATTCAGTCTCCCCTTGTTCCTTGTAATGTTTTGGGAACATTTTCTCCTTCTACTCTCTTTTTTTATTGGAGATGGGGAGGATCAGAGATTCTGAGCCCAGTATCTCAGACATGGAAATAACCCAGATGTGTACAGGGAAGGCTTTTACCAGCTTTGCTTCTTAATAATTTCTAACATTTTATTCCCTTTTCGGATTCCTATTGTGAAAAACTGAGTTAATATTTTCCCAGAATTACCCAACTCCAAGCACTCGTTCCCAAGCAGCAATAAACAGCATAAAGCCCTTCATTTTTTGTATGTATTTGCGTTTTTTTTAATCTGTACATCATTCCAATTCCAAGTCTGATCACTCAGCACTATTAAGACCTCCCTGTAGTTTCTCATATTTCCTCCTGATTTGAGCTACATGGGATTAATTCCTCTTTTGGTAATTTTATTTTTTGCTAAGGCACTTCTAATGCTTGGGAAAAGTGCATTTTTAGAAGACTCTAGTGTTTGAATTTGTGAAAAAAATTACTTTACAGCCAGCTCTGGTGTGTGGATTTAAAGGTCTTGATGCTTTTGAGCTCAGGGATGAGGAGTGAGTGAGACCTGGGCACTTGCCCCAAGCTGCCAACAGGGCTATTTCATACAGTGAATGGCACTTGCAACAGAAATTAGAAAGTTTGCTGAGGAGTTCTCTCTCTTTCTCTCTCTCTCCCCCTCCCTTGATGGCTGGTGCCAGAGCCCTGAGCCCTTCCCTTCCTCCCGAAGCTGCAGCACTCACAGGGTCCCACACTGGCTGTCCCTGTGGGGAGGGCATGGCTTCCTGGGATGGGACGGGATAGTCCTTGGGTATTTTATATTGGTGTTGGGATCAATACTGGTTCTTTAGTGTTGTTAATGTTAATTATTTAGTCTTATTCTATTAAATCTGTTTATTTCAACCCTCAGGTTTCACCACCACAGACCTGGCACAGATCCCGTAGGGATTAACCACGCAAAAACCCCAGCATTTATTCCTCCTTTCTGCTCCTCGCTCCTTAATCAGATATTTATCCATGAGAGGATTTGGTTTTTGTCTTATTCCAAGACCGTTTAACTCCCTAAAGAGTGCTTGGGGCTCCCTAAAGAGCGCTTGGGGCTCAGAAACCCGGCTGCACCATACAGCCCGCTCAATATGGGGGGAAAAGCTCCGGCTTCACTCAATTACCCCAATAAAAGGCTGAATTTCTGCTAGGTTTTCAATACGGAGGGTGCAGAGATTAAAAATTCATTCTTAAAAGCAGCTCCCCCGGCCCCACCACAGCCCCCTGGGTGCCCACTTGCTCCCCTGGCCCCATCGCGGCACCCCCCCCGGGTCTCTTATACTCATCT
>JAHREE010000252.1:0-62871 GCA_033628505.1 Tringa tobata | reverse complement strand
TCTCCTTTATATTTTCCACAGAGGAGGCTGTAAAGCTACCTGCGGTACCGGGGACAGTGTCTTTGCAGCGGGGTAGTTCCTGCGGGCTGGAGGAGAGGGCGCTTTAATCGTTGTTACCTGAAGCTTTTGCCAACAGCCGTCAAGATGGGAGACCCCAGGGAGCAGGTTTCCTCCGCAGGGCCAGCTGGGGGAAGGCAGAGCGAAAACCCAACGCCCGGTAGACTCCATGCACCCACCGGCCCAGCCCACCACGCTCCCCAAGAGCTCACAGCTTTCAAAAGCATTTTGATGGATGGGGAGGTTTTGTGAGCTGACGGGAAGCCCAAGGAGCCCCCACCTGCAGGTGGACACCAAGAAAAGGCCAGCCCTGCTCCGTCCCACCCAGGACCACAGGGAAAGCGGCTGCGGTGCAGAAATGCTCACGTCTGATTCCCAGCCCTGCTGGGAGGGGGCTGAAATGGAAAGCAGGTAGAGAGGGACAAAACTACAGCCCTGGAGGTGCCAGTATTTATGAGGGAGGGAGGGAGCTGATGTAGCTCAAGTGCCAGCTGGAAAGGGCATTTCGCTTTACAGACCTGCCTGTGATCTGCCTTTTTTAACTTGCCCCTTGGCAAATTTCTTCCCCCCCTGGAGCTGGCAGATGGGTAGAGAGCTTTGAGAACACTAGCCTGGCGAAAAATAACTCAGAAGGAATTCCTATACAGGAGTAAATTTAATAAAACCACCACCAATTGTTTACTTTAACATAGCTCTTGTTACAGAAATCATAAAAATGGACTCAGCAGCTAACTCATTAGTTCTTTCCCCTTTTAATTGAAAAATACCCCGCTGATTTCAACTTCTACTGCACTAGATGGAGTGTTAAATACTTGCCAGGACAGTACGCCCAGTAATTGAGCCCAAAACAAACACAAAGACAATTCCATCATCTTTCCTTTTCAATGTTACGACTTGTTATAATGTAAGTGAAACTTAAAACAGCAAGGAACGGTCCGTTTGACAGATGAAAGGGGGAGGGAGAGGAGATCCACAGCCGAAAACTTTCTGAAAGCCTTTTGAGAAGCGGTGCGAAATACCCCTCTGTTTCCTGCTTGGGAACTTAAAAAATAAAACTGGGAACAGCCACAGACACACAGAGACCCTCTCTCCTCTGGGTTGAGAGCGCGTGTCCTGCGTGCGTGGATGGGAAGAGCCAGGTTGGATTTGGGCAGGGAGCAATCCGGGGTCAAAAAAAAAAAAAGAAAAAAGGCAAAAGCTGCTGAAGGGCAGCGTAACATGGGGCACCAACGCAGGGGCCAGCGCCTCACCCAGCGTCAGGAGCCCCACGTGAGGGGACTGTCCTGTGCCAGCAAGGGATACGCACGAAAAACTGTGGAGGCTGGACATAAAGGAACTGCAGGAAGAGGAAAAAAAAAACCCCAACTTCTCCAGTAAAAACCTTCCAAAAACAAAAAAGAAAGAAAGATAATAATGTATTCACTACACCAGTACACGCTTCCCCCACCCCAGCCCAGGGAAAACAAAACAAAACAAAATAACCAAACTGAAAGAAACTGCACAGCAAATAGACATAATCTTGAAGATTTTTAAAGAATAAATATTTTTTTTTGTAATTAAACATTATGCAAACACGTGCCACGCTTGCTCTTTGTCCATGCATATGCGCTATATACAACTTTGAAAAATACTGTGTTGTCCTCTTTTTGTTTTAAAAGTCATATACAAAGGTTTTTGTTTTTATTTATTATTTTTTTTTTCCTTGCTGTGTACCCCCCCCTCCTCCCCTCCCCAAGAATCATCTTTACAACGAGCCAAATCGACATTCATCCCTGTACTCGGGGTGGCCGAGAGGAGAAGGAGGAGGAGGAGGAAGAAGAGGAGGAGGAGGAGAAAGGGGGCAGGAGAGCCATCCCCTCCCCACCCCCACCTCAACCCTTACCAAAGTACATCAAAATGGCTGGTTTGGACATGAAAAGCAGTGTCAAGAAACTGGTTTAAATTTCATCTGTACTACACACAGGAAAAGAAAGATAGAAAAGAAAAAGGAGTCGGCTTGGAGAATGAAGCTACGTTACAAGTTAAAGTTGGAGGGTTTTTTTGTTGTTTTTTTTTCTTTTTTTAGTGCATCTGCACACTCTTATTGGCCGCCTAGAATACTGTTGTACAATGGTTTATCTACCTTTTTTTTTTTTAATTATTATTACAATATAATTTACTTAAATTTTTCTGTTAACAAAAGAGAATCCCAGTACTACAGACCAGCGGTGTAAGAGGCGGAGTAGCGCCTTGGTGTGTGTTTTATTTGAATCGCATGAGCACTCTAAGATGGTAAAAGGTTTCAAGAGTTCATTTTTGTTTTGTGGTTTTGTTTTGTTTTTTTTTTTAATGCGGGGGCCAGTCTCAGTCCTCGATGTACTCCCACAGGTCCTTCTCGTAGCCTTCATGCACGTGCTGCAACAAAACCCTTCGTCGGCTCTCGCAGTATCTGAGGCAAAGAGGAAGAGGAGGGGAAAAGGCAGGTTAGGAACCGCGGCGAACTTGAAAATCATGAAAAAAAAAAAAAAAAAAAATCAAGCCTGGCTTCCCAAAGAGGAGATTTCCCCCGAGAAGGGACTTCCTATTTGTAGCCCGTTAACGGCGCTAATTAAGACTTCGGTTAACTCCAGTCACTTAACTCCCAGCTGAAAAAAACAGCATGCAAATCGAGAGTTCTCCATGCAAAAGTATCCCCCAAAGCCCCTCCAGCTGAGGAACCTCCAGGAGTAACTGAAAGAGGAAGAAACGGCAGCTGCAGGTTGCAAAAAGCCAGAGCAGGGGTTAGTGGGGACACCCGGAATGGCCAACCGGGACCACAAAATCCAGGAGCTAGCTGGCAAACCCCAGTTTTACTCCCTTCTGAAGTCCCAGTGGAGGTGGAAGTGGTCAAACTGGCTACAAAAAGGCTTACGGATCTGGCTGGAGGGCAAGCGTTACCTCGCACGGCAATGCTGGGGTCTCGGGGGGCACTACGCCCCGCAGGCTCTTCCCACCTACGCTTATCTAAACAAATAAAGCTGCAAATCAAAACTGATCCCGGAGTCAGGTACAGTCCTACCAGGATCAATGATACTGAGGAAAAGGGATATCATAGGAACATATCAAAAGGATGCCATGTTCGTTTCGGGTGCGTTAGCCAACTAAAAAGATAAAAAGCAGAGAAACGTTTAAAGCGTTGAGGTTCCAAGAGCAGATTATGAACAAGCAGCAGGCGTTTCTGGATTAAAACCCTTCCAGCGGCGATGCCAAAGCCTGCATCATCGTTAGGCAGGCGGGGGACAAGCCAAGCCTCAGCAGCAGCTCCCAGGGCCCCGGGCACAGGCGTGTAGTCCGTTCACCCTTTGGAACTGGAACCCAGGAGCCCACTGCCGAGTTACTGGTTCCTGCTGGGAACTGTGTGGACATCGGCCAGGACGGTGTCCGAGGGGCAGCTCAGCAGCACCCAAACATCCCTCTGCTCACCGAAGCCAGGAGCACAGGAGGAACCCACCCCCCCAGCAGAAGACCCGGGCAGAAATTCCTTCCCTTTGCCCGCAACCCTTATGCTGAGACCATTCGGATCCACAGATTTATCCAAATAAAACTCTTCTGGCTCTTCCCGTGGCTATCAGCTGGTGCAACGGAAGCTGTCCTACCCAGAGTCCCACTGATCTTCTGCAGCATGTGACAGCAAACGCACCGTCCCTGCTTTTCCCAACTTCAGTTATTTTGTTGCTGGGTTTAATCCTGTTTTCTAGAAATGTCTTTGCAATCTCAGAGATGGAAAAAGAGCTACAAGGTCAGTTCCTGCGATTTCCCAGAGCTCTTTAAATCCACCTGGGTAACATCCTTGGTCCCAGTCTCGTGTCAGTACACAAAGAGCACCGGGCAGGACATGATTAAGACATGACTGAACTAGTTAATTAGGGACCTGCGTGGGCTTGACAGATGCATACTTTCTTCCCAGAAACACAAAGGCGGGTTTGGGATACTGTGTTTTCAGGCAATTCAGGCTATATTAGGTTTTAATTTCTTCTGGAGAGCTGATATCACTCCTAGAAGAGCATCCAGTTTCAGAGGGCTTAAGGGAACAAGCAGCTTGAGCTGATACCAACTTAATAATGCCCTTAAAGGGTAAATTATAAAACTGTCTCAAAAGAGAAGGTCTGATGGTCTTTCCGAGTCCCAGCCACGCTGAGGCAGAACGGGCCCCAGGCCCACCACAGCCTAACGGCTACCTCCCGTCCCCAGAGTCCCTTAGTCACCACAGCTCACCCCACTTTGGCTTCTTTCCCCTCAAGTTAGGCATAACAAATTTAGTGACTTTGGCAAAATGCCTCCAAATTGCAAGCCGTAATCCTGTGACTCATCCGCATTTACAGCTTTGTATTTTTCCACTGTGCAGAAGCGATTCCTCTGGGACTGTAAAAAGCACCGGCGTTTGTGTCACCTGGACCCAGGCTTCTCTGGTCTCTTCCCCAGGTGGGCAGGTTGCTCTCTCCCTCCTCCTTCAGATGGCTCTTCTACGCTCACGTGTTGCACAAACGGGCCCAACGCGTAAATAAAAGAGCTGATTGCTCTTATGGCTACTCATCCTAGGCCAAAGCTCTCAGCTGGGAACATGAAGTCCCTCACCGTGTAGGTCCTCTCTTGGTCCTGGCCATTCCCACATGCTCCTTCTGTGCAGTGTACGAAAAGCCATTGCTTTTGGTGACAATATTTTTCCACTATGGGACTGAATGTTCCAGCTACTGTTCAGCAGAGCAGACGCCAGGCAGAGCTGGGAACATCTCCCCGGCACTGTCACCTCCCCCCGAGAGCTGGTCCCAGCGAGGGGCACAAAAACATGCTGCCAGCATCTGGGCCAGGCCTTCACCGCCTGCGACTCCCGGGGCTGGCAGGGGACACCGCCGCCGCTCGTCTCGGGTACCCAAGGACCGGCTGATGAGCACAATGCGTGGCAGAAGGCCAAGAGCAAAGAGCTTCCCAGGGACGGGAGGGGACTCTGGAGAAAACCCGAGGCTTGGCAAGGACACGTGCCACCACCTGCCACACAGGATGGCCATACAGGGACTTTGAGACAGAGGATTATTAGGAAAAAAAACCCAACAAACGAACAACAAACCTGTACTTATCCTGTACTTTCTGCTTTATGTCCTGCAGCGAATCTTGGGATATATCTCGCTCAAGGTACCCGGAAAGCACCTCTGTAGCATTCTCTAAGTCTGCTTGGTTATTCTGCAGAGACAAAATATAAAAACAAAAAAAAAAAAAGAGAAAATAGGGTTTTTTGGGAGGAAATAAAGTCTTTTTTTTTTCCTTCCATCCAACTTATAGCAATAGGGAAATACAAAGCAGGATTAGATATGCACTGCATAACATTAGTGACCTGCTCTGAGCATCAAGATTGAAAAAGATGAAGCTTCCTCATTTGATCAGAAGAAAAATCTGCCTGTTTTGTGTCTTCCATCGATCTGCAGTATCCTGGCAAGCCCCAAAAAACCCTTTCCTTACAAAACAATTAACACCCCATTCTGTCCCTTGTCTGTTTCTGGTTTTACCAGCCTGTAGTGACTCCCGGTGAACGTGCAGCAGCACCAGAGCTTTCACCAGCGCTCACCAGCTCTGCGCACCCTTTGCCGAGCACGTGGCACGGAACATCCTGCTTCGGTTCTGCACAGAGATCAGCAAAGGGCTGTTTTAAATGATAAACAGCCCAAACAGTTTTCAGCTACGAAGCAGATGGGACCTCCACGTTTAGAATTTCAAGTGCAATTCTGCAGGTAGTGCCCTTGGAAAAAAGCCAACACCAGGGCAAGGCAAAACGCCAGGTTTAAGCACTGAACTGGCAGAGGAGGCATGAATACAGAACTTCAATCCCTTTTCTTGTTCTGGAGGAGAGTAACTTGGAACTCCACTTCCTCCTCCAGCGTTAAATCCCCGCTCCACCCAACTTTATCATCTGAACTCCTGACAACCGTGCTTTCTCCTACCTCAAAGATAATGGACTGATTATTCTTTTTGAGGTAGAAGGCAAAGACGTAAGTGTACATGAGTGTGGCACGACACTGGCAGAGGACGTCGACTGCTTTCTTCAGGAACTGCACCTCGATCCACGACATGTTGTGCTGCTGCATCTCCTCCATTTTCTGCTTCACCTGAGCGTAGAGCTTGTGCTCGAAGCGCAGGCTCTGCATGTGGTTCATGTAGCGGTTGCAGTAGAAGAGGTACCTCTGCAGGGCTGCTCTGGATCGCTGTGTTAATTCCCATTAGGGAAAAAGAAAACAAATCGTTAAAACAAAGTAGTGGCCGCAAGAGAAGTAAACCCTTCACAAGGCTCTTCCTGACCCCGAGACGGAGCTTCCTTTCCCAAGGTGCTTCCTCTCCTCTCACGTTGGCCAGACTTAGACGGCGCCGCTTTACACGGCATCGTGACCCCTGACACTGGGTGGAGAGGAAAGGCCAGGCCCACAGCAGCTCGCTGTCACCCGGGGCACTTCCCAGCTCAGCCACGGTGTCCTCACTCCCAACCTGGACAGTAATTAGGATCACATTGCTACAGCCCAACGAGTTTTGAATCTCAGCCTCTCCATCCAAGTTACAGGACTTAAACGCTTCCAGCATCACCACAAACAGTGAGAAACAGATTATTTTTTTTTTTTTATCTAATAAGGATTTCTAATTAGAAAGTTAGAAAACTAGAAAATTAGCTTGCCCTGTGTTAAGAGGGCAGGCTCAGGTTGCCTAGGCCACACTGATGATAGAGCAGGGGGAAGACACCATGTGCTCAGTAGTACAAGAGAACCAAGATGACTCAAAACACAGCCATTAATCTTATTTTCTTCTCACTGACAGCTCAGCTGTAAAAAAGATGACAAGGTGGGCATGGTAAAACTTGTACGTTGTGGATGTACAAAGGTAGCACGTATCAGCCAAAGCCCCCCTTATCTGCAGGAGGAGGGGCTGCAGGAAATACTGGGGTTCTTGGCTAGAACTGTGCTTCGACACAGAGGCAGGAAATGGATCTCTGCAAGCTGCAGCGCCCAGCGTGCAATCCCTCCCCGTTAAAAAGGGGGTTGGCTCTATCCACATTCACAAAACGGCTTAATTTCTTCTTTACCAAGCCTTCAAGTACAGTTATGGGAACAACTGAAGTCTATCCTATTTACATTCAAAAGGTCTGCTGTGTTTAAACACCTCGGGATTGGCATTAAGAATTTAGTGGTAAAGAGCATTTTATGAAGGATGTGAGGATTGTTGTCTCAGACCCGCGGCACTACGATGACTTCATGTGAAGAGCTGCTATAAAACAGGCAAGGTAACAGGTAACAACTGAGTTAACATGTTCTTTAAATTGGGTTAAAGTGGCTTTGAATGTGTGGTTGGTTGGTTTTTTTCTGGCACAAAACAAGAGTCCAAAGCTGTGGGGGAGCTTAACCCTCTTCTGGATTTGTGCCCAAATCCAGGGAATTCTTCAGAGGTGATTTATATGTTTACAGAAAGCCCGAAAGCAGCGACACAGGGTTGGTGATCTCCCCTATCTCCAAAGGTTATGGACTCACCTCCTGTGCATCCCTTGCTGCCTTTGCATCATCCTCGTTGTAGCGATTACAGTTGTACCTGTAACGGGGACACCGATTCCACAGATTTCAGTCCAAATGGATGCCGCGTGCATCACAGCTCCCTCGCCTTCCCGCCAGGCACGCTCCCCAACTCACCAGGCAGATCCGTGGGGCTCCCAGGGGCCCAGACAGACCCAGCAGAACTCCGCTTTGCAGTTCTGGTTCCGACAGACCATGTGGTTGCAGCCCCCGTCCTTCTCGATGGTGACGTGGCATTTGGGGCACTCCTGTTCCCGGGAGAGAGAGAGAGAGAGAGCACACCATTAGCGGAGAAAGCACGGCACCCACAGCAGCCTTGTGAGGTTAGAGGGGTCCCCGTGGCAGTAAGAGATCTCACAGCAAGTGAAATGCATGATTTACTTCTTCCTATGACCAGCAAGATCAACTTCCTTTAAAATATTTCCAAAATCGGAGCAGCTAGGCTGCAAAAACCACCACGGAATAACGCGTTTTATCAATGCCGCTGTCACAGTGGGACACTGGATGGGTCAATTCCATGACCTTCTCCAAAATCCCAGCAGTAGTGATGGTCTATAAATGCCCCAGGGAGGCATCTGCCTTTCCTCCCCACCATCAAGCCTTTGGCCCACTTCAGCCCTGGGAATTGAGAAGAGCCTGACGGAGAGCTGGTATCACGCTGTCATCAACGCGAGACACCTGCAGTTGTGAAGTCCAAAAAGTAGCTGAAAATATGCAGTAAAACTCTCACACTTCAAAAAAAAAAAAAGCTTCTGTTAGCTAAAAAGACTCTTCTATTCCTGTGGCATTTCCACATTTCCCATTGGGCCTCTTTTTTTCCCCCCTTCATGTGACACCTGAGTGAAGACTTTTCTACCAAAGCCCACATGGGGCTTCCCTTCCAGGCGTGAGACCTTTGACAAACCCGAGGATATCGAAGAGCAGCCCTGAGCAGGGAAAATCTTTAAGGAACAGGGTTGTGTTTTTTATAACACCAATATCATTCTGGTACGTCAGCAGCATATGGCCACTTCCTAAGATGATATTCAGCTCGTGCAGAGCATAAAAGACTATTTCTGTAGTATCTCAATGATTCCACAAAGCCGAGGTTGCAGGAATACGCTACGCTGTCCCTACGAGCAAAGGAAGTCGGTCCCAACTCTCTTCTGCCACTCGTCCCTGTGCTGGGACACAAGGCAGCTGCACAAGAGTTGGGGGAAAAAAAAAAACCACCCCAAAAATAAACCCAAAAAGTATTTTAGCTGAGATGAGTTCCTCGATCCAGCTCACACAGACACACCAGCATTTATTTTTTGCAAAAGCCAATTTTATCTACAAGGCAATAAATAAACATATCAAAACAAGCAACCCCACTTGGGTAAAACCAGCTGCAGCTTTTGGGTAAGAAGCGTGGAAAATCCCATCCCCAGTCAGGAGCACGTCTTTACCACTTGCTAACCAGAGGAGACATCAAGAGCACCATCTCTTATTCCGGCATTCAGATCAACTTCTTGTACCTCCATGCCAAGTGTCCCAACCAATGCTATGTTATCATATGAGTTTGGTATTTGTATCATAAGAGACAGGAGAGTTTGCACACCAAGAAGTACCCAGAAGATAGCTCTGGAGGTGCTGGAGGTGGTCTGGAGACCAACGTGGTCTCCAGATGTCCAATGTGGACCTTTCCACTGCAAGGAGACTCATAGAATAGAATCACAGAATTGTTCAGGTTGGGAGGGACCTTTCAGATCATAGAGTCCAACCATCAACCCAACACTGACAAAGCCACCACTAACCCATGTCCCTCAGCACCACGTCTGCCCAGCTTTTAAATACCTCCAGAGATGGCAACTCCACCACTGCCCTGGGCAGCCCGTTCCAACACTTGATAACCCTTTTGGTGAAGAAATTTTTCCTAATATCCATCCTAAACCTCCCCTGGCGCAACTTGAGGCTGTTTCCTCTCGTCCTGTCCTCCCAGGGGAGGGAGGCTTGCAGTAAGGCAAGGAAAAAGAGACAAGGGAAAAGACACGAGAGACTGCACCTTCTTTTTGGACAACATTAAACATAATTAAAGTGTTCTCTGCTAGTTTTGCTTCCTGGTGATTGTAAATTTGCAGACCTGAGCGTTAATGAAAACCAAGGCTCATTACAGCAGCTTTGCCTCACTTTGGGGTTATCTTGCCTCAAGCTGTGGGGGGGCTGAACAAGATGACACCCAGAGGTCCCTTCCAACCTAAATAATGTCATGATTCAGGTCTCCTCAGGAACGGCACTTGAGTACTGCCATCATTTCTTCCTCCTCAAAGTCCTGCTTTGGTCCTGCTGCCTGATCCCGAAGGGGAAGGGCTAAGGATGGGGCAGAAACGGGTGACACCCCACACAAGCAGAATGTTCTCCTAAGCCAGGGTGTAGCCATTCCTCTGAAAGGAGCCTGTAGGTTGTTACAGGGCTTGTTTGGAAAGCGCTGCCCTCCCATTCAGCCAAGAGCAGCAGCACTCCCATTCCATCAACAGGTCACAACCCCGGGCTTGGCCTGAGTAGGAGGACAAAGCTCAGTTTCTAACCAAAAGACCAGGTTTGTCATGTAAATAAAAAAGATTCCCCAGATTTAGGGAAGTATTCCAGTAGTTTGATGACTGTTTCTTTCTGCAGTCACACCTCTCCTGCCCTCATGTGCTGTCAGTCCCCTGCCTGCTGGCTGGCCGCTCATGCTGCAGATCACACCATAGTGGGGGTTGGAAGGGACCTCTGGAGATCATCTAAAGCAGGTTGCACAGGAACGCGTCCAGGAGGGTTCGGAATATCTCCAGAGAAGGAGACCCCACACCCTCTCTGGGCAGCCTCTTCCAGGGCTCCGGCACCCTCACAAGAAAGAGGTTTTTGCTCATATTGAGATGGAATTTCCTGTGTTCCAGTTGGTGCCTGTTGCCCCTTTCCCTGTCACTGGGCACCACTGAGAAGAGTCTGGGCCCCATCTTCTTGCCACCCACCCTTTAGCTATTGCCCACCATCGATGAGATCCCCTCTTAGTCTTCTTCAGCCCCTTCTCCAGCTGAACAGCCCCAGGTCCTTCAGCCTTTCCCCCATCAGAGAGATGCTCCGGTCCCTCATCATCTCTGTAGCCTCTGCTGACTCTCTCCACCAGTTCCCAGTCCTTCTGGAACTGGGGAGCCCAGAGCTGGACTCAGTGCTCCAGATGTGGCCTCCCCAGGGCAGAGCAGAGGGGGAGGATGACCTACCTCAACCTGCAGCCACACTTTCTAATGCACCCCAGGTTTTTGTTTTGGCTCGGGGTTTTTTGGGCTGGTTGTTCCTCCGATGGGCTCAAGCAGGAAGGAAGCCCATAAGGGGATTTTTCCAGCCCAGCTTTCCTCCCCATCACCTGTATTTGTCCAGCCAACAGAGCAGCTGTACTACAAACAGAGCACACGAAGCAGAGGAGCTCCCCTGCAGGCCCTTCGGGGGGGTCATCATCAAGATGTCCCCTTGGATTGTCCATAGGGCTGATACTCAGCTGGGTGAGCTCCTTCCCGATTAGTCAATCAATGCAGTTCTGGGAATTTCATAGTCAAAAATGGTCTCTCCTTTGAGCGCAATATACAAGGCAGGACCCATTTCCCTTTTCCAGGCAGCCCTCCTCCCTTCTTCCAACCCTACACCACCACCTCAGGACCCAAATGTAGGTTTATGCCATCAATATCCCTGCTCCATGAGCTCTTCAGCCAGGACCCCCTTCGATAACACGCGTGAAGATCGGCAGTGCACCCCCATCACACCACGGCACGGCTCCCCGGTCACTCAGACACCAACGGATGGTTTTTCCAGAGAAGACGGTGGTCAAAGCTGCATGGTTTCTTCCAAACACGTCTCGTCCAACGAGATGCTGACATCGGCGTGCCGGGGTGGAAGACACAGCTGATCCAACAAACAGCTGCAGCCATCACTCCTGCTCAGGAAAAAACCCCACAACTGGTAGAAGAAACAGTTCCCAGCAGACCTGCCAAGCTGGAGAGGTGCAACGGGGCACCTCCAGCCCACTTGTGGGGCCATCCTCGTCCATTAGGAGCACTGAAAGTCTGCTCCCCTGTCTTTGAGGAGGAGACCAAGCTCCTCAGTGTCTCAATACCCCACCGTGCTTAAGGCGTCCAGCCCTGCCATGCAAATGAGAACAAAAAGAACCTAATTACAGCCCTGTTATTAGAGGGAATGCCATCCTGCTCGAGCCTTTATGCGCCTGTCAAGCAAAGCACAAGGAAGACAGATTACACAGTAAATTAGAGATACACGAAGCTGTGTAAAAGTTGAATATCACTAAAAAAATAAGAAAGAAGCCACGAGAAGAACACGCAAAAGAAAAGCTGAACACCAGCAGAAAGAAAAAAAAAAAGGCAACTACTCAAGCCACCAACGCAAGGAGTGGGAGAGATTTATAGATTAAGAAGGATAGGGAAGGAAGATCTTACTGGGAATTACGGCTACGCAACAACGTACTAGCCAGCAAATCAAATTACTAAAGCGGTAGATTATTCTGCACGTTATCTGTCACGCCGTGGAGCAGAAGTGACCTCATTAACATTGTCCCACTCTAAACAATTCCGTGTTGCGCGTGCACGTTGAAACAAAAGCCCAGGGAAACCTGGCGAAGGAGAACAATCCCTTTTTTTGTTGTAAAAAGGCTGCGTGTACATAAACCACCATAAACAGCTGCTGTTCCACCAACAAGGGGCTTATTAGAAACACATTTCACAGGTGAAACACGTTGGTCCTTGCCGGGACTCAGCCTCCCAGCCACGTTCACAGTGATGCTTTCGTCTATAACCCATCCAAAAAAAAAAAAAAAAAAATAATTTAAAAAAAATATTTAAAAAATATCATGATGTAGCAGGCTGCCAGCATGGCCACACGTTACAACAAATGCAGGACTTCCAGAAAGTGCAGCGGGAGCACGTGTTCAGACATTAAAAAGTCACCCAAAAAGGAAGAGAACTGGGTTCGTNTCTTTGAGGAGGAGACCAAGCTCCTCAGTGTCTCAATACCCCACCGTGCTTAAGGCGTCCAGCCCTGCCATGCAAATGAGAACAAAAAGAACCTAATTACAGCCCTGTTATTAGAGGGAATGCCATCCTGCTCGAGCCTTTATGCGCCTGTCAAGCAAAGCACAAGGAAGACAGATTACACAGTAAATTAGAGATACACGAAGCTGTGTAAAAGTTGAATATCACTAAAAAAATAAGAAAGAAGCCACGAGAAGAACACGCAAAAGAAAAGCTGAACACCAGCAGAAAGAAAAAAAAAAAGGCAACTACTCAAGCCACCAACGCAAGGAGTGGGAGAGATTTATAGATTAAGAAGGATAGGGAAGGAAGATCTTACTGGGAATTACGGCTACGCAACAACGTACTAGCCAGCAAATCAAATTACTAAAGCGGTAGATTATTCTGCACGTTATCTGTCACGCCGTGGAGCAGAAGTGACCTCATTAACATTGTCCCACTCTAAACAATTCCGTGTTGCGCGTGCACGTTGAAACAAAAGCCCAGGGAAACCTGGCGAAGGAGAACAATCCCTTTTTTTGTTGTAAAAAGGCTGCGTGTACATAAACCACCATAAACAGCTGCTGTTCCACCAACAAGGGGCTTATTAGAAACACATTTCACAGGTGAAACACGTTGGTCCTTGCCGGGACTCAGCCTCCCAGCCACGTTCACAGTGATGCTTTCGTCTATAACCCATCCAAAAAAAAAAAAAAAAAAATAATTTAAAAAAAATATTTAAAAAATATCATGATGTAGCAGGCTGCCAGCATGGCCACACGTTACAACAAATGCAGGACTTCCAGAAAGTGCAGCGGGAGCACGTGTTCAGACATTAAAAAGTCACCCAAAAAGGAAGAGAACTGGGTTCGTGCCATTTTAACTCACTTAGAGGAGAAAAATGGCCAATAGCTTTTTGGAAGAAGAAAAGGGGCCTGTTTCATACATCAGAGATTCAAGCCCTGTCTAGCCTGGAAGATAATGAGATGGTGACATGCCAGGAGCCAGAAGCGGTAAGGCAGGGGCACCCTCAGTATCAGATGAACAACTTTCATTAACACCAATTAAACTTCCCCAAACCCCAACTAAACAGTGCTTTGGGTGAAGATGGGCACCAGCACCAGCTTTGTTCTTCTGCCTTTAGTATTCTAAGATGCAGAAAGATTAACATCGCTGAAACTCAGGTCTGAAACAGGTTTTCCCCTCTCCTTTCGGGCAGTCTTGATACACTTCAAGAGCCCAGAATAAATGCACAAATCCAAGTTTTTTGGATTTCTTACTCCTCTGAAGGTCCACTTAATAGAAGCACCTGATCTATGTGGTTTCTTTATTCCCAAAGCCACATGAACCAAATAACATCTGAAACCTGCCGAGTTTAATTCAAGGAGCTATTTACGAACTGAGTTTGTACAACTAACCAAAAAAGAAACAAGTGTGCAAAACCTTGGACTATTCTCCGCAAGAAAACTGAGAATTAAAGGCTTGTTAAAGAACCTGTATCAGCTTAACTCAAGTTTAAATTTAGTTGAGCTGAATTGATATGTGAGAGTATCTGAAGTAAAAGACCATCAGCTCCAGGACACTCTTTAAGTATAGAGAATTTAGTGCTGGTCTCCTAAGTGTAAATGAATGCAAAATAAATTAGATAGGAAACCACAGAACTCACTACTCAAATCTCCTCAGTTTTCATCTGGACCATTCTATGTAATTCATCAAAAACACATCCCACCACTCCAGTTTGTGAGCAGAACCCAATTCAGCTGGATTTCACTTCTCTATTCTCTGATACAACGATTGCCTAATTTTCCTTTCCCATTCTGGCTCATGGCAAGCTGGAACAAATGTATCTCACGTTCTCCTGTTGCAAAGGACTACCCAGATTTCAAGCCCACATTCCAGGAGGACTGGTATTTTTCTCCTATAACTTCATCTCGGTGAGACAGGAAGTTTTTTGCCCTGAATGGAGACTGTCTGGGACAGGACCACAGCTCAGCATCACGCCTGGAGGACTCCAGAACTTGGAGGACTTTCAAAAGCTACAACAGTGACAGAGACCTCAATAGCAATTATATTACCTGTGGAATTTTTTCCAGTGAAAATGGGGATTATTTTTTTTTTTGCATTTAATGGTACCTGATCCGTTTCCCTTCTCGGTTCATGGAAATGAAGACATTCAACACAGAATCTGGGTTCTGACTTGCAGTCACTGGAGAAAATAGGCGTAAAGGTACAAGACCTCCCTCCCCAGACACGACTGCCCTGTCTTCCTGCCAGAAATTGTAGAGAGACAGAGTAAGGTACAACTCCAGCTGGGCAATTCCTACCCCGCTGCATCGCTACAGCCTCAGGCGACAGCAGGAAAGGATTTTACTTGGTTCCTCCCTGGCCAGCAGCAGGAGCGTGTCACTGTCAGACACGGAACCTCGGGTTTCTCTGTGCCTCTGGCCAAGGGCCAGCACCATTCAGGCAGGAGGAGGTGGTGGCCATCAGCCCCGTGGCTTTGGGCCCATGCGGTTCTCCGGAGGCTGGGAAGCTCCGATTGCAGGCGTTCCAGCAGCCAGTTACAGCGGTGTGAAATTACCACCTTCCTCATCTCCACTGCCCACAAGAAGCCAAGATCGTTACGAGGGGTGGGTTACGGTTCCTGCCAACTTTCCCCTCAACTGAATCACGTGTCAGTTCGGAGAGAGAAGAATTGGGATATTGTCCTTCAGTTAATTCAATTGATACGGATACCGTAAGACTCCAGGACGGTTGGTTGGCTCAAATGTCTGCTGTAATTACCCTGATGTTATTTTTCTTCCTGTTGCTGCTCTGCAGCCTGGGCTCCAAAGTATCTTCTTGCTGTAGGAGCATCTCATATGGTATTAGAGGAAGTAGCTTAGACACGGATGTTCAAGGACAACAGCTCTTCTGCTGCTGCCACCAGACTACAGGAACCAACAGATGAGCTGGGCTGATGCCAGAGTGCCTTGGCCATACTCATTTCCACGCCTCACCCTCCTCTGGATGGGTGTTTCCCACAGAAAATCTTCCTACTCCAGCCATTCCATACTATTTCTGACAGTCTGAGCTGAGCTTTACACACCAGCACAACCACGAGCATGGCTCCTACCTTACAAAGCCTGGATTCTGGTAGCAAAAAAAATAAATAAGTGACCATCTTTAATATTTCTCTCTATGCTTAAATGTGCAGGTGAGCAAGCTGCAGCAAAACTCATCATTTTGCCTGGAAAAGAAACACACAGCTTTCAATTTCCAGTAGCCAGCGTTAGTGGCACATTGCTCATGTTTGGGTACATTAACACACGTGCGTGTATCATTGCAGCCTTTTTCATGGGCACAGGATCCAGTACAGGAAAGCTCAACATTTGATGGTAACAAAACCCAGCAAGGAGAGAGCAGACCCTGGTCTTCAGCGGTTGTGCCAGGGTAGGGGCAGGTAGAAGACAGGAAGCCCTATGGCCATCACCAAGATCCCACTCCTGGGGGCAGCAGCAGCTCCTCCTCTGGCTCCCAAAGGGCTTTGTCACAGGCAAAATAGGGCTGTGGCCATTGTGACATCCCAAATATTTGACACCCGAGGCTAAAAGCTGTATTGCACGTGCTTACGCTCAGCCCTTTCCAAGCAATTCGGCCGCTCCTCCTCAGGTTTCACAGGAGCAGCATCTGAAGATCAAGCAAACTTTGAAGAAATCTGGTTCAGTTCTAGAGCCACAACACATCTTTTTTTGAACACACCCACCTCCAAAAAAGCCAAATTCGCTTTACTGAGCAACGTTCAGCTTCTGAGCAGGGATCACACAAGTCTCAGCCCACAAAACAGAAAGAAGCAGCCGAGACTGCACAATCTGAGCCCGACTCTAACTGTGCATTTCAGGCTGATGGGTGTTTTTGCTTTCACCATAACGCCACATTCCAGGTCAATGAAAACCACACAGCCAGGCCCAGCCAGTCTCAAACAATACCATTAACCAGTTACACAAGAGAGCTAAGAAAACAAAGCAGCAGTTTCCTCACAGCCTCCCCACCTTCTTCCACCCTCCCCAGTCCCCAGACCCAGGTCTGCTCCCGAGGCCCCGACGGCATCCGGCACGGGCTGCTTTTGTTTTCCAGCCACTATGGCAACCTTTGTCTTAATTCAGCCCCAAATTGAACAAACGCCTGAAGTTTCAGGCAAAGTTGGGCTTGCTGGAAGGAAGGCATTTACATAATAAAATCCGAACAGCTGTTCTGCCAGTCCCTGCCTGGAATCCTGCCCAGCGGATATGAACAACTCCTCGAGAGGCCAGCCCAGGGGGATTTAAAGGCAGATGTAAATTATCACAGCCACGGGGGGTGGTAACATGTTTCACACACTTGGAGCGAGGCGCGGATTTGCTCAAGGAAGCCATCAGTGCCAGACAGGAGCCCGAAGACTTAAAAAAGTTGAGCTTCCTTTGGGTCTCAGTTAGCTCTTCCTTACAAGAGCAAACTCCACTTAACCCAAAGAACCTCGCCGGACGCGAGGCAGTAACACCTATTCGCTCTTCAAACAGGAGCACTTCAGTGTACCAGGGATTTTAAGGCTTGCACTTACCTAATGACATGCAACAGAAAGAATAGTCCTAGGACAAAGGAATTAGGCTGTCGTTCTTCTTTTCATCTGACAAGTCTATATATAATATAAGAAAACCCCTCACCTTTGTGTTTGCTGCAATCCAATTAGAAGTTTCACTGTCATCATCACACTTCTTAATCCATTTCTTTAACCACTATTAGAAAAAGGAAGAAGGAAAAGTTACATTTAAATAGAGGAACTGTAAACCCTCCCAAGACAGCTGTGTACGTTAAGGTAAGGAACACACAACCACGGGGGAATACGGGAGGGTGCTGGGCCTGGAAAGCAGAGCCAACGGCAACTGATTTGGTTGCTAATTGAGTTGCAGACAATTCCAGCACAAATTTCACACAGGAGCCTAAAAGAATAAGAATATTATAACAGTGATCTGCCAAAACTGCAGTCAGAAACCCTGTGATGGCCAGCTTTGCATCAAGCCAACCTTCTCCTTACACTTCCAATGCCCACTCATGTCCAGACCATCCAGCTTGTGCTTTTTTTGTTCCCCTCTTTCTCTTTTAAAGCTGTGTTCTTGGTGAGGTTTATCAAATGAACACAAGTAACCAAAGGAAAAGACTGCTTGCAACTCTCAGACAAACTGACCACATCTGGCCTGGAAAGACCTCCTCACCAAAGGTTTAGCATCCTCAGGTGGCTTCCCTCTCCTCTTCCCAAGGGTTTGTGGGTTTTTTTGTATTTATCACTGGGAACGCAGACTGCCCTGTCCCCAAGGCATGACACCTGGCTGTCCACGAGCTCCACACAGGCCACAGGACTCCAAGCTTCTGACAGCTTCAGGAAAAACCAGCCCAGTTCCAGAGCTGACCGCACAGCTGCAGGTCCCAGGCCCAAATTCCTGGGGAATTCCTCCCGTCCAACAAACCACAACCCTGCCAAAGCACCGAGCCCCCCCAGAAACACCTAGTACCAGGGTGCTTCTGTCAAGTGAAGCATTCACTCCTGAAGCACCTTTACTCCTCTTCAGAGGGTCACGGCTGTCACAGCCTCCTGCTGACAGCTCCTCATCTGGCTGAGCCACTGCTCCTTCACAACCTCCAACTCTGAGGCAGCCAGGATGATTTCACTGACTCTTCTCAGGCTATGATCTAAACAGGTGAACTTCTGTGCTCCTTGATGTGCTCCCCAAAGCTGTGCTTCATTTCTACATCTTGCCCATCAGTTGACTTTAAACTTTTTCAAGTCATGTGTTTAGAAAAGAACTTTGAGGTGCTCACCTTGCATTTAACAGGATCATGCCAGTTTTCACCGCAGTTAAAGCTGCAAGTGAAAGAAAGGAAAAATAAGCAAATAAGGTAGACAACTATGCTTTTATTTAGCTAAATTAACACTGTGGAAGTTTTCTTCTGGGTTGTTCTGCTGAAAGACCAAAGCCAGTCCTATGGAAACATTACACTCATCAAAAAACCCCCTGAAATCATAGAATGGTTAGAGTTGGAAGGGACCTTAAAGATCATCGAGTTCCAACCCCCTGCCCTGGGCAGGGACACCTCCCACCACACCTGGTTGCTCAAAGCCCCCTCCAACCTGCCCTTGAACCCCTCCAGGGATGGGGCAGCCACAGCTTCTCTGGCCAACCTGGGCCAGGCTCTCACAACCCTCACAGCAAAGAATTTCTTCCTATTGTTTAATCTAAATCTCCCCTCTTGCAATTTAGAACCATTAACCCTTGTCCTATCACTATACCCCCTAACAAAGAGTCCCTCCCCATCTCTCCTGTAGCCCCCTTCAGGTACTGGAAGGTCCCTCCAGAGCCTTCTCTTCTCCAGGCTGAACAACCCCAACTCTCTCAGCCTGTCCTCGTAGGAGAGGAGCAGTTTATATCTCAATACATTTTGATTCTCTGCAGTCCAGAACGGCACCTCATCTGAAACCACTCAGCTGAAGTCCATCCCTCAGTGAAAGCTGGATCTGTTTCCGTGTCAGAAGGAGGTCCAGGAGACAGAGAACAACAACTACACAGTGATGGGTTTCACAACCAGCCATACCTAATCCTGGCTTATCATTTGAAGCCCACCCCTCCCCATACTTTTCCCACCACCTAAAACACAGCCCCGTTACAGACAGGATACACACTAGTAGACTTTCAAAGTGGTAAGTGAAAAGCAGCAGCAACTTCTTTTACTTGATTATTCTTACCAAAACTGACGTCCACATTTGCAGCGAACGGGTTTAGCATCAGGATATTGGACTTTGACAACGTGGTGGCAATCTGGGGCAGGACACCATTTTAACAGTCGATTACACTATGAAATAAAGTGGAAAAATAGAAAATGTAATAGAAAAAGGATGCAGCACAAGGACTCTACCTGCCCTTCATCCTTTTTTCATCCTTTCAACCGCGACCTTCAGTCACACTCCTCCTTCCTGTCTTACCCGTCCTCTGCAATAAAGTGCTCTCTCCTCAATCTGAGCATTTAGTTTCTTTCTACTGAAATGAAGCAGGAATATGACAGTCAGCTCCTCGCTGTCAAACGAACGATGAGGAGTATAAACACTTCTGCTGACCTTCCAGCTCACCCAGAGAAAATATTTGAAGAATATGAAGCTCTGAAGCTTTCCACTGAAAAAAAGCATCTGTCGAGTTGTTTGCAACTACCTCTGTCCCACCGCTGTACCAGCCCTTCTGAAACCACTCACAAACCACACACATGAGAATTTTACAGGTGCTGCTTCCTAACACCCCCTGAACTCAGCGCCGGTTCCTGCTGTGCGTGGGTCTGCACTGCTGGACTTCCACTCTGCAACACGTCCTCGGCTCCCGTGTTGCATTAAAAAACAAAACCACCAAAAAAACCAAACCATTGCATGTATCACTTCAAACAAGGAATGAAAGCATGATTCCAGTAGCAACTTACATACTGGGCTCTCCAGTGAATCTGCAATTTTGCAGCTTTACTTCAAATGGCAAACGGTTAAGGCATGTTCTTGTTTACAATAATGTTTCCTGGTTTTCAATGTGAAGTATCTGGGGTAACATTCAAGAACTATAAAAACCAAGAGCTCCATCAGAACCTATGCATCGAACAGCTCTGGCATTCCCTTTATTTACAGCTGCTTGCTATATCTATAGGGCTTTTGTCCTGCAGATATTTTTTTTGGTATTTTCCTACAACTACATCTGTAACTAAACAGGGTAGAAATTAGCCCCTGCAAAGCCTGTAGCTTGTAGTCACACTTGAGTAGAGACTACACAAAAAAAATCCTGCTCTACAGTTAGAAACAAGCCTCGCTTCTCCAGTCGGGTACATGTGCGAGACAAAACCAACCTAGAAACCATTAAAAATTTCAAATAAAAACTCACCTCTACAAAACTATTGGTTATTAAATGCTGGTACTTTAATTTAACCTTGGAATCTGTGATCAAACGCCTGCGGAAAGGGAAAAAACACAGAAAAATTACTGCAGTAGTAAACCAATTTTTTTCCATACGTAGCTAGTATGTTAAGGCAGACAAATGGGTTTGAATCCTCCTCCTACACTTGCAGGTACTTTTTTGTATTTACCTGTTCTCTATTTGTTAGATCATTTATTATTAAGAAAACTACAAATACTGTATTTAACGTCTCATACGGAAAGCTCACACAGTTCAAAAGAATTGAACCTCTTGGTGCAGGGACTTTCATTTAAAAACACTTCCCTGAAGAGCCCAAGAAACAGAGTAAACAAATTTCATTAGTTCATTTACACTAAACACGTGCATTTTGTGGCAAATGCCTTTAAAAAGCTCCAGAACAACTGCTGTGTGGTTAATAACTTTGGTAAACCTAACGTTATCTGGGTTTCCATGGAATGCTACGGCTTCAGCTTCAAAGTTCATGTGGTTTTAATCTATTTATCATAAAAACAAAGCTGATTTAAATTCAACAGCATAGAGCGTGTACACAACATCGACTTTAAATTATGTCAGGCAGCTCAGAAGCAGGAGAGCAGAAGAAAACTAGGCAGAGGAATCCTTTAAAAGCACAGTGATCACTTTTCTCCTGGTCACACCGACCCAGCTGGCATTTGCAGACTGTCCAGCCTAGATATGTTCAAAATCACTTAATTATGTACATACATCTTTCAGTTACGATTGAAGCGTCTTCTGCATATATATAAATATAAAGCTGGACTAATAACGCAATTTACAGTATTCCTGCTTTAAATCATTCTGTGGAACACAGCTTTACACGGGCCATATCACGTATAAATAGTGGAAATTAAGAGACTATCCATTTTGGGGATGTACTCCTGCATGTTATCACGCCAATAGTCATTAAAGAGCGGCGCGCGCGAGGGTGCGATGTTGCATAAAGGCCAGCCCTTGGCAGCCCGGGGAGCTCCTTGCCAAACGATGGGCTGGTTCTTACATAAACCCAGCACGTGGCACCCAAATTCCCAGCGCTAAAATAAAACTCATCAGCTGACAAAGCATCTCATCAGGCCCGTGGCCACAGCCAGCCTGCAATTTTGGAGTGAAAGTTATTGAAGAATGAAAAAAAAAAAAACCAAAAAACAATTTGAACTTATAATATGAATTATAAATCTCAGTTTCTTACTCCACACCCAAGCTTCTATGCATAATAAATGTCACTTTAAAAATTTATTGTGTTATATGTATGTATCAGGGACTGGAAGTTAAATGCAGAGTAATTCCACAGCTAACCAGTGCACAAGGAGTACGCAATCCACTGGTTTTTGCTTAGCAAGCTGCCTGCCATCACCTCCCATCAGCAACCTCACCTGCTCTACCTTCAACAGCACCACGCGGGGCAAGACCTTCCAGAAATTTGCTCTGAATTATGATTGCCTTTTGACAAACAAGGAACACAACTAGAGAAATTAAGAGATGAGAACCATTCCCAGTGCCCACAAACCATCCAGGTTGGGAAAGCAAATTGCTTACAGAGACAACGTAACCCTTGATCTCCTCTGGCAGCTCAGTTCAGAGCTACACAATCTCAAAGATTCATCCAAAGACGGCAGCAATCCTTCAGCAGACTGTAGGTTCTACCCTTCTGTTTCATTCTGATAGTGCAAACTCCTCAAAGACACCAATTAGCAAAACACACATCGTGTGAGATGTCAAACACCCTCCCAAAGGAATTCCTTCATGACCTTACTACATTCCCACCTGAGGCAGAAGCATTGGGATTTGCAATTATGCAAAAGAAGATTAAAAATGAGGCAAGGCTCCACACACAACTCCCGTACAGAACCCCAAATCCATCCATTCCCACCCAGTGGGTTGATTCTCAGCAGTTACTGCCACCCACGAGCAGAGGCCGATAGACACACCAGTAATAAAGTCAGCCTGCTTTGCTTATTAATAAAATCAACATCTTTGCACGTAGATTAAAGCAATCACCAGCAGCATTAGCCATGGTGAACGAGGGATAGACACAGATTTCCTTCAGCCACCTGGAAGGTCTTCAAAGAGCTGAACGGGACCCTCTCTTCAACTTTTCCTATTTCCAACCTTCCAAACTCAATAGTAACAATGAAAACGGACAATAAGATAGCTAAATCCCAGAAATTCATCCAAATTGCTGAGTTTGGACTTGTATGGACATAAGTGCACTTGGAGATGTCCTGCCTTATCGAGGGCAAGTACTGAGAAGGGAGTAATTGAATTGTCTCTGATTTTCTGATGGAAAACTTAGTATCTCCACACTTTAATCTTAGGTTCCTGTAAGTTAGAAACCTATACCTGGAGATTTTGTAAAAAGGAAGGCTTAAAAAGAGAATAATTAAGGTGATGGGAGTGGGTGCAGATTCCAGTTGGGATTACTCATACCATGTCATTGCTGCAGTCGTCCATCTTTGCTTTTAAAGGAAAGCATTAGGCTTTTGCAAAAGTGTACCTCCTTCCCTCAGACATTCCAGGTGCCCCCCCATAAGATCACGGAAATGTGGGTTTTTACCTCCACAAGACACTTAAAATTTTACTTAGACAAAGAGAACTTGTTTGCTTTTCCACCTAGATGCCGTTTTACTATCGTAGGCCCCAGGTCTCGCTGCCATTTCCAGGTTGGGGGGAATCCCACAGCACATGGTGTGAATTGAAGACTGCACAGATTCACCCCAGTGTGATGGTTTTCTGTGCTGTAGAAGCCCACAAAGTGAAACATAAGGACAGTCAGACCTACTACTAACATCAAGCAACAGCAACAGAAGCCATAGCAACAAAAGCCGGCGCTGCTCTCCTCTTCCATCCTTCCCTTCCCTCTGCTTCCAGCACGGCCTCCAACCATTCCAGCTACTCCACTGCACACGCGCTGTTTGAACAACTTATTGGAACTGTTGCAATCAAGGAAACACTCAAGAAATTTCCTGCTAAGAGTGTGCGACACCACAAGTTGGGTTTAGGCTCCAGTCAACAAAAATCTCAGTCAAGTCACTCAAGACACCACGTGAACTTCAGCTCAGTTTCCACCCGCTAAACTCTAGAAGCCACCCCTCAACAGGGCACGAGAACATTTTGGCTACTTCCACTTCTCCCCAGCCTACACTCCGTGACTAATGAATGCAGAGGGCTATGGGAAATCACCAGTCTGAAAGCAACTGATAGAAAAACCAGCAAATTAATATCAATGAGTGAGTCAGACTTCAGGAAGGAAGGAATAAGGTAACAGAATAAGCTTCTATTTAGACGCTTTTTAGCATGAAGAATTAAAATGAACTTAATCAAGGTTCAGAATTATGAAGGATGTTACTCATGCAATAACATCATCCAATATAAAAGAGGAGGAAGCTCCTGGAATTCACTGCTCCACCACGTAACAAGCCATCATCCTACAGCTGGAGAACTTAATAAGCAAAGTGACAGAGGCTGACACACCAGCTTAATCAAGTCTTGTGTTTAAGGGTCAACTGCTTTCTATCAGAGGGCATAAAACACACCCTACAGAGGACTTCTGCCTTCTGACTCACGTATTAACTACAGCTATAGGACTTGGTGAACCGGTGGGTTGACCTAGGGAGGAAATCCTAAATTCCTCCGTAAATCAAAGGAAACTAAATGCACCAGAGGGTTTGGAGAGACTGCCTGGTATTTATTCTGCTGTCACGCTGGCCAAATTGGTCAAGTTTTTTCCTCCAAGTACTGTGCCATGGGTTTTTCAGACCTAAACAAGAAGTTAAGAGACACACCAGTATCAAAATAAACACTTCAAAACCAACCCCTCTGCTGCCTTAAAGCCTTTATGCAGGTTTTTTTTTATAAGCTAGTACATTTGAATAGCACGAGTGACAAAATGGAAAAAGAGAGGAAAGCCAAGAGGTAGCAACTCATTGTACTTACATAACTGTATTGTCATCAACTAAGATATCACAGCCATGAGCAGGGCATGAAATGGTCTGAAAAAAAAAAAACCAAACCACAAAAAGGTCATAAAAGGAACAGGGTTTATCCTATTTTTGCATTACAAAAAATTGCAAGGCAACAGACTGCACTGCAATCCACGGCAAAAGCAGTACATAGTGTCTATCACCACGTCCCAGATGTGCCTCCATGCGGAGCGCGATTCCTCCCACCCACAGCAAGGACGGAGCAACTCCACATGGTTCCCTGCAGCTTCATCCGTGACAGGCTGCAGCCCCCAAAGCTTTGGGGCTTGGGTCGTGGTTTTTTTGTTGTTCTTTGGGGTTTGTTTTTTTTAAACTTTAATGGGAAAGAATTCTCCCCCATCTTTACCCCTCCTCTCCAACACACAGGATTTCCAGAGGTAAATCGTGAGCGAGGTGAGTTGACATTTTACCTGTCCCATGCCTTCCTCCATTATTTTGGTAGTTAAATATTCACTCCAGCACTGCATACAGAACTTGTGTCCACACTCTAGGCCAGTAAAGTACTGCAACGACAAAGAACACAAGATATCGGATTATTTTAGCACATGGATTCACTGGATCCTTTCACCCTTCTCGGTTCTGCGGAGTTCCTCTCATCCCCCTCCCCAAATTTGAGACGCTACTATTTCTTTTGCATTATCACAGCTACAGAACGTTGCCAATACAGCTTTAGTCACGCTTTGAAAGCCAGACTTTAATCCCCAGCAGTGAGGAAAGGTGTGGCTGACATTTCCATCCTGCCTGCCCGCTTAAACCCATCCTTCTTTTTGGAGTACACACAGAGCAGAGCGTGGCTCTCCCCAGTTTTATTCTTTTAAATGAGGAAAACAAAGGCAATGCCACCAAACAGGCCACAGTCAGAAGACGATACAGAGTCTTCTTCCCTCCTATTTTTCCACTTGGCTTGCTCCCCATGTTGTGCATGCAGAAAGTTCACCAACTTGCTTGGTAAAGTTCCCTCTGAAACCTGGATGTTCATCAGATGAAGACGCTAAAGATCTTAATTGGCAGGTGTAAATTACTCCATACAATTCAGTAATGAGTAGCTGCTGCAGACAGCAAGGAGGACAGCTTCATCTGCCTCTGCATCATCTACAGCGGGTATTTCAAGATACCATCTGGGATGGAATGGTTACACAAGGGGTGGAGTAGCAAACACTGCTGAGGAAAGACTGAAATTAAGTTACTTTTCTCAGGTCATCCCGAAGTTATTTTACTCCCAGAGCCAGAAGCAAGGACAACCTGTATTTAAAACCCTTCACTTGTACCACTATGCAGGTTACTGTTTGATGGCTTGGCTTTTCAAACCATCTTATTTTCTCAGCCAGGAAGATAAAACAAGAGCTCCACCCTGAGATACCATCAACTCGCATGAAACTCTGTAAGAAACCTGGTTCTCCTCTGTGGAACAGCCCCAAACGGCAGCAGGATGCCATTAATTAAGAAAAGGAGAAGAGGCCATTTTAAGAAAACAAAGTTCTACCAAAATTAGACTCAAAAGGCCACCACATTGCCCATTCTGTTCATCTGACACTGATGTCAGATCAGTTAGCCTCCAGTTTCTGAACCATTACTGAGCCCGGTAACAAGGTGCCTGATGCTCCAGACGGTGCTGTGGCCATTGACACTCCCTAGAAATGAACGTTGTGGTGGAAAAGCCCCAACATCTGTAACTTTTAGGAAGCCAACAGCACAAGGCAGCCTGAAGGCAGCACTGATTTTTCCTAGAATTATGGCTTCTCCAGATGTTCCCCATGTCCATTGCTTATTTCCCATCACATCCCTTAATGAACCTTAATACTCCTGCCGCAAGCACACACAGGGAGCACTATGGAACACTGGTAAGCACATATCTTCATTTAGGACTCCTTTCAGTTACTTTAGGCAGTGAAAAGATTTGCTAAATGCCCAGATAAAAGGCCAGATAAAACCCCGCTTCCTCCCAGGCTGCAAAGAATTCAGAGCATCTTTCAACTCATTTCTTTACTTTGAGGGAGTTCCCAATTATTTTTGGCTAAGCTGACAGCAGATGTCAAGGGAGCGAGCAAAAAGGCCAACATAAAAACCACCAAGTGTAAAGGGTAACCGAGTTCTGAGACAGCAGGTTATCAGAGGGAACAGCTCCACTTTCACCCTATCCATGCTCATCACCTACTTTTCCAGCGAGGCCAAGTGCCAGCAGCAACGTCCCGCCATTCGATACCCGTCCCTGCTCTCCTGGTAGCATCAAACTCATCAAAGAAGGCATCGGCTGCCCCAAGGTGTGTGTCCCTAAGGACACCCAGATGACAGCACTGACAAGACTGTCATCTGGGTGCCCTTAGAACAAACACACCATTTGGACAAGGGTTCCCCAAACACCCTCATCCCGGCCATCCTGCTCTCAAACAGGACCCGAAGGGTGAGAGGAAGTAGGAAAAGCCATGACCCTCTCAGTTCCCATCTTCACCAAAAAAAGGATTTTGCCTGAAATAACGACTGGGACTTGACACTGGTTCATAAGGACCAAAATATTTCCTTTAAGTTTTCAAACCATGAGGGTGCCAGGCTGCCCTGAGAACATCAATGTCTCATTTTGCAGGTTCTTCCCAAAACCTCAAGTCACACTTCTTTGGAGATGACCGAAGAGCTATAAAGACTTCATATTTCCCTTATACGTGCTTTAAAAGGCAGACAAATACCACCTGCAATGACCCCACCAGAGGCTGAATATTTAAGACTCTTGCATTTCAGTTGTATTTGTAAAACACAAATTCTCTAAACAGGTGCTACTCCAAACTCCCAGCTTTCTGGAGGCTGAAAGGGGCACTCAGAAAAATTCCCAGCTTTTTCTGGGGGAAAGAAAAAAAAAAAGCTGACCATTGCAAGAGGATTTAAAAGTTGAGATTTTAGGTTAGGTACTGAATGGAACTTATCCTAGAATTTATAATTTAAATTGACCAAAATGGCTTAAAAAACAGATTTCAAACCAGATGGCTTACGGTCACCTTAGACACAGAGGCACTACAGCCTTTTGGAGGAGGAGACATAAATAGGATTATAAATGATAAATATGCTCCAACTTTCACGTATGGCAAAGAAACAGAGAGGTTCCCTTCTGTTGCCTCTTGACTGAAATTAACACTAACAATGGAGTGACACCTCTGCTCACTTCCAACATCCAGCGAAGACATTTCTCTTCTAATAACTGGGCCATTACTATTTTTAACGTGCTGTTCAAACCACAAACCCAAGAAGTATTAGTGTGCTTTGTGCTGTTCTTTCCAGCAGGCAGAGAGCTGTTTCCTGAGCAGTACCTGTACCCCCCAGCCACAGGAAAGGGCTCCCAGTTGTGAGCATTGGGCGTATTGCTCCCACCCAGCATGGCAACTACCTTAAAAAGGGGAGAGTAATATATTAAGGACACAACATCTAAATTTGAAGCTTCCAAGAGGATCTTTTCTGGAGATGGACATTAAGGTGCTAAAGATTTCTCCTCTCCTATTTTCATTAAAAACGTTGCATAGCCCCAAAATCAAAATTATTTCCTTACTACCTAAAGTGGAAAGTCTGCAGCGATTAAATAATCAGACTTTAACACAAGGTAAACTTCTCAACTTTGTTTTTCCTCTTTCAAAGCGCTCCTTCACACCAAGCGAGCACCGATCCTCCTTCGCAGCTCTTCTCTAAAAGGCAGGCAGTGCACACAAGGCTTAGAAGGAGACAGATGCATGAAGTCTTGTGGTTCCTGGCTCAAGAGCAACAGCAATCTGAACGTGGAGAATCTCAGCTGCCTGAAACCAGGCTTTGCTCCACTCTGCCCACCCCAGAGCGAGGAGAAGGCTCCCAGTCAGCCCCCAGCAGCGAGGGCATGTTAGCCAAGGCCGCTCGTCAACCCCAAGAATTATTTCCATTCTTGCTGAAAAGCAAGCTCATAAAAGCACCCCCAGAGCAGGCGTGGAAGCCTTATGGAAGGGCTGCTCTGCTCTTTAAAGGTCAGGCAGATGTTCCGGTGTTTTGGAGGGTCAGGAAAGCTCCACCAGGAACAGTAAGTTTCAGTAAAAGGGAGAATTCCTCACGCCCGTCAGCACCCCGCCTCTTGGCAATCCCAAAGTCCATCCCACAGATGGACTCTCACGTTTGAGCTTTTCCACTAATCTCCTTTTCTTCCATGATCTCCCATCATTATCTCCTGCCCCTGGTAAGTCACAGCAAGTTGCCCGCCTGGAAAAGCAGAAGCCTGGACCTCCAATTAGTGTATCAGAAAGTTTAGTTATTTGTGAATAGCTACAACATGAAAAAGAGAAGCACCATCACGAATCTTACCACGAACCAGAAGACTCGTCTGGAGCCCCAGCAAGCACTTCTACCCTCATCTTCTCCGATTAAGGTGGTATTGCACAAACATGATAAAGATTCAAAGATGTCCACGGGGGCTGTCTTCTCTGAACTTCATTTTACTCCTAGTTCTATTTAGTTTTATTCCAGCCTTTCTAGCTTGTCTGTTTTGCATCACAGAATGATAGAATTGTCTGGGTTGGAAGGGATCTTTAAGATCATCTAGTCCAACCATCAACATAACTCTGATAAAAACCATCACTAAACCATGTCTCTAAGCGCTGTCTGCCCAGTTTCTAAATACCTCCAGGGCTGGTGCCTCAATCACTTCCCTGGGCAGCCCATTCCAAGGATTAATAACTCTTTCCATGTAAAAATTTTTCCTACCATCCAATCTGAACCTCCCCTGATCATTATTGACTACTTGTACAAGCTGCTTCCTCTCTTTCTATTTAAGTAAACCCTTTTGCCCATCACACTTTCCACATATTTTCTCTTTTGTGTACCATTTATTTGCGTGTCTCAATTGGTATCCAACCTTTGTAAAATAAAAAAATCACTCAATCTACTGTTTGATATTTTCTGAAGAACTTCACCACGCTGTGACCAGACCCCAGCATCCTCAAAGGGTTTTGCAGAAAAGAGAACGATTACACTTGAAATACAATCCCATTTCGGGTTAAATAACACTGTTTAGGTTTTGGGTTTTTTTTAAACAGAAGTTTGTCAAACCACACAGTAAGAATTAAAGAGAAGGCATGAAGCACTACAGACTTCTGTGGTCCCCCACCGCGGATCAGCTGCAGCACACAGGACAGAAGGTCTATTGCATTAAGAAACAATCTTGAATGCAGTTTGGTGGGTTTTTTAACGCGTCTACGACAGATGAGAAGATTCAATGAAACAAGGGAAATCTCAGTTTCATTTCAAAGACTGTTGGAGACATCCTTACAGGCTTCTGCTCAAAATGTTCAGTTTCAGGTAGCCAAGTTGGGGCATTTACTGGTCAGGCACTGCCTTGGCTGCCCGGTACTCACCGAGTTTGAGTAGTTCAGGTAACAGATCTGACAAGGCATATCCTGGGCCGACGATCTTGTGTTCATCTGGCGCGTTCGAGACTTTTTACTTGGATTAATTACGTGACACTCTGCAAAAAGCTTCTCCAAGTTGCCATCGAAGTACCTGCATCAGACACAAAAGAGAATGAAATTTTAACTGCCTTCCCTGGAAGTAATTTTTCAAATTCTGTTTGGGAGTGAAATGTACAAAGTTGGGTTTAATAATTCAAAAAGCTCACACACCCACTACTCAGAACAAACTCTTCACCAACAAGACACAACCTGGCCCTGCCCACAGAGGTGAGTATTGGGCAGCTACGCCATCTCAGAGATTTGGGCTCGAATTGCATACTGCTGAAAATTCAGGTACCTTCAATTCTTCAGCTGCATTCCAAGTAATTCATGATTCTCCCCAGTGATTTCTTTGCATTAAAGCTCCAGGGCAGGAAACTGAAGCAGGAATATCCTACCTCACAGGCCAGACATCAGGACACCTTCCTACAGCATGGGTCCCACACCCCAAGGTACAAGTCCTTTTTCTGCTGAAGCCTTCCATTTTTCCCTAATATTCTAATCACTAAAGCATTAAAAACGAGGCAGGAAGCTGCAATCAGCCATGCACAGTGATTCAGCAGATCAGGACTCTCATCTCCAGTTTGACCAGTCTTCAATTTCACACTGAACAGCTTGCCCACATCCCAGCAGAGCTACTGCAAAGTCCATCTCTTGGGCCAAAATCCTGGCCATTTGAGTATCTTTTGCCTCCAATCAACCTGAGGTCTCTTAACAACCTCCTAAGAAAATACAATTCCAGGTTTACGATACTTCTGAAGATTAGATAGCTCATGGAAGGGAGGATGCAAAATTGGTTGGAGGGAGATAAATTACCACTTTATTTCCTATTCCCTTCAGGAAAAAAAATACCATTTTGGTTTACAGTCTTACCAAATGCTCAACTTGGTAAGGAGGACAAGATTTGAAAGAACCAGGAGGTCAGCCACCTCCCAATATCAAGACACCAAATATCTTTCTCCAGCCTGCATCAGCTGCAAAGAACTAATCAAATCTAATAATTAACTGGCTAACCCACATGTACATCCCCCATTCCATGCCAGGAAACCAGCCATCCCCACCACCACCAGCAGGTTAAATTCAAATGAGGTAGCACCTACTTTTTCCTAGGGGAAAAAGAAAAACAAAACACATTTGACCATCATGCAGTCACATTTAAGACCAGCAAATTTACTCGCAGCAGACAATGGTCCCTGTAGCTAAAAACAGGCAAGGCTGAAGTTAAAGAGTCTTTACAAGGTACATACTTAAACTCATCAAAAAACAGGCACACACAAAAAAAAGCTGCTGCCCACCAACAAATAGAGAAGAACCAAGACTTTCTGCTGGGGAAAGAAGTTACTGAGTGTGCCTCAAAGTCACTGAAGTCTCTCAAAAAGTCCCAAATCCACAGCAGCTGACAGCACAACCTACTAACAAGACTTGATGTCAAGTTAAAAAGGGTTAATTTCATACAGTTCCTATCTTTCTTGATACAGTTCACATAGTTTAGATCTTAATTTTCAAGACACTGAGTTTTGAAGATGGTGGTGCATTCTGGCACTGCAGCACACACAAGGCTTTGCCACTGTTTGCTCAGGGATTTAACTCAACCGACTTATTTTATTTGCCTTCAGAATTACTTATATCTAGAAAATTTTAGTGCAGTCCCGTTATAGGCAGTATTAAAGACTCATGAATAAATATTAACTCCACAAAAGGTTCCCAGCCTTCAAATTGTTCTTACACACAGCATGATGGTCGTAGGACACCCTCCTCCGTTTGAAAGGAGCAGACAAACAGTTGGGTGTGATGTTTGCAAAGAAAATAGTTTTGAAGACAAATGCCATGATGCAACTCGAATGCTGGCATTTCGTGGTCAGCTAAATGCCTATGGAAATACCTGAGATATTTGTAATGGTGGGCTGGTTTTAAGGGTGTGTATCCACATCAGGAACTTGACCTCACCCCTTGGCACCAGACAGTTCTGTTTTTACCAAATTCCTGCAAAAGCTACTCCGAGCGATGACACTTCCTGCCCTACACCAAAAAACATGGACAGAAAGTCACTAGCAACTGCTTTTCACCTGGAATTACCCATCCTCTCTGAAGACCAGCAGGTAACTAGTTCAGAACAACCATTTCTTTCCCAGGCTCTCAGTGGTTTCCCAACAACAGATTGAAAAGGAGTGATTTGACATCGTGTGTTTCCTGGGACTAAAAGGCTAATGATAAGGGTAACTTAAGTAAAAAGCATAGAATAGAGTCCTTAACCAATTGAAATGTTTCCAAAGCACCGATACACTGCAAAGCAGGCAGTTGTTAACCTTTTGGTACACCAGTCACAGCTCATTTTAACTGGTTTCCATCTCAGAAGTGCCTGGTCTCTCCGTCACTTACACAGGAGAAGCAAACGAGGCAGCTGAGAGGCTCAGCCAGGGCCACGCAGAGGAGGGAGAAAAGATAAATCCAAGAAAAAAAGCTACATTTTGCCTTTTTAACCACCACACTCTTAATTCTTACAGCGTTCACTCTGCTCTTTGGGATTGCCACTTGGAAACCTCACCAGTGTTGAGGAGACACAGAGTACAGAGCATTCCTCCTTCCCCACGCTGTATTATTTTAAAGCACTTGCTTTCTTTGCTGTGCTTGCCTGGGCCGAGCCAGTCATTTCCACAATTTCCACCTGTCTCAGATTCAAAATCATGCTGTCACTGGGCAATAAGAAAAAAAGAAGTCTAGAAAACGCAGAAGAAAACCTGGATCTCTCTGAAAATACCAACCACAGAATAAAGTCCAACACCTCTCTAACCACTCCACCACCCCTTGGGCAAACACACCAAGGGCCCAGTCAAAAGGCTGTTCCAGTTCCTCCACTGGTTACGAATGACTCCAATTCCTATTACCACACCTTTTTTCCACTTGCTCAAGCACCAGCACAGCTGCAGAGCTCCTTCCCTTGTTCAAATTTGAATTCTTGTTCAGGATTCAAAGGCAGCAGCTGTAGCACATTTCCCAACACAACAGAGAAGCTTCTCACATGACACTTCTCCACTTCCTTGTCCCATCAAACTGTCTCAACCACTGGCTTCCATTTCCACCCATCCTTCTTGAACCCATGGAGGCCAAAACAAATGTGATCCTGGTTAAGATCTCACTACGATTTCATACAGTCTCACCTACATTTCTCCTGTGGATCCAATGCATCCCAAATGATGTCTACCTCTCTCCAGAGCTCCTTTTCCAGCTCTGTTGATGGGACCTCTTGTGACACTTTGAACCATGTTCAACGCTAGGATCCTCCCAGCTGTCTGTTTTTTCCCCCCTGTATGATATCTGGATCCTCCTCTGAACCAAATGCCTCCAAACAGATATATGCCAAGATATTAGTTAACACCAACATTCATGCCAAAAGTACCCAACAAGGGAATTGCCAACAGGTTCCATCTAGTCTGGTGCTTCATTTTTGAGCAAAGTATCTCCACACACACCACCAACAGCTGAACCCAACGTATGCTGCATATCTGGTATCACAGAGCTGCACGCCATCATCTCTGCTGTGAAACGTTGAAGAAAAACCCTTTCATCCCCTCCTTGCTCCCTTCACAACTCCAGGGGTTTTGATTTTTCCTCAGGCCATCCCTCCACTTCTCACTGCTCAAGGGTTGCCTCTTGGTTGCTTGGTCCTTACTTTCATCTTCGGGAGGAGCACAGCACCTTTATGAGCCTTTTAAACCCCTTATCCTCTTCTCCCTTTGCAATGCAGATATTCAGTAACTCAGCACTCCTGACACTCCAGAAACATCATGGTCGATTCAACACTGGACTCTTTGCTCAATACAGTTGATTTCAACAACTGGTTCTATTAGTTTTTCGAAATTAATTCTCTTCATCACAAAGTTGTTTTCTCTGCTACCTTAAATGAACAAACACACCAGTGAATTATCTTCAAGTTCTTCCATAATTTCTTCACCGCTTACCAAGTCCATAACGGTATCAGGTGGTTTCTGGCAGAGGGATCAAGCTGTCAGCTTCTTTATTTCCTCAAAATTTCCTCCTGCTGTTGGTAACTGCCTAATCACAATTTTCTAGACACAATCAAATCCTGTTCCAAGGAAGTATCAAAGATAAAAAGCCTTTTTGCTGAAGAAAAAGCTTCTAGTACACACTTCAGGATATTTACTTCAGTGAAAGGGCATTTGTGGATGTCAGAGGATCAGTATTCTCACAGTAGAAGATATCTTCATCCCCAAAAGCCTGCCATACACAATTTTTCACTCATTCAGCCTCTGCTGAACAGTGTTAAGCACTTATTTGTCCAAAGGAAAGCAGACAGCCAGGTACCCACAGAGAGGAGCTAGACCCTGAATGCAAGGGGAAGAGGCAATCTGGGCTAGCAGCCAAACCACTGGGGCCACCCTGGCATCCGTCCTCTGCTCAGAAGCAACACAGACACGAGGCCACCAAGATAAGCACCTACAATGGACTGCAATATGTTACATGCTGAGAGTCTTCTTCTTAGAAAAAAAAATAAATCATAGAACCATAGAGTGGTTTGGGATGGAAGGGACCTTAAAGACCCTGAGCAGGGACACCTCCCACCAGACCGGGTTGCTCAAAGCCCCCTCCAACCTGCCCTTGAACCCCTCCAGGGATGGGGCAGCCACAGCTTCTCTGGGCAACCTGGGCCAGGCTCTCACCACCCTCACAGCAAAGAGGTTCCTCACAGTTTCTAATCTAAATCTCCCTTCTCTCAGTTCAAAATCATTGCCCCTCCTCCTATGGCTCCCCTCCCTGATCCAGAGTCCCTCCCCAGCTTTCCTGGAGCCTCTTGAGGGACTGGAAGGGGCTCAAAGGTCTCCCCGGAGCCTTCTCTTCTCCAGGCTGAACCCCCCCAACTCTCTCAGCCTGTTCTCACAGCAGAGGGGCTCCAGCCCTCCCAGCATCTCCATGGCCTCCTCTGGCCCCGCTCCAACAGGTCCATGTCCTTCTTGTGTGAGGAAATGACCAGGGGAAGGCACATGAAGCAGAAGAGCTGCATCTCAGTCTCTTAGTCATGGGGAGGTTCATCCCCTCAGGAGGGATGGACGCTCTCAGCCCTAGGAACACTGGACGTTAATCAAGTTACAAGCTAAAGCCCTCCCTTTGCTTACTTCTGAGGTTACCTGGTCAATCTACACCTGCTGGTCTCCTGTCTCTATTAACCAAGCTTGTGAGACAGAGGAAAACATAATATTTAACATCTTTATTCCCCAAAACACAAGCAGCATACCAGAAGCCTGAACTCAAGTACCTCCTCCAGTACCCCCTTCCATCCCACAAACAAATCCACCCCAAAACACCAATTTTGCTTTCGGACACGGTCAAATAATTAGTTCTCCACCAGTGGGACAGGGCAGTTTTTCAACCGTGGCTATTACTTCATTCTGAGTGGAATAAACACCTGTAACACATCTGCCCTCTTACGCCATGCAATTATTCCATGACAAAGCTGGCACAGACAATGACAACCTGCTTATTAAAAATACACGTAACAATGAGAAAAAAAAAAAAAGCAACAAAGAGGTTTACATGTTTTAAAACATGGAAATTTTCATCTCACAAGCTCAGACCTCACCGCTTATCAAAAAAGAAGCCACTGGGTTTATCTGCTTTCCTACAGGCCAGGTTTGGTGGTTGTCGGGTCGTGCTGACTCACGCTGAACTAAGGTAAACCAGACCCTGGGCAGGTTCTGTAAATACACACCATGAAGCAACCGGGTTCAAGCTCTGACTTGGTGTGAAATCAAGCACCGAAAATTGCACCCAAACATTACATCTTAGCGAGTGTTAAACCCACCCAGACTGCGGGCGATTTCCTGGGAAGTCTTCCTAATGGTTACTGGGAGTAAAAGAGGCCACATTTATACCAGTTCCACCTTTTAAAGTCTCCCAGGAAAAAAATAATAATAATAAAAATATATATATGTAGGTCTCCAACACTGTTGGAGAACATGGATTCAGTTGGTGTGAAAGAACAGTGTGTGGGAGTGTTCTTCCTTGGTGTTTGGGGTTTTCCCCCCTTACAAAAAAAAAAAAAAGAAAGTAGTTTTTAAATGTATTTTTTCCCCTGATTAGACCATGCTTCTCTACGCCACCACGAATGCTTCCCAGTATTTTTCAGTTCATTTCTGCAGTAAGATTTGCTGGCCACACACAAAGTCAAACAAGTCTCAAAAGTGATCCCTGATTTGGAAGACCAACCAAGCCTGAATTTGGGCTTGAACGGCTTCTCACGTTCGTCTGAACGAGAACGATGTCTATTTTAGCCAAAAGATGTGACCCGTAGCTAGCTCATGGCATCATTTCCAGCTCTGTCCCTATTTCAAAGGGATTGGTTTATGTTTTTCAGTGTAACAGGACATCAGCACCAAAGCTGTGACCAGTCTGCACAAGCAAGGACTGCATTACTCACAGGGGCAATCCTATAGAATTAAGATAAGTATTTTAATGAATAAGTACCAAGAGTAAATGTGTACCTGTGAACTTTGTAAATATTTACACATACTTAAAATGTTTTGGTTGGAAACTGTAAAAGCCTTAACAATAATACCTCACATAGAAGTAGCTGACACCTTCCTTTGAAAAAATCCACAGCCCAATTTTATTTTTAATATTTTTTCTTTAATTGATGGCAGCCTTAATCAAACTAAAAAAACCTACTGAGCAACGGATGACATTTCAGCACGCTCATGTAGAGGTATCTCAAAGTGAGATGGAGTTAGCCAAGGAGAGTGAACTCCAGCCTGACCAAAAGAACCAGCACAAGAAACTCAAATACAAAGAAGTGAAGGGAGACAGGTTGGAGAGGGAACAAAATCAAAACGCTTTAGCAGTTGTAGTCAGAGTTAAATAGCCTCCATGTGACTATATTTGTAACACAAAGCTTTCATACTCCCACCATTAACTAAAAGAGGTCAGTCTCAGGAAAGAAAGCAAAGACTAGAAAGCTTTAAAAATATATAATCACTGCGGAAAAAAAAAATATCTAGGCCAAACAAAACATAAGAGATACCTGAGCGCCATCACTAACTGAAAGTGTTACACAGAGAGGGCTAAAGGTGCCCTAAATCCCTTGTCCCCGGAGAGTGGCAATATTTAAATGCCATAACCATCTACGAACAGACTGAGACCCTGTTGCTCTTCCCTGCTGGCACCCGGTGTGAAAAAGCACCCAACTACAGCAACTCAGCCCCACAGCCACAGGGTCTGGATGCTTTGTAGCCTTAAATCTCCTCACCCCCTAATCAAAGGGAAGAGAGAAGTCCAAACAATCCCACCAGACACAGAGTCCTCCTGCCCTCATCCCAAACCCACCCCCTGGTGCCTCCCAATAGTTGTTAAGACCAGCAAAGTCCATAACAACCACTAAGTCTCTGTACTGCCTGGTCCTGATTGATTCTCCTCCCTTCTTCAAGCTTCTACAAGTGAACTGAGTTCTCCAGCTCCCTCACACTCTTCAACAGCAACACTAGCACTGAAAAAAAAACCAAAACCAAAAAGCACCCCAAGAGCATTAGCCACTGGAGCTGGATTTGACCTTGTCCTGGTTTCAGCTGGGACACAGTTAATTTTTTTCCTAGCAGCTGCTGTGTTCAGGATTTAGTATGAGAGTAACGTTGATAACACATATTGTTTTAGTTGTTGCTAAGTAAGGCTTATATTAAAACAAAGACTTTTTCTGCTTCCCATGGAAGTTGAGAGGGAGCACATTGACAAGCTGGCCAGAGAAATAATCCATACAAGAGATGTCACCACTCATTTTGTATGTTCTTTTACCATTATTATTATCATATTATTTTCTCTTCCATTATTGTTCTATTAAACTCTCTTTATCTCAACCCACAAGGGTTTTTTTCTTTTTTTCTCTCTCCTCTCCCTCTCCCACTGGGGCTGGGGGAGTGTGGTCCGAGTTGCTGGCTGGGGTTACACCACGACAGATCCCCACTGTACAACAACAAACTATAAGAAGTACCTTCACCAGTAACATTCCCCAAGAGCTGGGAATCAAAGATGAGAAGTAACCATAAAACGCTCTGCTCTGAGGAGGAGGAAGAGGCAAAATTCAATCCATTATTTACACACATGCTAAAAAAAAACAAAAAAAACCCTAGCAGACAAGGCAGGCAGATGCATTTTACCAAGACCTTTATCAGTCAAGAACAATTTAGTTTCAGCAAGACTAACAAATAAACATGTCAGGAACACGCATACCACATTGACACGCAAAAGCAGCTACATCCAAATCAGTTGCAAGATAACAGGAACCTGTTCCTGCTTGCTTTTTCCAGAGCCTGTGAAAATCCCATGCCTGTATGTGTTCAAACTGGAAGGTATCCCTTCCTCCAAGGGACAACTCCCAAACTTCTCTGAAGTCTAAGAGGTTATTATTAATAAATTTAGAAAGGGGACACTCTTAGCTGGTAAAGTCTAAAAGGGGAACATTTAGAGATCTTCTTGCCACACACTCTGTGTCCATCCGTTCTCGTATTAATCTGGGAATAAACATTTCTTGCAGACCTGAAGCAAAACGTGGCTGCACGCGAAGACGGCTGCTTACCTCTCCATCAGCTTCTCCTTATCCCAGTTGAAATGGCTAAGCAGTATCCGAGTGATAGTCGCTGGATTCTGGAGAAAGAAAAGAAAAATCATCAATAATGGAGTACCTGCTTGACCCAGTGGGTATTCTGTCATGGGAACCCCACGTTTGGAGTTTGGAATAAGCAAATGGGGAAATCCATGTGTCTGCACAGACGACGTTAGCTAACACAGACTGGGAAAAAGTTTGATTTAACAGAGAGATTTAAAAAAAGCTGTATAAAGCAAAATGAGTATATAAAATGAGAATACGGTTGAAGACTTAAGGAACAGGTTAGTTACTGCTACCACGACACATGTCCATGTGCCAACATCTCCATGTCCAACACACTCACACATTGTTACCCCAGGACGTTCATGAAGTGCTAATTGCCACCCATCCTACCCATTTTTTGCCACAAGCTCCACACTATTTGCAGAACAAGAATATTTCCAGTTTGTCCCAGTCCCAATCACCAAACCACTGAAAACTCTCCCAGAAAGTAAACAGCTGGCTGTGTAAGATGCCAACGTCCTTTGAAGTCTCCAGATGTTCTCAAAGGACCTCGAGATTCAGAAAATACAACACAATTATACAACTAAGGAAAGAAATACAGCCTGGAAAACTCAGAAATAGGACTGGAAATAAAAGCTGGGTTTCACTTGTACACAAGTTTTCTTCCAGCTTAATCCATATTATCAGCCAAGGGTTTGGTCATGAGAACCATGGGGGTCTTGCTATCACCCCAGACTGTTTTTCAGGTGCCTAAATCCAAATTATCTCAGCTCAGTTTGAGGACCATTTCCGTGCAACAGCCCTGAGAGTGACTATGTGTACTTTGCCATTTGACACCAAAATGGAAGTTTGCCTCGGGGCAGATTTTCAACGGCAGCTCTGAAGCTGTTGAAAAGTAGGACATAAACTAGCAATGTGATTTTTTTGAGCCCGCGGGCTACAGCTACAACTTGAAGCTGCCAAAAGCCAATGCTGCCACCCAAAGCAGTGATCCCACCCCATCCTTATCACGCTCCATCTCCTGCGCTCACCCACCCATGCTGGTACACCCATCTTACACTGAAAATTACTCAGAAATGGATCTTTTCCCCCTCTTTTTCACTGAATCAGTTCCCCAATCCGTTTTGTCCCCTGACCACACAAGCAGCTGCATTAGCTCAAGGGAGAGGGCAGGAGGGGACAGCATCCTTCAGCAGCGACACCAACAAAACCTTCACTGAAATGCAGCCCTAGGGTCAAAACGTAAGCACAAAGAACCCGTTTTGTCACTATAAAATGTGACATTCCTCTCCCTCTGCAGTGTCTTCTTACTTGTCTTATTCTTAATGCCAGCACAGCTTGTTTATGGCCAAATTAAGAATATTTTCCAGCTTAAAAAGCTCATGTGGACAAAAGCAGCTTTAGAAAGGTTAGACCAGATCCCCGACCCAGTCCACGTCGAGCCCCATAAACAGCTGGGATGGCAAATCTGTGACACAGTATGGGGCAGAAAACCCAGAAACCAGCACTGCCAAACACTGGGTGTTGTGAAAACACAGCCCCAGCCCCTCTCTGAACAAGTCTCCCAGGCGATGGACGCGGATCCAAGCTCCTAACTGTAACCACACAAGGAGGTGTGTGGCTGACAACCACGTGCAATTCCATTTTCAGGCACATTTACCCACTTCCTTACATCAAAAGCTGTGATGCTGCAGCTCCAGGACAAGCCAGAGTAGCTCCCTGCTCTGGTGGAATTATGGTGGTTGCCCCATCCCTGGAGGGGTTCAAGGCCAGGTTGGATGGGGCTTTGAGCAACCTGGTCTGGTGGGAGGTGTCCCTGCCACTTGGACAAGTGACAGGACAGGAGGAAGAGCCTCAAGTTGCACCAGGGGAGGTTTAGGATGGATATTAGGAAAAATTTCTTCACCAAAAGGGTTGTCAAACATTGGAAGAGGCTGCCCAGGGCAGTGGTGGAGTTGCCATCTCTGGAGGTATTTAAAAGCTGGGCAGACAGGGTGCTGAGGGACACGGGTTAGTGGTGGCTTTGTCAGTGTTGGGCTGATGGTTGGACTCAATGATCTGAAAGGTCCCTTCCAACCTCAACAATCCTATGATTCCATGACCCTCACCTTTATACCCTGGCAGTGGGGCCAGTAAGTGCTCTGCCAGGCCAACACCACCGCCAAGCTGCACACAGGAACCATGTCAAACCACCATGGCACTCCGTGAAAATACAAAAACTGAAGAAAAAACTTTCTGACAGCATCACTCCCTGCTCCAGAGCCTGCACCAGCGCTGCAGAGAGAGGGGAGCAAGCCGTTGAAATGCTTCGAGTCAGTCCTGCCACCAGGGAACTCTATGGGAATGGAAGGGTCTCCTTCTCCAAAGGCCACTCCGGGTTGAGGGAGAAGGACTGCAGCCTCTTCCAGGGCTTTAGTTTTTGATCTTTCCAGGCTACTTGGTATTTGGGTCTCTACAACATCTCTTTTTGTACTATCTGTACTATTAGCAGTACCTACAGGAGCTCTTAATAGCTCACTTAAGCCTGCACACTTCCTAGAGAAAATTCAAAGATGAAAATATATTTTAGGAAATAAACTGATCTTATCTCTACATTATCTTGGTTACGGTACCAGTTCCTCTAGTCAGTACAGTTGTTTGTTTTTTTTTTTAAATTTCCATGGTCTAGGACAAGTCTTGCCTCAAACTGGGATACCTCCTGCTAAACAAGCCAAGAGCATGTGTAGGTTTCTCCACATAGTCCTTCCAGCCCTCTCACACCTGTAAAACACACCACTTCCCCCTGCCCTGCTCCAGAGTCACAGACGAGTCTCAGGCAGCGACGTGCAGCCCTTCTCAAACATCAGGACTCGCCACTCGGAGCAGAGATCTGCCCAAAGAAACAGGGTTTTCTTAACTCCTCAAGCGACAGCATTACGAAAGGTTTAAATCAGCCTGAAGTCTTGTCCTGCCTTCTGCTCCAGCAGCCCCTTGGCCGCCGCATTAAGACTTCTGGGAATACCCATTAATCACTTAATAGGCTCAGAGACAACTGAGGTAGCGCTCTCTGCCCAAGTTTTCTTTTTAAAGATGAGGACAGCGAGGTTCCCCCTGCACTGAAGGATGAGGCAACTGCTGGAGGCAACAGGGAACTGCTGGAGAGGGGACAGCAGAGGGCTACAAAGATCATGAGGGGCCTGGAGCATTTCTCTGATGAGGAAAGGCTGATGGAGTCAGGTCTTTCTAGTCTGGAGAAGAGAAGACTGAGGGGGGATCTGATCAACATCTATAAATACTTCAAGGGTGGGTGTCAGGAGGATGGGGCCAGTCTTGTTTCAGTGGTGCCCAGGGACAGGACAAGAGGAAACAGGCACAAACTTGAACATAAGAAGTTCCAGCTAAACATGAGGAGGAACTTCTTTGCTGTGAGGGTGGCAGAGCCCTGGCAGAGGCTGCCCGGAGAGGTGGTGGAGTCTCCTTCTCTGGAGACATTCAGACCCCACCTGGACACGTTCCTGTGCAACCTGCTCTGGGTGGACCTGCTCTGGCAGGGGGTTGTTCTGGATGATCTCCAGAGGTCCCTTCCAAGCCCATAGCATTCTGTGGTTCTGTTATGCCATATTCATGAGGAACCAGAGGGCTCTGCAGTAACTATCAAGTGCCACAGGGCAAACCCAGCAAATACTGCTCACCAAAGGGCAAGTAACCATGAAGAACAAGAGGGTCTCTTCCCTCTGCCACAGCAGTGTACAAAACAGCACGTTACTGAGGATTACACTGCAGACACCAGCGCTGTTGGCTTGCTGTATTATAACACAAATAAAGGGTGTGTGTGTATGTGTGTGTTGGTGGTGGCTTGTTGGGCTTTAGCTTCCTCTGGCTACAGCAGTATTTGTTCAACAAGTTAATTTTAAATAAAAGGAAACAGCAGCATCATGACAAGCTCCTACCAGGAATAGCCGGGCTGCTGCTTTCTCTGCTTTGCCACATCCAAAAATCGAGTCTTTCAAATTTAACCCGTTGTTTGCCTGAAAGAGAAGGCAAGGGTTTGCCAGGGATACACCCTGAGCTGGCACGGCGCAGGGTGGACAGAAGACAGGGAGGGAGGCAGCACTAAGAGGCTTGGTTTGCATAATGTAAACCACAGTTAAATACAAATGCAAAAATCTCTGGCATTAAGGATTGCTCTAATTTAAGGCAAGGCACACCAACCAGGCACCGGGTAACAGCTGCTCTGCATTAATTGCTCACATGCACACATTTACCTCGCAATTACCAGGGAGCAGCGACGGAGGAGTGAATCACAGCATCTACAGCAACGAGAGGTTGGCTGCTGCAGAGCACATTTATCCTGTAACTCGGTCGTACAGGGTTAAACCACCACCAAAATAATTTGATTTTTTTTGACACTGGTTCTGTTACAGCCTCATATCATCCCTCTCACTGCTGCAGGAGCCCTCAGCACCCACTCTGCCCAGCGCTGTGAAAATTAACAGAATATTTAACCACCACTGGATTACGAAGCACTGGTATGTTATAGTTTCTGCTCCCAAACTGGATGATGGGTTTCTTGTTTGGCACTCGGGATTAGTGTCTACAACTCTTACACCACCAAGATTAGTTATGAACAGGCTACGACGCTGCTCAGACGGGATTTACTACTTAGGCTGGAAGCTGCAGCGGGGAGAAACGTGCTTTTACAAAGGGTATTTTCTGTTTACAAAGCCAAATTGTAATAAGGAAAGCAACTAGACACAGACGGTGGGCGAGGGGAAAAGCGAACACGTTCAGACGCTCCGTTTTCCTCCAAACGGGGCTTGATGAAAGCTGAAAGAGCAGATGTGATTTACAGCAGGCACCTATTCCGTGTTACATGTCGACGCTGAGGAAGATCGCCGGGAGCCCGGGGCAGCGAGCCTGGCGAGAGCTGGAGAGGAACGAAACCCGAGGAAAGCAGCCATTTTGTCCAAATTCTCGCTGTCACAACTCTCTCCCTAACAAAACATTCATAATAAAGCTCTGCCTGGAGAGAAACACGGACCCTCCTTCAGCAGTGATTTATTTTATTCTCTTTTAAGCTAACAAAGCAGCCAAGTCCCAAATGTGCTTCAAACAGGTCCCACTTTCCCCACTGCTTTTCACTGGAGGTATTTATATTTATTATCATTATCTATGTTGCCCCGCTCGGACACAGCGATGTGAGAGAGGGATACAGGGATGGGAAACCCTGCAAAGGCCTGGGCTTCTCCAAAGAAGCACTATTAATTGAAATAAACCCTCTTAATTTAACAGAATTTAATTGAATTGGGAGCTCGGTCACTAATATCCAAGTTAAATTCTTTTTGCTGTCAAAATAAGAAACTATGAATTGGAAGGAGGAACCTGGATGCACTTAAATGCATAAGTGAATTATAAATTAAAGATTATTAGGACATTAGCTTAAATCAGAATTTCCAAGCAGCATAATTTGCTGAATGACAGTTTGCAGTACTTGATCTATTCATGTTTTCATCCATCAAGAAAAGCTGCACGGCTAATTCTTGCAGTTATTACCGACAAAAGCATATTTTAGAGATCAGCTTCTCATCACGCTCCGGTTCCATTTCAGCATTCAGTGCAGATAAAGACCATTTAAGAAGAACTTAAGCTCAGCTCTCCAGCAAAATCCCTTCCACCTCCTTGAGACATGGTATTGATAAATTCTTCCCTTTTGTCTCCTTCCATTTCATGGCTGGTTTGGGTTTTGTTTTCTAAACACGGCAGCTTTAGGGTGAAAACTGTTGAAGCTCAAACTGCAGCACCTACTTCCCAATCACAGAGGCTTTTTCAGACTCGGTCCAGCAATGAGGAGTAGGATATTGCTTCCAGTTCAGTTTTCTACACAACTGCTTCCACGCCTATGAATCAAAGCAGACGCTCCAGAAACGTTGGCTTTGCCCAAGCCTCACGCAGCTGTAAACGGTCCAAACCTCAGCAACATTCACAGTTATACTCCACGGGAGCATAAATGACACAAGATCTTACTTCAGTTCCCCTGCAGAAGGAAACCGAGTGGTTTCAAGTTGGCCAAGAGCAAAGAGGAAGAGTTTTCCTTGGTGGTGACGTATCACACCCTCCGGTGGAAGAGCAAAGTGCTGACAAAAAGCAGCTCAGGAGCTTGGCTGAAACCAAGAAGCACAAACATTTGCTCCAGTCAAGCAGCATCCAGGGTCAGCGTGTCACACCACCACGGTAAATATTTAATCAGACAAAACCCCAGCCTTTGCCAGTAGTAGAGCACCAGGGGGAAATTCCAGCCGCCCTCTGAGTGTGTGTGGGACCAAATGGCATCTCCAAAGCTTGTCCCCACTCCCACCACACCACGGAAGTAAGCGTTGATAAAATATTTTATGTTAGCAACCTCACCGTGAGAAGGTTTAAGATTCCTTGATAAATTAAAAGAGCCTTCTGGCTCACCTCAGCTGTAGCTCTCATCACTGCCCTGGAGACCACCATCATCAGGTGTGCTGCACATTTTTCCCCACTCCTCTCCAGATGACTCCAGGCCATGGAGGTGGTGTGAAGGCAGCGTGCCCTGAACCTCAAGACCAATAAAAGCAGACAATACTCATTTCACCACCAAGGAGAAGCTGAAACCCCCAAGAGTCTTCAATTACTTCAAAATCCAACTGACACTCCTTTCTGAAGGACAGCAGCTCCTTCTCCACCCACGGCACAGAACAAGGATGACCAACACAACAGACCAGGCACCGTACTGCTGCTTCTGTCCTCAATAAAGTGGACACTAGCCCCAAATTACAGAATCACAGAATGAGATGGGGTTGGAAGGGACCTCTGGAGATCATGTAGTCCACCACCCCTGCCAAAGCAGGTCCACCTAGAGCAGGTTGCACAGGAACATGTCCAGGCCAGTTTTTAATGTCTCCAGAGAAGGAGACTCCACCACCTCTCTGGGAAGCCTCTTCCAGTGCAATATTCTGCAATAATACCACTTCTCTCCACTTGCACCTCTCCCAGCCCCACACAGGTAACCTCAGACGCAAACATGGAGAGCGGAAAGTATTTTAAATAAGCTTTTAGCCCCAACCACCTACCAGTAAAGGCTGTCATCGTATAGTTTGTGTTGGGTTTTTTTCTGAGTGACCTTTGTTTGCGAAGATCTATTCACATCTTTTCTTTCAGAAGACAATTACAGGAAATCTTAAAAGCACAAAACCTCATTTCTAGCAGCCTAATAAAATTCCCCAGGAGCCGAGTGTAGAAGATGAGTTCTAATGGTTGAGCATTTCCAGGACGTGATCTCCTAAGGAGGGTATCTTCAAACCTGCTGGTTTTAAACACCACTGACTGAGCACTCCTAGAAGCTGTTGGAAAACTTCTGTGTGATCTAATATTGCCTGGCTTGATTACAGCCAGGACACAAGAGGGCTGCTGGGAGAAGAGGAGGACAGTAGCCAAACAGATGAGTCCACCACCACCCATCCATACTCTCCTCCTCTGCCATCCCTCGAGGCTCGGGAGAGAATCACACCGTGGCACGTAGTTGCCATTGGCCATCCCATGGTCTATGGGGCCAGTAGAACACCCGTAGGTGGATCTGAGATCCATCTTATCTTCCAAACAGCCGTTACAAATAACACCACCAAAATCAGTACTGTTTAATCTCTGGGCACCCTCTGAGGATCTATCTTTGCACCCTATAGCCCCACTGAAGCCACATTAAGTGACTTCTTCAAACTACGCACCTCAATCACCCCTAAATTTACCCATTTCCTGCTACTGGCATTTCCAAGCAATTCAGGACGAAATCAGGCTATGTCCCTGTGACACTGCCAGTCACTGCTGTCAACTGCTGTCCTCTGGCTGGCATGTACCACTTCACTCTAACTTCCCATTAACACCTAACACAGGCTTCAGCTTCGATGTTGATCATCTCCTTCCCTTCCTACATTTTTCTTCATCTCATTAACTTCCCTTCACACATCAGCTCTTAATTATGAAAATTAAGTTTTGCAGAATTACTGAGTTAGTACCGTTACACGATGGCACCAAGCGGCCGCTTGATGTTCCGATGCCAGTTTGTAGTAACCTGTCTGCACTTCACTACTTGGATCCAGCTCTGATGAACATACACTCTTTTAGCAGAGGAAGATAATAAAAAGTAACTTCGGAGAAAACTTTATTACTTCAGTTAATTGGTTCAAGAGACAGAAACGTAGCAGTCAGCTGCTTCACATTTTCTCGGAGCCTTTTGGAAAGTTTTCAGGTTAATGATTAGGAGCTGCGACAAAGATCCATTGTCTTACAAAGCTTTTAAAATCAGAAAGAAAAAAAATAAATACTAAAGCAACAACTCCATGATGAATTAGCAAATTTGGCCATGTAAAAACTGAATTCACACTGTAATACTTCTAAAGAAAAGAAGATGGGATGGATTTGGAGTGCTGCTCTGGGTGACTGCAGAAGCTCCACCACCAACTCAACATGAATTAGAAACTGCTTATAGGCTACCAGCAGGGAAGGTGTTTTCCAATATTTCAGCTAGACCTGCTTCCAGACCAGGAGATCTATGCTTTCGTAACAGAATACAGAGAAATGTTAACCCTTATTTTATACATTTAACTTGAAGAACATTTTAGCTTCTGCTTCCTGTAGTTCTGGAGTATAAAGACAAACCTTCAGAGACCAAAGGCCCACAGGTATAGAGGCCCTGTGAATTCCAGTGGGTTTTACTGCTGTAGATCCTTGAGGACTATGGACCAAGAGGTCTCCAAACATACAGAAACCATTTCTCACTTTTACTTCTTTGAGATTAGGGAGCGCTATTGTTTTACTTCCCACAAAGGCGGTATCACCCAAAGTATTTCACTCCTCCTGATGTCTCCCACCACAAGAGATCCTGGTAGATGACCAAAAGCTCAGCTAATCCATACAAGCACCACGAGCTCCAGCTCTGGTTTCCGGAGCTGCCGCTGAGCGACTACAGCTGAGTTTCGGAGAAAAGCAGAGTGGGAGCACATGGGTGCCAGAGTACGCTCCAGAATGGGTTTATTCAACCCATTGCCTCCCACTCATGGATTTGCAAAGACTTGCCTTAAAAAGAGTAGGAGAAGGTGATGGCATCATTTCCATGCAATTCTTCCAGTTTACTATTTCAGTAGCTCCTTAATGTTTCCCATTGCGGAGGAAGCAAACAGCGCACAGCGCTGCAGCCAGGCTGGGGATGGGGCGAGATTAAAAACCCCAAAAGAATTTTGGTTACTCTGAACGTAAAGGTCCCGCCGGTTCTTCCAGGTAGAGTCCAGGTCCCTGGTAATCACCAACTTCCTCCTCGTGCCAAACCTAGAGCCAACATCCAGTGTCTCCCAGCATCGCTTCTGGTAGGATGAGGAATCAATGAGTGAAATAAATGCCTATTTAGAAAAAACTGTTCAGACCTCTGCATCCCAATGGCAAACAAGTAGTCACCTTCCCTACTCATCCACAAAATACTCCTCACATGAGCAGCGTCCACAAAGCATCTTTCAGCTCCCTGTCCTCCAGTCATTACACACCTCTGCTCTTCCAGACCCCCAGGCTCTGTTTTCCCCCTTTTATTACACACAACCCCAACCCTATAAGAGTTCCCACCCCACTACACTTCATTTTGACCAACGAGAGAGTCACTGCACTGTTCCTATGCAAGTCCCACAAATGGATCCAGCTCCACCAAACAAGAAAACCATTGGGTTTCCCCACACCAAAAGCATCTCCAAGCAGCAGAAGCACTTGATACTTCTAGTCCCCCACCATCTCTCAGATGGACAGTCTCTACAAGACTAGAAAAGACACAGAATCACAGAATGATATAAGGTTGGAAGGGACCTCTGGAGATCATCTGTTGACCGCTCGGTGATGGGAGCATGACTGCTTGCACGGGTACAAGTGAACCAGAGGGAGCAGCTGACCCAAGCTAAGGGGGGGTCACTGGTTTGTTATAACCCAGAGCAGGATCGCCATGTGGCCAGACGGCCGAGTTGGCACAACTCGGACAACGGGGACTTGCTTCCAAGAAATGTGTTTGTGAAATCGGTCTGCTGTGAGCCATGTGTCAAGCACATCCAAGCTGGGTCTTCCCCACGTCAACAGCCTCTCCAAATCATCTGGTCCCAAAGTCTTTAAGATATATTGGGGTAAGATTTCCAGTCAGAAGTCCCATACTTGAGCATCCCACCAGCAACTTTAGCTTTCATCTCAGAAAGCGAAATCCAGAAAGGTTGTTTCTCATCAAGGAGGTGAATGCAACAGTTTGTCTTCCAAAGCTTTCTGGATTTTCAAGATCTTGAGGGATGTGGCTGCTCAGGAGTGCAGTCGAGCTCTTAAGAGGAGCAGAACCAACCCCTGTTTATATCATCATTAACAGTGTCCAGGGGCTATATTCAGCTGGGCTACCAAACATAAGATTTTTGATAGGAAACTGTGGGAATCCTGCCAATCTCTACCAAGATGTGTCCTCAATGTAACCAAGTCATGAGGCCAGCAAGACAGAAATACACTGTTAGAGTCTTTTATTAGTCGATGTTGGAAAGAGGAGAAGTGGCATATGTCAGGTCAGCTCCCCATCAAGTTAATAAAAGGAAAACAACCCAAAGCACTGCACTTGGGTTTCGGGGGAATGTTTTCTTCAGTGACTCAGCTTCGGAATGAACTGTGGATTTCTGGGAAAGTACAGGTCTGCCAATGTGAACTACAGAAACTGTCTTGTTTGCAGGCAGAAACAGAGGTAAAGGAATAAGAGGAATGTTACTTTACAACTGCTTTTTCCTTTAAATCATTCTAGAGAAGTCTGTGGTGTCTCAAAAAAAAAAAAAAGGAGCTTTCCCTCCTTTTCCTTCACTCAAATACACATCCATAAATTAAGTTCACTCTTCCACCACAGTCAGCTTTGTTGTATATTGTCAGATCCTGGTCCAGAGCCAGATTTATCCATAGGGCTGTACCCATTTCATGGGCTCATCATGTCTGTCAGAAACTGTCACCGGTGTCCCCCCCCCAACTTTGCTTTTGCTGCTGCAAAGTCCTTCCTAGAAGAGGATCCTATAGTATTTTGAGATGTCAGAAGACTACTTTTTTCCCCTATGATAACTTGGAGAATTAATACCATGGCATTTACTCCCAGTGTGTAGAAGAAATCAGGCAGACTCTGAAAGGATGAGAATATTTTTCTGACACCCAACATCACAGCAATATTGGAAAGGGTAAATTCGAAATACCTTGTCTTCTTTTTCCACAGACAATTCCCACAGCAGGTCTGTCTGTAGGCTCAAACATGTTCCAAGAAAACAACTATTTGATTTTCCAGATTAAGTTTTACCTTTGCAGACAATTATATCTCAAATTGTCCTTTTCTTCCTCTCAAAGGTCCTTCCAAATGCTGATTAAAGACAGGCTGTCCTCTCCTTAGACAGGGTGCAAGCAGAGGATCAGACCCCAATGATCTTCACCATAAACGTGTGTCTCAAATGCTGGTTAAGTCTCAAATTGTTGGGTAACCTGTCTCCCACCTGCTTTTGTTACTGGGTACTAAGGGAGTGATCTGTTCTATCTCAGTATGCCCAAACACAAAGACAGGTAAGTTGTTTATCACAGAAGAAAGATACAATCCAGCCAAACTATACATCACCAAGACAACTGCCATTGAGTTGATTCCTCAAAATCAGTTGTTTCCAGGATAACCCCTGACTGTGAACAGCTTTACCCTGAAATGCTGCCAGCACAAACACCCGGCAGTTATTGCAGTGCTTGATTACACAGCCTCTTCCTCCTCTGACAGGAACGAGAGCAGGACAGAGCTCTCAGACTTGCAGGTACTTGGGGGGAAACACTCACGATGGAAAAATCTTAAAGCAACATGGCTGTGCAACCTGTGTCCTGAACCTTGATTGCTGCTTCAAAACATTATCATTAACGTTGTCCAACAAACAGACAGACAGGGAGAAGACAATGGTATGGCACTGTAACTGCTTCCATCAGCACAATGAAGTAACACCCACAAAAATCAGTAAGTTGAAGAGCTACCGTGAAAACTAAACAAAAGCCACCTCAGTTACAAGCTTCCCTCCTGGCAGTGGCCAGGTTGGCTCAAATGCGTTTTGATACAGCGTCACCGGTGGCAGGCAACAGCTAGTCCCTTCAGAGACAATCTGACTGATGAGAAACACAGGCTTCACTGAGAAATTTTTAGCCAGTGGCACTTCGTAAGAGCATTAGATAACTTTTACGGAGGAAAACAAAAATCCTTAACATTATTCCATCTTATCTTTCTCCTCCGGGCCTCAGTTTGGTGAGCATCCAAGGTACTTCACTTCTCTGTCCCTTATTGCTTCTGATGTTGTCCTCAAAGCAGCACCCACTTTTACAAACCATTCCCTCTCTGGCACTTGGGCACTTAATTTCACTTGGAGAGAGAAATTTTACCCACTCACCGGAGCAGCAACACACTCTGTAACACTCTAGGAAAGAAAAACACCACCTCCCTTGGGCTGACTGCATCTCCTCATCTCCCCATCACTGCACAAAGGCCTTCAACTTGTTTACAGTCACACGTACCTGGCTAAACTCTTGGGTAGACAATTCCATGCCATGTCAGTGCAGTCAGTCATCACGCAGCCCAGATTTAACGAGCATCCCCATTTAGCAATCCAGTTCCCCAACTGGATCCCAGTTCTTACCGCCACCTTCTCATTTTCCCGACAGCAGACCATGCCCGTGGCTCATCTCCGCATCACGCAACAGAAAGAGGGGTGCCTTGCCAAATTGTGATGCAAAACAGGAAAAGCTTAACCCTTTGAACTATTTACTGGCAAAATATGTTTTGGACACGCAGGATGTCAAACAGGCAGTAAATTTCCCCGGGTGATACCTATGCCATGGTCCGCAACCCTCAATTAAGGAAAAAAATAATTTAGCCATCTTAACACTTTCAAACTAGATAGGCTCAAGAAAGCATTGCCAATACAGCCATGTCTTGGGGATGTAATCTCTGGCAAAAGCCCCGGAGCACATGTGGTTAGAGCTTATCTCACTCCTCTGCACCGAAGCAGCTATACCTGCAAAAGCACTTTTTGGTTTTTTTCTCCTGCTGGCAGAAGCTGCATCTGCACTAGGAAAATCTGCCAGCATCCTTTTCCCAACGAGTCTCTTCTAGCTCAGAAACCATTTTTTAATGATGACTTTGCAGTTTGTTTGCCATACTCTGCTCATTTAGTCTTACTTCGCTTTATAGCCAACAAAACAGAGCCCTGGCAAGATCCTATTTTATGAGGAGTAATTTCCACTACAAGAACTAATTTTGCCTGTTAACACCCCAAAACTTTTTCCTCCGAGGGCTCTGAAGAAGCCACCTTCGAAGAAAAGATATTCTGGAGGCAGGAAGAGTTCAGCAATTCTCTTGCTCATTCTCATTCCCATCCTTTACCAAGATATATCTAAAATTGTAACTGCGGTCTCTTAACTGCTGCATGTATTTTTAACCAACTACCTAGGCTCCCTCAAATTAAGAGAAATTACTCTATTGGCATTCAGTAACAAAACACAAAACATACAAGCAGTGGGGGAGAATAGGAAAGCTCCAACTTCTTCACCATTTCCTCATTTAAGGGGTTTAAAGACTTGCCTCTACACAAACCCACGCTCATTTATCAGAATTGTTTCTAAAGCAGTTGAGTTAAACCAGCAAGTCTGTGCAGCAGACCCTCCCAAGCACCTGGAGCATCTCCCTTTCCATGGGGAACAGGAAACAAACCGATTTTTGTATGGACTGTGCACTAGCTGACGAGGATATCCCTTGTTCCTTTCATGTTTAAATATTAATCATCAGACACCGGGCTTCTGCAAGAGAGAAAAAACCACCTCATCAGTCTTGCTTTATAACTGATGTGAAGGCCGGCAATATGAATAGTTACGCTAATGACTGGCAGATAATTAAGTGCACTTAGAGGCACCCAGCCTCATCCAAATGACAGCGCTGCCGGCAGAGAGACCCTGGCAAGTGACAGCAGGACAGCGGTCAGAGGAATTACACCAGGGTATGTGGGAATGACAGAGATCCCAAACATCTCCAAGCTCCCTCCCTCCAGATAGCTGCAGGATCAGCCATCCCAGGCATCCCCAAAGACGGCTCCCAGCCTGGCCACTCTGGCGCCCTCCCAGAAACTCTCATCCCAGCTAAAAAATAAGCTTCAGATACACAAAGTTAGTTCCCAAACAGTAACCGCCAATGTGGATTAACAGCACAAAGCAGGCGAGAGACTCAGAAATTAAGAAAGCCAGTCAAGAAGCAAGCATTTGACCAGGTTCTCAAGCATTGCAACAGTTTCCATACCATTTCTGAACCCATTTCCAATACCTCAATACAGACTTCCCCATTGAAGGCAAAGTATCTCATGTTTCTAAACCGCAATAGTCCAAGACATGTATCACATCCTACTTGATCTTTGCTGTCATACAGAACTACGCTTCAGTTTAAGGCAAGGACTTATGGTCTGGGCTTACTAGAGCCTGTCAGAGCTCCCAGAAGAGAAACGAAGCTGCTAACAATGTGTTGGGGTGTTCTTCTTCCTATCTTTTTAATTAAAAGTTGCTGTTCAGCTGCAAAGCTGGGTCACTTCTGAGCACCTCCTCTGGAGTCTAACCTTGCCAGGCCTTGGAAGGCTTCTCATTTGGTCACCCCCCTGAGACACAGCTCTCCCACACATTCTCCCTTCTTCCCAGAAGAGGTCCTTAATTCCTCTTCTTTCCAGACCATTCCATCCAGCTCTCAATTTCTCAGATCCCTGAGCCTGATTCGGATGGAGATTATTAGGAGTTAACTTATTCTGAAGTTCTTCTTCCCACACAGGAAAGCTCATCGCATGGGAGATTGTTTACTTATGTGAATTCTCCTGTTTTCCCCTAATCCCTCTCCGGATTTCTATCTGCCAGACAAAGGAATGCTGATTGCGTTTGTATTTTATTACACAAGAACACCCTCAATCCAAAGCTATCAGCTGCAAAGGGGATCAGTTTTGAAACAAATACGCAGAGCTCTTTCTAAAGTTAAAATACGCACCTATAATTATACGTGTGCCCAAAACAGGCTGCAAAAACATTGTGTAGATACACACAAGTGTCTTTTGCTGACGGTAGGGAGTTGAGCAATTGTGGCAAACGGAGCAAAGCAAGGGTCAACCAGTGGCCGACCGGTAAGAACAGAGAGGAGGCCCCTTTAATCAGAGTTCACTGACCCCGTTCATTATTTGGCCCTGCAAGCAGCTGCCCCTATTGCAGGTGACGGGTGCACATGTCTATACACCCCTGCATCTCAAAAAAGCAGTGTTTGGGATGAGTATTACACACCCAAAGACACCTAAAGCTTGAGTTTTGTTTCAAGCCAAGCAGCAACAGGAGCCTACCACCAACAGCCTGTACTGCCTTCGCTCAGAAAACCAACAAAAAACCCTAAAAGGAAGTTACCCAGAGTGAAGTACTTCACCACACAGTAACTATTTCACCAGCTTCCACGCACACACATCAAAGCAGCACGGGAAGGGTAAAATCAAGTGTGTCCCGCCGTGATTTTTATCTAATGGACTTGCTCAAATACCAGCTACTTCCTCTGCGGCTCTGAAAAAGTTTTGCTAAAGTAAACAGGTGAAATGCAGCTTCCCAGCTTCGTACACTCCCAGGGCTCGCTCACCGCACTCCTCCGGGGGCCAACCCAGCTCTCCAACGCCAGGCAGAAAGAGGAAACCTTCAGAACCACTTCACATTTTCATTTCTTTATCTTGGAAGACATTCTCTTCACGCTTTCTCATTAGGAGTAGGCAGATGTAAGTTTAAAAAAAAATAAAAATAAAAAGCTTTGAACTAACACCCAAAGTCAGTTATTTTGCCTGTTAACTATTTTCAGGTGCAATTATACTGATTCTTCTGGTTCTACGTTTTTAGTGCACATTCTCCACTTCAAGAGGACTTCAAGTGGAATCCTTCTGAGCAGGAACTTCTGCTTATCCACTGGAAAACAGAGTTATCCCTCATCTGGTGAAATAACACACAAAACATCACTCCATCAAGCACAGGTAATTTTTCTGAAGGGCTGTAAAGGCAATAAGCAAATATCCAAACTTTTCATTTCTAACGTTGGGGATTACCTCCCTCCAGCTCCCAAATTCCTCAAATCACAGAGCAATCAAAAGCTTGACTCTGTGAATTAACAGGCACCTTTCCCCACCTGTAAAGGCATGTTCAGGGTGTCCCAGACCAGGAAGTCAGGCAGAGAATCAAGTCAGTCACACGAAAAACTTTTTTTCTTTCACACCTTTATGTTTCAGCCACAAGTACTTTCCCAGAAGACCCATTTTTTTTGAAGCAGATGGCCAAGACAGGATCCTTGCACTGCTCATCCCTGGAAATGAAAGGTGGCACACGGTGCTCTGGGATGTAAAAGTTTTAGCTGAGGAAGATACAAAGCCAAGAATGCTTTGAAAAAAAACTGGAAGGAAAGAACTTAATACTCCATAAGATGGTCATGGAGAAGCAGCACTTGCCACTGAAGCTCTCTGGGGTCCATGCTTGTCCAAAGGGAGGGCCACCAAAGGGGTGCATGTGTCCTTCCTAAGCCAGTTCTTTCAGTTTGTTTTTTTCTTCTTCACTAGGCAGTGGCAATGCCTCCCAACCAGCTCTCAAACACCATCCAAAACAGCCGGCAGGACCAGTAGCAATGCCAAAAGGCACCACGATGGCCAACACCTTTGCACAAGGACTCTTTATGAGGGAGTATAGTGATAGGACAAGGGGGAATAGTTTTAAACTGAAATAGGGGAGATTGAGATGAGATCTCAGGAAGAAATTCTTTGCCATGAGGTGGTAAGACCCTGGAACAGGTTGCCCAGAGAAGCTCTGGCTGTCCCATCCCTGGAGGGGTTCAAGGCCAGGTTGGAGGGGGCTTGGAGCAACCTGGTCTGGTGGGAGGAGTCCCTGCCCAGGGCAGGGGGTGGGACTTTAAGGTCCCTTCCAACCAAAACCATTCCATGATTCTATAACATGCAAAGAAGCGGGCAGCTGAGCTGCAATGGGAAGAAACAAATTAATTTTCAGAAGTATTTATATGCCTTATTAGCTTCTTCCTTGTTCCAAGCAGCTTTTGATACTGTTGAAAGTTTAGATCCGAAAGGATTCCTGATATTTGGAGAAAGTTCTCAAGTCTCCAAAAACAGGCGAGACACATGACGCAGAGAGTTGTGTTTGAGCGTTACGTACATAGAGTGGTTCAAACCCTCACCACAAAGAAGTACTCTGAATACCAAAAATAATTACTCAGCACTGCTATGTCGTGTAAACAAGGGACCTCTTTGGAAAGAGCGTCTGTAGTTATACAGACATTTCAAACTCTAAAAAGGCACCGATTTATGAAGTGCAAACACTACCAAACTAAGCTACGTGTGAAACTCAACTACAGAGGAAGCCTCCCATAGCAGTTCTCAAAGTATTCATTTAAACAGTATTTCCATCACAGCTCAAGATCAAAAGCTGAGGAATCAGATACAGGCCAGACAAACTCAAAGTTTTCAACCTTCCCAACAGCAAACACCTGGGAGGGTGAAGCAGAATTTTCATTATCAAATTTAAAAGTGGTATTATTTTTTTTTTCCTCCAGCTCACATAGAGTTGCTCACGTCCCGGTTGCGCTGGCACCTCCTCCACCGATACCCTCCAGGAGCTCGGCAGAGCGCTCTCAAACACACAGACATCTGTATTCTGGGCCACACTCAAATGCACCATTTGGCCTCACTGAGTAGCTACAAACCCTCCGCGTGTGCCTTAACAATAAACGAGGCTACAATTTTCTTGCAGTTGCTGAAGCTCCTGAATGACTTCATGAAATTCAGCAGCATTATATGCCTAAACATACACGCAAAAGCCTCCACACGCTCCCTACGGCTGCCAATAATCCAGCCACAAATAAGAGAAAGCACCACTTGCAATATTTTTAGATCCCTTTAACTCCAAAGTAATAGAAGTCCAAAGGACTGAAAGCACAACCCCAAACAGGTAAGTCACAGGGTGACCCACAGGGAGAGGACTTTCAGCCTTCAGTTACTTCCCATGGGAAGTGACAAACTTGGGGTTCTTTTCCCAGTTACCAACGGTTCAAAAAGGTCTTTCCTAAGTGGAGGGACAAACAGCTACACTGTCAAGAAAGAAAAGGCTCCTACAAAGTATTTCTGTACAAAAACCTTAATTATTAAAGCACTAATAGTGCTTTAATAAACACTATTATAACACCAGCGCAGCCTGGAGTTCAACAATTGCTTCCTTGAATTGCTTTATTACCTCTGACTCCGAGCAGCAGAACCAATTGTTGTTTAATCTCATTCATGGAGTAAAGAGGAAGAGAAATTATTTTCAAAATAAAAAATTGAAAACAATTCAACAGGTGCCACGGACACTTGGGGAGGTGCTTTACAGGGAGATACTTTTAACTTCGGAGTGAACGGCATCACTTTGAACAAATTTTAAAGCCCCTCAGGTCTCAGTTTTCGTCACAAGAAGCAAAGAGTGTCAAACTGAAACTCCGTGTGCCGTGCTCCTGAATTTAATTGCTCGCCAGACAGCGCGAAACAAGAAGCAGCAATATTTCTGCAGGGACACAGGACTGGCCTGTACTTCTACATCACGTCACAGCAACACAAAGAGCAGCAGAGGTTTGGGTCTTATTTCCTATAACGAGCTTTAAGACAGGCAAGGCAAAAACTAAGGAGTCAGATCTTGAGATAAGTATAAAAGTGTAAGCCATAGTTTCATTTTTTATGATTCCTTTAACACCCAGAAACAGCTATTGTTTCGCATCAAGGACCCCAAACGCTGCAGGCTCAATTACCATTTCTCCAGGGCACACCAGTTACCAACTTAAAGCAGAAATAACACTCCTGCTTTGCATGGCAAGTGTGGTCCTGCTCAATAAATTAAACCCACAGGGAATAGCAATAACCATATTTACTGTTTGTTTCTCGCTTTCTGAAACAAATGTTTAAGAGCAGCTAAAAACAATAAAAGAGTGTTTTCAGTTTCACTTTGAAAGTTTCCCCAATACTCGCCAGTCCCCACCTGCACCCACAAGGCCCCTGGGAGAAGGCTGCCGTGTTGTGATTTTTGCAAAATTATGTTGAAACAAAAGAAACCAGCATCAATTTATTTTATTTTTTTTTCACTCATGGTCAGCCATGAGATTTACATCTGGCCTAACAGAAATCTAAAGCACTAAGCAAATAGGTCATTTAAGTACAAAGTTTAAATTACCCTGGAGACTCAACAGATAGAACAAGGCTCTTCTACCTGGTAACACTGAAATTTGTAATAATTCTAAAAATAAAAAAAAAGCCTATTATATTCAGAATTACATGTCTTGGCAACCAGGGAACAGGTACCATGGCACTTCCAAAAGCCTTGCAGCGATCGCTTAGACGAGATTTCAGGAACGTTTTGTCACAGTGAAGTTTACTCCATTCCTCTGAAATATTAAACGCATTCCTCCTATAATGAAACACCTTATAAATGCCACGTGACAGAAACACAGAGTTTAACAAAGCATTTCCTTCCAGCATCATAACATTTAGTGCCCCACCAAGGATTTTATTATCAATTAAGTAGCCACACAGTAAGTTGGAGGCTGGCAAACCCGCCTCGTGCCGACAGCGCAACGGGACCCAAATGCAAGAAGCATCAGCCCGAAGCTCTGCCACCCACGGACTCCCACCTAATGCTCATCAAGCAGCTTCAAGTACTCCCGAGTCTTCAAGATGTCATATCTAACATTAAATACAATTTTAAGCACGACCCTGTACGACAGCAGCAGTTCCCGGTGCTCGCTGGCAAGTCATTCCCGTTTCAGACAATGTATTTGGGATGTACTGCCCATAGCACCGAGTTACACCACAAATTCCCTAAGTTACGGCTGGGAATCAGTACGTTTTGTCCAAAGCCACTGTTTAATAAACCCCTTTTTGCCAAGCAACAATGGGTTGGTTTGCACTTGCCATAACAGAGGGCTATTTAACAGCAGGGCTGCAGTGTTCCGGGGGGTATCTGCACCGCTTCAGCTCTGCCGGCCTCTCCAAAACACCACTCCTCAACAGATTTAACAAATACAGCATTGTAATTTAGGGGTGGCCTGGGGTTTCGGCTTATTTTAAGGGCAAAGCTCTTACCCGGTTACCTTACTTCCAAAGAAGTCATCCAGCTTTGTCATCTAAATGAGAAACCACCATTTGGTACAAACGCTCTGATGTTACACAGGCATTTCAAACACTAAAATTTCTAAAATTAGAATCACAGAATGGTTAGAGTTGGAAGGAACCTCAAGGACCATCCAGTCCCACCCCCTGCCCTGGGCACCTCCCACCAGACCAGGTTGCTAAAGCCCCCTCCAACCTGGCCTTGAACACCTCCAGGGATGGGGCAGCCACAACTTCTCTGGGCAACCTGGGCCAGTGTTACACCAAATTCTACAATTCTTACCTGTTCTACTCTGAAGAACCGTATTTTAAAGGCTACAGTAAAAAGAAAAGGTATTTTTGAGCTGGATTAACTTTTATTGGATCCAGTAATGCCACCTCCCTCCAAGAGAAAGCCCAGGTTTGAAGCTCAACATGCTCAAAACCTCCGCATCCAGGATCCCGCTCCCTGCTGTGGGGTGGGGGAAAAAAAGAAAAGGCTCAACTCCTTTTTTGTGCACTTTGTTTTAAAATATTAACTACCTCAGTATTTTCAACACCTCACCATTACAAAGTCCAGAAAGAATGACAATGGTCAGTGACGTCACAGTGGTATCATTGGAATGCTCCAGAAAAAGGTGACCCAAAAGGGGAAGTGAAGCCAACTCAGAAATACTGAAATGGCACAAATTCACACCAAGGCGAACACACACCAAATGATTCCCCGTGTAATTACTGTGATATAGTGGAAAACATGCTCTGATCTGAGGCAGGGTTTAAAAGTCCCAGCAAATCAACAGCACGAGGTTAAGGGACTTATTCATACCCCTAGTTTTGCATTCAGGGAGGAAGGGGAATTCTTGTTGCCAGACTATGAGCAAAACTGCTAAATACTTTGCAAAAATCAACATTAAACACCTGAAATCTGGCTTATGCTCAGGCAAGAAAGAGTAAACACAAAATATCCTGAATACTGGAGTCATTCTGAAAACTCCTGAGTTCACTGCAAATTTCAGTGGTCTTAGAAGACCAAGCGATTAAAAAAAAAGGTAACAGTTTGGTGCCAAGAGGCCTATTACAGGCTACAGTGCAAATTACAGCCTCCTGAACCAGTAAATTCACCCCAAGTCAGCTACTACTTCTGCAAAGTCTTCATCAGATCAAATCCCTGTCCTGAGAAGTTCAAGTTTTTCATACACAGCTTGTATTTGGAAATGACTACAGGGCTGGGAGAATGAATTTAATTCAGTCCCTCCGACCAGTATTACTACCAGCAAATAAACTGTTCAAGCACAGTGTTTTAACAGGGACAAAGGCCATTCAATACGGACAGCTATACCTGCCACAGCTCAGATATCCCCTTGCAGACACTTCATGGCTCATGGATACCTTTTCCTTCCGCTGCTGCTGCAGAGATGATCAACTGAAAAAACCAAAATCCTATTGCTACCTTGTTTCTGAAGAGAAAACAGTAACTTTGCTGATTAGAGGATGTGCAAGACCTACAGCTGAAGTTTTCAGGTATGGGCTACCACACGTGCATTACATCCTCACTTCAGCAAGTTCCCAAGCACTAAGAAACGTAACCACAGCCATCATCCTCTGATACCAAGAACCCAACATAGACACACAGAGACCAAAGCCACCTCGGTACTCAGCTGGAACAAGTGAATCACAGCGCTGCAACCGAGGATCCGCAGCAGGATCCCGAGCCAATGTGACTCCAGAAAAGGTTTACTGAACCAGAAAAGCAGCAGCAGCAATCCTGGTTGGGCGCCAGAAGCAAGGAAATAAACAGAACAGAGCCCTGGAAGATTTCACCACCAGCAACAGAAGCTGGGATGAGCAAATACCGAGGCATCAACTGAACTGGGTTAACTTACCTCTGAACAGACTAGAAATCTAAAGGCAGTAAGCTGGCATTTAAAAGCAATTCAGAGCAACTGAATGTTTTCCTACCCTCTTCTGACACATTCCAGGGCTTAAGCTGATTTTAGGTCCCGAGTTTACCCAGGACATTCTGAACAAACTGGCTTTCTGCACTCTGCTCTGTTAAACCAAGAATAACTACTGCAAACCTAACGCAAGGAACTAAAGCACGACAGGCAGCCACAGCGGTTCCGTGTAGGTGGTTGTGAGGCTTCTGCAGAGCCCAGTGCAGCCAAGTCCACCCCAGGGTCAGATCTCCCACCACCACTCCAGGGACGGGAGCAGAAGAAGGGTCTCTTGACTTACATCAACTTCTTTCCACCAGTTGTGCAACTCAGAGGTCAAGTACACAAGCGGTACAGCTCAAAGTTAGTAGAAAAGGGGGGGAGGGGGGGGAAAAAAGCCAGAAAAGCCAGACCAGAAACCAGGACTTTGTCTAAGAAATGAGTTCATGAAGAACATGTAGGCAAGTCCACCGGTTCCACTGGGTCAGGAAAATGCACGAGCAGAGACACTCACTACTCCTCACCAGCTGGAACTTTTCCACCACTCGTGCAAAAACAGGACAAAAGGTAGAAGCTTTCTTTAGGTTCACTACAATCAGTACAGATTGTGATTTTCACAGTTTTAGTCATTAAATACAGACTCATCGTTTTAATCATTATTTCAAGGAGTAAAAACTTTTAAGTTACCAGCTATTTATGTGCCTACTTGCCATTTGTTTCCCTCCCCATATTAGGATCAATAACTGGTAGCAAAGAAACATCCGTACTTAACCACGAGATCTTCTTTAACTGCAGGGTAATCAGCTAATCTAGACAAGACTCCTTTATTCAGCTTTACATATACAGCAGTATTATTAAAGTCATAAACTTTAATTTGACTCAAGAAATGCCATTTACTAATTTAGTAGGCAAATACTTTTACGGTTGTTTGCATCGAGCTCCATATAAACTACAGTGGATTTACAGCACGTAAAGCAACATTTTAAAGCTGTTATTATGGCCACTGTAGAGCAGTAAATAGTTGGGCAAATACAGTCACTGAAGTATCTCATATTTAAACGGATTTACCAATGCCAGAAGTACACACAAGCAGCAAAACAACTGCTTTCTGGGCACTGTACGTCCTTCAGTATTTAACATCCATAGATTTCACTGCTCCTGTTTGCACATTGGAAAAGGAGGAGCGTTTTCTATTTACTTGTTATAACTCTCAATAACGTCAAGTAAACGGGAACAAAAGAAAACCCACGCACTCTGGTCACCTGCAGGAAAAGTGAACGGCATCAGAAACTTTACGGGAAGCTGGAGCAAAACCTTGCCATAAGCATTTAGAAAGGGATGTGAAATAGTTTCAGTGGCTTGATATTTTCCAAAAGCTCGAGAGCCAACAGATGAGACTTTCATCTGCAAACAGTAAACGTTGTTTTGAACTCGATTTCAATTTTTAAGCAGCCGGCTTAAAAACCGGGGATAAAAAAGTTACCGATTCGAAGCGATTGCTTGAATCCTTCCTGGTCTGCGCTGGAAAGGAACACAACGAGGTTCAACCCCATGAGAAGGAGTGTTTGTATGTGGCTGGGGGGGGAAGGGAAGGGAAGGGAGGCGGCAGCAAAGCCAGAGTGGTGCCTGGCTGCCTCCCCTCGAATTCCAGAGCTCACCATGGACCCACCGGCTTACCCGGGGAACTCTAGGGGCTCAAACACACACACACACACCCGCCCCCAGCCAGCGTGAGGGCGGAGGGCGAGAAAGGCAACACACAGATTCCCTGGAAACCACACAAAGAACGAGGAGCCCTTTTAAAGCCCAGGGCCTCGTTCCCGACGCTTCCACGGCAGGAAGCAAGCTCCCGGCCTGCCCCGAGCGGCCTCCCCGGGGGAAAGGGATACCGAGGACCCCTCTTTCTTCCCCCGGGGAGTGCGAGGGGCTCCCCCGGAGTATGTGTGTGTGAGGAGGGGGGGTTAGGCCGCGGGAGGGCCGGGCCCGGCGCCCCTCAGGCGAGGCCCGTTGGCGGCGCGGGCCTCCACCCCCTCTCTCCGTGTCCCCGTCCCCCTCCAGGGTCCCGGTACCGGTGCAGGGGGGGTGGGG
>JAHREE010000251.1:1553539-1566738 GCA_033628505.1 Tringa tobata | reverse complement strand
ACACTTCCAGGGATGGGGCAGCCACAACTTCCCTGGGCAACCTGTTCCAATGTCTCACCACCCTCACAGCAAAGAATTTCTTTCTGGTATCTAATCTAATCTCCCCTCTTCCAATTTAAAACCATTACCCCTTGCCCTGTCACTGCACTTCCTGACAAAAAGTCCCTCCCCAGCTCTCCTGTAGCTCCCTTCAAATATTGGAAGGCTACTCTAAGGTCTCCCCGCAGCCTTCTCTTCTCCAGGCTGAACAACCCCAGCTCTCTCAGCCTGTCCTCACAGCAGAGGTGACCATCCATCCCTCTGACCATCTTCGTGGCCCTCCGCTGGACCCGTTCCAACAGGTCCATGTCCTTCCTGTGTTGAGGACTCCAGAGCTGGACACAGTAGCCCCATCCTAAATTCATACGAGAGATTTGGGTGATGGAGGTAAAATAAATAAGCCACGTGCTGTAAAATGCCACCGGTACTGAAACCACCAACCTCTGCCGTGTCCACAGAAAGCGAAGTTGGAGGCAGCTCCCTGTGCTCTGCAGGCACCACCGGTGTAAAGTTCAGAGAAAAGTGGCTTTCACACACTAAAGATGTGTGAAGGGCACAGAAGGTGGACAGTACAACTAGGGTTTGGAGACAGTAACATTAAAAATCCACGTATAAAGCCAGCACTATCCCTGAGACAGGAGGAGACAGATCCTTTTAAAAAAACCAAAACAACGCAGCAAGAACAGCAATGTGTAGTCAAAGCAAGGCATTTTGGTGCCAGGACAGGATGTCAGTTTGGCACAAGCCCAGCTCTTCTCACAAAGAGGAGCAGGAGATTAAGGACTTGGCAAGGAGCAAGCACAGCACAACAGCCCGGAGCGTTCCCGGAGCCAGGAGCGGCGCAGCGTAAAGCTCTGACGCAGGGATGTCTCGCACTGGGATCGCTGAGCCGTGTGTCGGCACGGGCTGCTCAGAGCCGCTCAGGTACCGGCCAGTTGTGCTCCAGGTCTTCAAGGTAGAGGCATGAAGGCCACAAAGCCCAGCCAGAAGGACAGTGACACCTTCCCTGGATCAACTCTGGGCTGTGTCACTTTTCTCCCTCCTCGGGGTTTAGCCAGTGGTGGGGGTGGGCACTTCCAGGGGCAGTAAGTCCTGAAGAGCAACGTGGAATTTGGTGGACAACAAGTTGCCCGTGAGCCAGCAATGTGCCCTTGTGGCCAAGAAGGCCAATGGTCTCCTTGGGGAGGCAATAGAAAGAGCGTGGCCAGCAGGTGGAGGGAGGTCATCCTCCCCCTCTGCTCTGCCCTGGGGAGGCCACAGCTGGAGCACTGGGACCAGTTCTGGGCTGCCCAGTTCCAGAAGGACAGGGAACTGATGGAGAGAGTCCACTGGAGGCTATGAAGATGATCATGAGACTGGAGCATCTCTCTGCTGAGGAAAGGCTGAGGGACCTGGGGCTGTTCAGCTGGAGAAGAGCAGACTGAGAGGGGATCTCATCGATGCTGAGCAAGAGCTAAAGGGCAGGTGGCGAGAGTATGGGGCCAGACTCTTCTCAGTGGTGCCCAGGGACAGAAATTCCATCTCAACATGAGGAGGAACTTCTTTCCTGTGAGGGTGGCAGAGCCCTGGAAGAGGCTGCCCAGAGAGGTGGTGGAGTCTCCTTCTCTGGAGACATTCAAACCCCACCTGGACACCTTCCTGGGGGACCTGCTCTGGGTGGACCTGCTCTGGCAGGGGGTTGGAGGAGATGATCTCCAGAGGTCCCTTCCAACCACTGCCAGTCTGTGATTCTGTGAACACGCATGTGCTGCTGCCTTCACTCTCTCACACCCCTCTGTCTCTGCAGACCTGCCAATTACAGCATCCCTCCACATTTCCTCGATTGCTGTAACAGATAACACGCATTAAAAGAACAGAAATATTTGGGATGGGAACCTTCCCAAACCTGCAGCTGCTGACACATCATTTAAGTTCACAAAGATTATTTCAAAAGCATTTCTGCCACCTGTTTTTCAGTCCCACATGTAACCACAGTGCTGTAAAAGAGAAAGATATCAGTCTCTTAATTCTGTTTCTGAGGTGCTTCAAGCAATTGTGAAGCACTGACTTGAAACTCTCCTGTCATTGTCATTGCCAAAGATACCAGAAAGATATTCTTTGGTGTGAGGGTGGTGAGAGCCTGGCCCAAGTTGGCCAGAGAAGCTGTGGCTGCCCCATCCCTGGAGGGGTTCAAGGCCAGGTTGGAGGGGGCTTGGAGCAACCTGGTGTGGTGGGAGGTGTCCCTGCCCAGGGCAGGGGGGTTGGGAGTGCGTGATCTTTAAGGTCCCTTCCGACTCTAACCATTGTATGATTCTATGATTCTATGAAGGTAACCGCCAAAATCTGAAGGTGACATCAGAACAATTAATTTGCTGCTTAGAGGAAACACCAAGGACCCACAACGCATGAATTTGTTCGAGCACATCCAGCAGGAGCTTTATTCTTCTCTCATTTTGGAGGGGAAGGACCCAGGACTTTGAGTATTTCTCATTTCACACACTCATCCCTGGTTCTGTTTTAAAGAAACAGTTTGAAGTACTTGCTGCAGGATTAGGGTCAGAAGGGGCTAATTATGGGATGTCAAGCAGCAAAGTCAAAATAATGGCAATAGGAACCCCTCAAGGAGACAACAGGAAGGTTTTAATAGAGGACTGTCCTTTATCCACCTTCACCTAGCCCCAAGTTGACTCCTCCCAAGCTCAAGGTAACACGGTGGGGCAGTACAACCAGCCCTAAAAAGCTCATGGAAAAGGAGAGGGAGATAAATTTATCAGCTGTTACAGGCAGACAGACTGGCAAAGCAGGAAAATCCCCCGAGGGCTATCAGATACTTCTCTGACTCTAGAAGTCCTTGGGCAATGAATGCCTGGAGGCCGAGTTCCCCAGTATTTACCCCCTTCCCCAGACACCCACCACCAGCACCCTCAGAAACCACGTATTGATCCGACCCGCCGCAGCCCCTATTCTTCGGGCAGAGTCTGAAGCAAACACGCTGGAAGCTGGACTGAGAAACAACAGGTAGGAGAGCTGGGTTGTACTCACAGCATGGGAGGAACGAGCCTGTGTTTGTCCTAAATCACCCTCCGGATGCTGCGGAGTTTCTGACACAAAAAAAACCCCCACCCCGTATTGCTTGAGTCACTGCGTGCGACTGCTCACCACCGACTCCCAAAGGGGACCCCCCGGCAAGCGCCGACACCTACGGACCACAAAACGGGAGATACAGCCTCAAAATAGAGCCAAGAAAAATCCCACCCCACACAGGAACAGACACAGGTCTGCAGAGTGAACGGTGAAAAGAGTGGAAGGGAAAGCTTCGTTAGGGATTGGAGTGGCATCGTCACACCAAAGGGAGAGAAAACCCTGGATACAGAATTCAAGCACCGGCTATTGCCAGGAAGGGAGAAGCCATTATAAATTCAGCAAGCTTAAGAGCCTGTCCACCAGCCTCAAACACCACGGTTTCTTACACTTTCAGTGCCTAAAGACTTGTGGACGTCAGAGGAGTAACATGTTTAAAATTGTTTTAGCGTGATTTAGGAAAAACAAGATGCAAATTCAAAGCAGGTACAGCTAAAAGCAAAAAAAACCCCACCCAAATAACCAACAAATCACACCACAAAACCGACAAAAGGCAAAGAAAACATAAATGCAATTACAAATGCTGGAAAATGGAAAAACAGACATTTCAGATCAGACCTCCCCAGAGCTCTGAATAATGGAGTGATGCCTCCAGGGTCTACCATTCAGCTACCCAAGCCTGCATACTAATATACTACTCACATCAGAAGAGTAGAAAGGCACCACTCATGCAGAAAATTACCTTAAATGAGCAACGACTTCATGATAAACAAGCCACTCGGCTTTTTTACTTTGCTCTTTGATTTAGGTGGTGGGGGGCACCTCCTCCCTACCGCTGAGGAGCGGACACAGAAACCTTGTAAGAGGCTCCATAGAGGAACCTTGCAAACAGGCCACAAAACCACCTCGTTATTGTGAATATTTAATTCTGGTTGGTTTGGCCAAATATCCAGATGCGAGATGGCACCTCTAGGGGGAAGGATGTATCTTGCAATCTCAGCATCCGGGGGCTGAATTAGGTGATCTCCAGAGGTCCCTTCCAACCCTGTATCATTTTGGGATTCTGTGATCCAGGGTCCAAAGCATCACTTTAAATAGAGCAGAGAATCCGCCCAGTGGCAGTCCCAGAGGTATAACCACAGCGTCACACACAATCTGAATATCACACCAGAATATCTACGGTTGATGTCGTTTCCCATCCCACCCGTACCCTCGTTTCCCCACGTGCTGCCAGAATCCAAAATGCCCTTCCCAACCTGCCCTGCAAAGCTCATCTCCCCTTACAAAACGCTCTCCCGGTGCGTTTGCCATCGACTCCGTTGTCGATTTAATGCAGCTCTCCCACCGGCCCTCTTCAAATGAAGTGATATTTAACTAGACACACCAGGAGGCAGCTGCTGTGCAGCCCAGCTTGCCTTGTGCATCATTCCCCGGTTCATTGCCTGCCATGACTCCTGGGTGCCTGAAGCAGGGGACCTCAGCTTCTCCTTTGTTTGAAGTAACCTCGCACGGTTTTAGGTACCGTCGTTATGAACGATGGCAATCCTGTTAAACCCCGCCGCCTCTTTTTGCCTTTTCTGTCTGTAAATTGAACATCCCTAAGAGCGAAAAGACTTATGATGAGAACACAGGTTCAGCTGAACCTGTTTACTCCAAGAACAGCAGGGAGAACAAAATGCTTTGGAAGGAGTCTGCTGGGAAACTCTGCATTTATTTTATTTTTTTTTTTTCCCCCTCGGAGCGCAAACTAATGTGCTCTGAAGAAGCACAGGAGCTGATGGCATTCATTTGCGCAGTCCTGCCTTGAATGTGCTTTTAAAGGAAAAAAAAAAAAGAAAAAAACCCAACAATAACCTGCTGGCTGCCTGATGAATACCTCCGTTTGTGACGCAGGGAGAGGTGCTCACCCCGCTCCCAGCCCACGAGGTGCGGAAGGTTCCCCAGGCGGTGGGGTGAGACTGGTTAAAGTGGGGAGAAGCGTTGGTCGCTCTCCAAGAGGTTCTCCAGGGGAACAAATCCCCCGGAGATAAGGCTGCCCCGATGCCCTGAGCCACAAGTCATTCTCAGCGAGAGCGGCAGCTGACAAGCGGGACGGCAAGCGTGCGTCCCATTTGGGTTATAAACACCACAAAGATGAAACCCACGGCTCCACCAACTCGACACCCGCAGCTTTGACTAAGAGCAAGCTTTAAGCCCTGAACCCCCAACACAGCCCTGAAAAGGAGGATTAGGGCTTGCGGGCAGTGTAAGAGCGGTGCCGGTCAGAGGGGAAGATTCCCAGGAAAGAAAGCGATAGTTATTTTTAAATCGCCCAAAACCTGCTATTGCTCACAGTTCTGATTCAACGCTATTTATGCTGCCGCGTATTACAAGTCACTAGGATGGAAATCACCTCGTTTTGTCATTAATCTGATTTCTAAATACCTCCCACCCAATCTGATTTCAGAATTGGTGAGGTTTTTAGCTGTCTGGGTTTTATCAACCTGGGGATAGTTTGGGTTGAGATTGGGAAAGGGGTTGTTGAGGAAGGAAGAAGGACAAAGGAGGTCTCCCCACACGTTCCACTCCCGCTCACTGGATTCTGTCTGAGGTTTGTTTTACTGGTTCTTCCTCTGCCCCCTCTAAGGAAAGCTCTGGCTGGGGGGGACCACACAAAGCCCTTAAAAAAATCAAGGCATGTTCCCAGTTTCCCAAACACGCTCAGCTGGGACAGACACAGGACAGGTGGAAGCCTCTGGTCTGTATTACGCAGAAGTTAGGCCACATTATAAATCCTTGAAAGATATGTTACAGTGTACATATATATAAAAAACCCTTCCTAGCACAACAGCCTTACAGAATGCTGGTGTTTGCTGAAGTGTCCTTGCTTAAGGGCAGCACTATTCCTGTTCACGCCTGCACCGAAATCCCGGTTAATACAGTACTCAAGCCTGTTTTCAAAGCTGTTACATTATTAAACCATCAAAATTGAAGTTCATTAAGAACTCGAGGATTGTACACAGCAGCTCTTCCACAGCACCAATCCCCTAGCACAGGTTTATCCTCAGCTTCTTCCAAATCCCCCTAATTAATTTTTTTTTCCAAAGGCCATCAATCTGCAGCAGACAAACATCAGAGAGTCAATTCATTAACGTTCCCCTATTTCCACTTATCTTGGGCCACTTCTTCTCTTATTAATAGCAAGTAAGATTGACAGTTCTAAAAATACCCAACCAGGGCTAGAAGTGAAACTCCAGGGAGCCCTCCGGAACCCCATCCATCCTCCCAGCAACGCTTCCCAGTCTCCCAGCCCCGAGGTCCCCCGGGTCCGCTCCGGCAGTCGGCAATCTCCGAGGCAGCCCCGTGAATCAACAGCCGACATCAACCACGAGACGCTGATTACCCCGAGTTAATTTATTACTTCTAGGGTGACCGAAAGGCTGTTTACAGGAGGAAATTAGGATACTTTAGCGTACCGTCGACTGCGCCCTGAAACCTTCCCCGCTGATTTATATGCCGGCTCCGTTTCTCTGCCTTTAACGCTCTTCACCGCAGGAGAATTTAACGCCGGCACGAGGCGTCGGATTTACTTTTAGAAAGTTCTGAACCTCCTTTTTCTCCTCCTAACTGCAAAAGGCGAAGGCAAGATTAGCAGAGTTTCCTTAAACACAGAAGGCGGTGAGCTCGAGCAGCACCAACAGACTGGGGGATGAGTCACCGACGGTAATGAACGATTTTATCTCTGGTGGAGACCACAGAAAACAGGTGGGATTAGTTTAATTTCTATTGACAGCCTGGCCATTGTGGATTCCTGGCTGCTGCAGCGGGCTTAGGAGAAAGATGTCGGGATCAGTCACCCCCAATCTGGTTATTATGGTCCTACTGATCTTAATCAGGAGGCAATCATGAATTACTCACTCGTTTCCCATTTACATGTTTGCATCGAGTGATTTTTACAGTACTGCCTGATGGAGAATATAAAAATGTGAATACTTCCCACCGAAATACGCCGCTGAGTCACCGCTGAGGGGGAAGGAGCCTTCGCCCTCCTCCCAGCAAGAAACGGGCAAGCACAAGACTCGACCACTGACCTAAAGAAGGGGACATCTGCCTTCGCAGGCAAGTGAAATAATGTTTAATTAAGAGTACTGACGAGGTTATAACGTGGGAAGGAAGCAAGCAGAGGGGAAAAGATTATGCCTGGAGTCCTCCAGGGAGCCTGGACAAAAGGAAAATTGGCTCTGGCAGGTACCGTGCTCTGCCACGGAGGAAAGAGGTTTCTAATGAGGGAGGCTCTAATGGACACAGCCTGAGATGTCAGGAAACGTTGAATACCACCTTGATCAGGATGGGCAGCAAATCAGCTGGACAGGAGAGAGGCGTTTCTAATGTAACCTCACTAAAAGCAGATTAGTCATACGGTGGTTTTTTCCCCTTTCCTGTTTTTTTCATAACCACTTGCAACAGTATTGCCTGGTTTGGATGTTGTCCATACATACTTTCATCTCAATTTACCTTAATCTGGCTTGTGTTGAACGCACTTCTGAACCAATTTCAAGCCACGCTTCAATCCAAGGCTGTGGCAAATAATCAGCCAGAGGCTCCTGGACCCCCCCAGAGTTATCCAGCTCCCCAAATTCATCCCCCAAAGGGTGAGTGGGCCTCCCACCACCTGGAGGTAGAGATGGACATCTGGCCTGCCACATCTGGGGAGAGAAATATCTTCAGTGATCAATATTGCAAAGTGCCATTCAGCAGGATAATGGGGAACACCCAGTTTGGGGTCCCAAGGAAATGGGCTGTCCTAAAACAATCAGTAGGAGACTCCTCCGACTCAAAGGTAGGGTAGGGAACAGCCACAGAGGATTCACAGAATCACTGAATGGGTTGGGCTGGTAGAGACCTTTAACGATCATCATAGTCAACCCCCTCACCACGATGACTGCTGCTAATTTCTAACCAGAGCTGAACTGGAACTGATCTTAGAGGTGAACCCTAACCTTTAGCCAACAATGAAAACCCTTCATGATGTCCTTTCTTAAAAATCACAGAACAATATGGGGTTGGAAAGGACCTTTTGAGATCATCTAGTCCAAGCCCCCTGCCAAAGCAGGTCCATCCAGAGCAGGTCCCACAGGAACGTGTCCAGGTGGGGTTTGAATGTCTCCAGAGAAGGAGACTCCACCACCTCTCTGGGCAGCCTCTGCCAGGGCTCTGCCACCCTCATGGGAAAGAAGTTCCTCCTCATGTTTAGATGGAACTTCTTGTGTTCAAGTTTGTACCCATTTCCTCTTGTCCTGTCCCTGGGCACCACTGAAAAAAGACTGGCCCCATCCTCCTGACACCCACCCTTGAAGTATTTCTAGGCATATACATGTACAAATACATGTATTTCTTTCGGAAGAAATCAAAGAGGGAGTTTGCTACTTAGACATAACTTTCCTCAAAATCATTAGAGGATGGGAATTCAATCACCCACCCCGGTACTTTGCAGAGCGCAGGCATCAGCGCGGACCAGGGACCATTCCCTGAAGAGCCAGTTTGGATGTTCTGACACTATTTACTCGACTAATACTGATGTAGCCATTAAGTGCGAGACTAGAAAATACTGTTGAAGAAAGGACACTGTTAAACAAAACACTGCAACAAAGCATTCATAAAAACACGCAGCGCTAATGAGATAGAGCCCTGTGAGAGACATCCTCAAAGCAGACCTCCTTTACATGCTTCTCTCTAGAAAGCAGTCAAAATTTTGCAATATGCTGGAGACCCAACCTTGCAGTGGGTTCCCAGATTAAAAAAAAAAATAAAAATATAAACCTATTTGGAAATCAAAATTAGCAAAACCAAGTTCATCCTCCAATGGAGAAAGAATTTCTGGCTGCATTTTTATTTCAGATAAAACCTAGAGGAGAACTGCAATTCAAGTGGTAACATCTCCAAGGAAACAGCTGGAAAACTTGTGGTCTTTGCAGATGCTGGAGGATTCTGTACTCAGAGACAAATTGTACCATATTGTACTTTGCACTCCAGGGGGGAGGAAAAAAAAAAATCACAGACAAGGTCTTAGTAAGATGCCACAAACTGTGCATGCAGCAAAACAAGACCTCTTGCGCTGAATCTCGGATGCAAAGAATGTATTCTTCACATCGGTTTGCTGAAATACAGCTAAAATTAGCAACATGAATGCTTTCGCAAATTGTTTTTTAGTAATTGCTGTGTGTTTTCTGTTCTCTTCAACAGAAGTGTTCTCTAGCACAGAGGAATCGCGATGTCCTCCCTCCACCCATCCCAAGGCGAGGTGGTACGAGCAAAACTGAAAAGAAAGAGTTTCCCCTTTGGCCTCTCTCCTTTCGGGGGTGGAATGGACGTTTCGAGCCGTTTATGGAGCTCCCAGTTCAAACCGACAGCCACGCAGCAGCAAGAGGGCAAAAGGACTGGGATACATCTTACGGAAACAAGAAATAGGGAATTTGGAGAATACAGAATTATCCTTAAGCATCTGGCTACTGCCTTGTCACACGTACTCATGGAGACAACGCGCTTTGGCTTTTCGACACCCAGGGACGTTACGCGGCTGGAACGGCACCGAGAGGCTCCTCAGTACTCAGCAGCTGGCATCAAAGTTCTGCTTTTTGGCGTTTTTTGGCGGGGTGGCACAAGATTATTAATATTTTTAAACAGTCTATATCCCAGCTATTCTGTTTAAGTCCCCCACACCCGTTAGTCTTACGCCAACAAGAGCTTCTCCTCCCATACAACTCACCAGCGTCCCCAGTTATAAAACCCATACGCCTGTAGAAGCTTTCTGTGGCTCCCGTAACTGCTAGCAGAAGATAAATTAAGGCAGTCCCAACCTTGATTTCACAGGCACACCATGAGCTGATGCCGCTCTCAGATACAATGCCATGAAAATGAAAGAGGAGAAAGGGCTGCAGCTCTCTCTTGCATCGCTCCCTTCTTCATGATCACGCTTAATGTATCCTAAGAGCACATCTGTCCGCCCTAATGACGGTACTTGCAGAAAGACTCTAAAATGCGAGGCCGGCAATTTTCTATCCTCATAAGCTCCGGAAAGCAGCCCCTCCACAATAACAACCCGCGAGGTTGGAAATAGCGGCGTTTGGAGGAGGAAGACACCCATAGTCTGGCTCCTCCGTCACCGAGCGCAGGACGCTTCCCCGCGGCGCGTCTCCCGGTACGTCGCCTACAATAACGGTGTTATCCGGACAAAGCCGGCGATGGAATTTGACTCCATTACGAAGAAGCATCTGCTTGATGCTCATTTTCTGTCTAATACGATGAAAGTTCACAGCAGTGGCGTTGGCTGCAGTGGGTTTATTTTCAGATTAAGATATATATTGAAAAAAAAAAAAAGGGATAAAGCAAACGTACCTGAAATTACAGCAATTTTCCATGACCCATGCTCCTCCTTGGCTATTCTTTCCGCCTCCTCCATTAGTAACATACCAAATCCCTATAAAGGGAGAAATAACAGGAAGAAAAGGTAAGTTCTGTAAAAATAGAAAGCGCAAGCAAGGTCAGAATGTAAGCATTAGTACAGTTTCAAAAGACTCGTATTTTTGGCACAGGAATGATCAAAACCTTATTGCAGGAGAGGGCTTGAGGTGTACCAACACTAAGCTTTAGCGTGGAGTGCTCTCAGGGCTTTTTTCTGATGGCGAAATTACTCCCTGGCAGTTGTAGTGCCTGACTGCTTCTCCACGGCAGGAACAGAACGAAGTTAAATCCACTGATGTTAAGTCGACTTGGTACGAAATCCTGTAATTCCTGAACAATTCTACCCTGCTGTCCTGCACTGAGCGACACAGGACTAATTTCTCTTCTACTGCTGGGGAAAACTGCACTTTTAGAAGACTCCAGTGTCTGAATTAATGAAAATATTGACTTTATAGCCAGCTATGGGATTTGAGATTCAATGTCTACGCGTTTTTAAGCCTTGCCCAGTATAAGGACAAGGAGGAGCAAGGCCTGGGCATTTGACCCAGGGTGGACAACGGGATCATTTCATACCATGAACGTCACATTTGAGGTAAATTAGAACATTTGCTGCACAGCTCTCTCTCCCTTGATGGCATCGATCCAGAGAACTCACCCCGGGGCTGGACCCCTGAGCCCTTCCCTTCTCCCCGAAGCAGGGTCCGATGTTTGTTGTCCCCTGGTGGGAATGCCCAGCTTCCTACTGATGAAATGGGTTGAGGATAATTCTTGTATATCTTCTATTAATATCGGGATTAATATTGGTTCTTTAGTATTATTGTTAATTATTTACTCTCATCCTAATAAATCTATCTATATTTCAACCCTCGTGTTTCCTTGCTTTCCCCAATTCCCCTTTCCAGGTGGGGAGGAGTCATCAGGTGACACACTAATTGTCTCAATGACAATAAACTGTGATGGGTTTTCTCAAACCACGACACCTGCTGAGATAACCAACAGCCATCCCCTGTCCCAACGTCTCGCAGGAGAAGAAGTTCATATTCTGGACCAGGTCCACGCCTCTTATTTACGGTTGGAAATCTCGCCCAGCAGGAGTGCTACTGGAATCCTGATAATGCTTCAAAACAAGGGAAGAGCCTTTCCACTCTATTTAACAGCTTCGCTGTCCTATATATCTGGGAATAATTGATTGGGCTAATTCACTCCTAACGTTAGGACGCAGGAATTCTACTTGGTTCTTTGTTCTTCTGGTTCCCTGACAAGACGTACAGACTTGGGCTCTGGTGACACTGGAGTAGATGTGATTTAATTCTAAAAAACATTTAACACTCACAGGCATTTTTTAAATAACACACAGAAATCTTCATTCTAAAACATCCTTCTAATCAGAAATTGCCCCCACAACTGTGAAGAACACTTTCTGATTAACCTCTTGAACACTGACTACTCCGAATGAACACGAGTGCGTCATATGCCATGAAATTTCAATTTGCAGCCTATTTCAATGTTTGTAGTTGGCTACTTTCAATTGATTTTCTCTGTCTCTCTTTTTTTTTTTTCTTTTTTTTTTCTCCAAATACTTAGGATGACTGCTTTTTCCTTCCTGAATTTTGAGGTGTTAACTATTTTATGGCGGAAACATCCACTTCCTTTTTTCTTTTTCCCTTTTTTTTTTTCCTCCCCCAGCCACTGCTTATGGTCACACACCATCAGCGTCTAGCAAAACTGCATCTTAATGCATACACTCAGGGAAAGATTAATAAATAGAAGGAAGTTAATTTAAAACATCAGCCCTGAGCACTTCTGCCAAAGAGGACAAACTGATTGCTTTTTTAAAAGCTCAGTCGAAAGGTTCAAAACCTACTGGGGCAAAATTTAATTCACATTTTTTGCTCATCGCAAGCCACAGCATGTTACAGGCAGCAGCAGGACAAGGTGCAATTTTCACACGAGTCACTGCAAGGAATTAGAAACATAGCTTTCTGCTCCATTCTCACATGCTTTAAGATATATATGAAATGGCCTCAAAATGTGTGTCTGAAGCAAGAAACTGTCAGACACAACTTAGAGACCTGACTCAGGAGTCACCCCATCACTTAAACTGACACAAATCTCACGACCAAAGTTGGGTTTCTGCTGGTTTGGTAGGAAGAATGTATTGCACAAATGTTCCTTTGAAAGAGAATAAGGTAGTACCAAATAAAAATCTCACCTTCCCACACATAATTATTTCAGATTTCAGAAGCGACACTCGTGTACCGAACAAGATCAATTTGAGAAGGAAATAAGAAGACACAACAGACATATCTCCTTTTGTTTTGCTTTTACTCAGCAAATTCTGATGCACACCACTGGAGATTAAAGGAAAGATACTTCAGAACCAAAGGTGCTTAGTACTCGAAAGCCAAATTAGCCCCAGCATCCATGAGCTTATATTGTATGGGCACAAAACAAGGCTGCCAGCACTCAGGCATGGGGTTTTTTTCTAGCTCGGAGCAGTTGCAATTGCCTAAACATGATCACACTAGCAAAAACTCAGGACTATGACTTTTGCAGCTGAATTGCAAGAAGGGGCTCAAATTCCATTCTGTTTCCATTGCAGTGGACTATAATCCATGCAATGAATCCTGAATGAATCTCAGGTATTAAATAAAATACTT
>JAHREE010000251.1:1499610-1528831 GCA_033628505.1 Tringa tobata | reverse complement strand
GCCACTTTCTCCTGGGAAAACCAGTATCTTATGGACAGACACCACTGAAATACTGTGCTCAATGTGCAAAAATGAGAAATTCTCAGAAAAAAGCCACTGAGATGTTCCATATGTTTGAAAAGACGCTGCATCTGCATTGTGTGCTGCCAGCTCCTTTTCACTGCAGAATGGTTTGTGGGTCCTGTCTCTGCCCACCTGCCTTCTAGCAAAGGCTGCAGCTGCAAAAACATAATACTGCCATCGTGGAATTAAAAAGTTGGAAACTACAAACTACCAAATCACCAAGAGTTAGCTTTCTACCTTTTTCTAATTGTCTATTTATAAATCACATCCACCTCTACCAAAAGGGTGTCGTAAACACTCGATACAATGGGCTTAGAAATTTGTAGGTCATAAAAACTGAATTGAAACTTGGTTGGCAAGAACACCTGTGTGAAAATTGAGGTTTTAAAGTCATCCATTTCTCTCCCTCTCTTTCTCCCCTCTTCTCCAACATCTGGATCAGGGAGGGGAGCCCTAGGAGGAGGGGGAAGGGTTTGACCCTGCAAGAGGGGAGATGGAGCTGAGATGTGGGGAAGAACTTGTTTGGTGGGAGGGTGGTGAGAGCCTGGCCCAGGTTGGCCAGAGAAGCTGTGGCTGCCCCATCCCTGGAGGGGTTCAAGGCCAGGTTGGAGGGGGCTTGAAGCAACCTGCTCTGGTGGGAGGTGTCCCTGGATGATCTTTAAGTTCCTTTCCAAGCCCTACAATTCTTTGATTCAGCGTCAATAAGAACTCTTTATCACATTAAACCCATGAACTAATTGCTCTTGGGGTACAAAGCAACAATTACAGTGGAGACCAACTACTTGACAGGAGTATTTAGTCCACAGATGTGAAGCTGTCTTCAGTGAGTTACTTACCAAGACTACACACACCAGTGTCACAAATACCCTAATTCTCTACTTGGTATGGGAAACTGCTGCTACCAGATGAGGGAAGATGCCTCCCATCCCATCCCATCCCATCCCATCCCTTTACCCTTGGACCATCAGGATCTGCAGGTCACCTCCTGTCTAACGCTGTTGGGCAGTTGCTCTCTCCAAGTTTGCACAGAACTTACCACAAGGAGATCCTAACCTGTGACAGTCCCCAGCACCGCCACGTTACAACTCAATAATAAGAAGAGACATTTAACATTTGGAAGAGGCCTTGGGCATCAGCAGCTTGACCTTGGAGGGTAGTTTTGACTCCTGAACGCAGTATCTATCCGAACACCAAGACAAATCTCTCCAGATTGTGCTCACTGCACCGAGCAGCCCCATCTGCTCCGTCTTGCAGGTGCTCCAAGTGAGTCCCCATTTATTACGCAGTTTTGGAGAAACCCATGAGAATACCTCAATCAATTTGCTGTGAAGTTTCACCTTCACTTTTCCCAAGCACAGAACTCTGGTCTGTATGTTTCTGGAAGGGTCAGCTTTCCCCTAGGGCTAAGTACAGGAAAAATAGAGCATTTTTCATTGTCTTAAGCACACAAGTTTTGCAACACAGGTCCCTGTAAAGCAAGTCTTCTACCCTAAAAAGCATTGAGACCAGCAACTCTATAATGGTTTTCATAATCTAATCCTCCTTCATCAGACCTCTCTTTTCCATAAGGAGCATCGATACAACCACGTGCTCCCTCCCACCCCACTCAGCCCTGCAAAAGCTTCTCTCATTTATGTTCACAGCAAAACTATGATGCTTCTCCAATATGCTTTTTTTATTAAAACAAAAAAAAACCAAAACACCCCACAAAAAAACAACAGCTAAGTCCTCAAAAACTTAATTTGGACATCACGGTTCATCCACAAATTACAAGCATTCAGTTGCTGCTGCTGCTTTGTGCTAAAATACGTATTTTACCGGACGATGCTCTGTTTGCCTAAACGCCTGGCAGATTTGTGGTCTCTATCCAAGACACATCCCTTTATTCCCGTGCTCCTTCCCATTTGGCTGTGTGTTCCCAGCCATAGGCTCGTTATTGACTTCAGCAGCAAGGGGCTTCGCAGAAAGAGCCCCGGCAAACCATTTCTGAAGGCTGGCTTGAAAAACCAGCCCTTGAATAGACAGAGCGACTGTAGGAGCTGACGCAACACACCGTCATCTGGGGATTGTTAAGTGCAGAAATAACCTTTTTGATTCAGGTAGAAAAAGGGTCTCGACTGCACCTTCATATTTACCAGAAGCTTTCTTCTGAATGGGAGGCTGTTTTAAAGGTAGTGACTGTTAGTATCATAACTTTTACGGCTGGCGTGCTGGAGGACAATGTGCGTGCAGACAAAATACTAATTCCGAAAGGCAAAGGAAGCAATCCAAGACCCATAATAAATGCAGTTTTTTCACACAGCCTTGCCATTTATCACGTCCATACTAATGGCATTATAGCAATACGTACTGTTTCTACACAGCACAATGGAACACAGCTACTGCACCCCTCCCCATCTTTTGCATTTTCTGGTTCAGACTGTGATACTCTGTCCACATTAAGCACAGATCCCCAAAGGACGCAGAAGAGAAGGGACCGGTTTTACCTGCACCATTCAATTAATTCAGCAATTCTGCTCCTGGACATTGTGACACCAAGGGCTGCAGCTTAAACTTCTACTTCTTTCCCCTCTTGGACACACTCAGTCTGACCTGTGTTTCGGGGGACAGACCCAGAGCCGTGGAAAACACACCCAGGGATCAAATCAAAGTTATTCCCACGCCGGTGCTGGGGAGGGAGAGCAGCTCTACACACACAATTCAACCATCTGCAGAAGTGGGCACACACTGGGGCTTTATCTAGATATTTTATCCGCAGGAATATGAGCGCAATTATCTGTGAAAATAGTTTCTAAAAATAGCCTGTTCCTTACTACCACAATTCTCATTAACATAAAAATTACCACGGCGCTGGCCATAGTTCATGAAACTATAATTGTTTTCAAAGTGAAGAGCTTTTCAGCTCTACCATTTACTAAGATTCCAAGAGAAGCTCTAGTAACTGAAAGGCTGATCATTAAACACCGCCTCATCTGCTTCTGTAAATGTGCCCACGGAAAAAAAAAAAAAAAAAAAGAGATAAATTTTCCAAGGTAATGCTGGCTACCTGCCAATAACAGTGTGTCAATGAGATCTTTAGGAGGAATTGAAAGGAAAATCATTTACCCCACTAAACATTTCAGAGCTATATTTAAAAACACAGAGAACTGTCTTCCCAAAAGAGTAAAAATCAATGTAGATCAACAGTTTAAGTGTCTTTTATTACAGTCATTAAAAGCTCCTGATAGAGGTGCAATATATTAGTTTCATTGTGAATTTCATCTCCTTGATACAAATGAGAGCCCTCGGGAAAACTATCTCCTTATTTACAACCAAAGGTGATACAACAGTATTTAAAGTTTTACAACAACAACAAATATATTGCAAGGGAAAGGACGCTCATGTTTATCCACTGCATTACTTGACCATCATTTTTCTCTCTCCTGTTCAACACACCCGAGGAGGCTGTAGCCCTCTGCATCACTTACACTCGCGTAACAGATGCATCAGGCATTTCACTAAAATTCAGTCTATTTCTGGGAAATGCTTATTTTGCAATTTCTTCAGAAAAAAGCAAAAACAACCAACAGCCTGACACACGTCTGTAAGAACAGGAATTTTCACCAGACTAAAATCACTCAATGATTGCATTTTATTTCAATAACACAAGAATGGCTCTGTCGAGTTGAACCAAAAGTCTCTTCAGCCTGAGCCTTGTCTCCAGCACTGACCATTAAAGGGCCCTGCCTGTGCTTTTACCCTCAGCATTTTATTTATATGAGACTTTAGATGGACAGAGCGAACCCATGGCACCTTCTCATGGACCTCCTCAAGGAAAAAGAGCTTCTCAGCAGCTGAAGGCCTATCTGATGTTTCTGAGCTGTGTCCACCAGCTTCCACATGTCTTCAGCACCGGAGGGTTCTGCCAACAACTTGCTACGACACTTCCCAAACTTCAGGTTTCTAATCTTCTGGCTCTCCTCCCTGTTTCCTTTCCTTTTTTCTGCTCCCTGGATTCATTTCATCTATGAAGGCTCTTTAAAGTTGCTTGGGATGGGCTTACAGCCATCCCTCCTGGAGGACCACGGGGAACAGCCACAGTAAATCACGCTTAGGCAAAGACCATAAAAATAAAATAAAAGCAAACATAGCAATACCTTCTCCATTAATAAATGTTACTAGCTTTGTAATATTTATGCTAGGGCAGATACAGTTTGTTGATTACGCTATTGCCACTCAGGGCCTCAGCAGAAACATAACGAGGAATTAGTAACAGGATCCTGGGAATTCTTTAGCCTCCTAAAGTTTTTGCTTAAATCCAAAGTTCTGCTTGGTAGCCCCGTTGGCAAGTGTGATTCATGAATCCTCCCAAGCATTTACCCCTAGAGTCACCTCATCTCTCTCGTGCTACAACAGCAAAGCCGAGTGTTTATCGCGTTCCACAGAATGAGGTGTCTGCTCTGGTAACAATTCCATTATTCCCGCTGAGTCCTTGATTTATTCTAGCTATTATTCTAATTATTTTCTCTGACCACCTGCTACGTGAGGCACTGCAAATGGGTCTGATCCGTTCCGCTTGCGTTTGCCAACAGTGAGTGGCAGCGTGTGAGTGTGTGTACACCAACACTACCTGGCACTCCTGGCACAACCACCCGGGCGGTGGGAGGAAGCAGAGCGTACTCCCTCCCCGCAGCGGAACGGGCTGGGAAGACCTGAAGCGGAAAGGAAATCCTCTGAGGCTATAAAAAGAATCAATATTATGGGAAGAAAAGAGGCGTGATGGGGGAAAGGAGTGGGGAAGCACAACGGAAGTAGGACACGGGAGTACATCCACGCTGTTTGAAAAAACTAACTGTAAGAATCTTCATGATGAAGGCAGTCTTCACTTACTGTGAAAAAGAATATATACTTATAACAAAACATCTAATATACTCCTATCACTAAATTAAAGTTTTGAACAGCAATTAATAAACCCTCCAGAAAAACTATGCATACACACAAGCTTTTCCCAAGCTAGATATGCTGGGAAAAGAGTAAGTGCTGGGCATCCGAACTGCCGGATGGAAGTGGGAGGGAAACACTTCCAAATCAATAGGTCGTAAGGGACAGAAGCACCGTTACTCCTGAAACCATAATTACCTGTTCAATTTGAAGAAGCACCCAGTATTTTTAGTCTGCAGTCAGCACAATCAGCAAGTTATTATCTTCCCAGGAGAAGCCCCTCTATTTAATATATCAACCGGTAATGAAGGCAAGGTGCTCAGACCTCCTTTTAAAGTCATTTTGGTTCCTTTTTGTCCTACCTTTCACTGGTCTGAAAAGCAGGGTGGCCAGAAAGGAGGTTAGTGTGTGTGTATATATATATATATATATCTAAAACTTATTTTTTTCCAAACTTATTTAGAACTACTACAAAATCAAGAATCTCTAAGGATCCTTGATAAGCCACAGGTATCTCTGTCCCAAAAAGTCAAGGGGCATCTTATAGGAAGATGATTATGTTTTTGTGAACTAGGAGAATACTGCCTAAAATAGCATGACTGCTGCTCATGAACAGCTTAGTACCGTCGCAAGAACACACCAGATGCTCTCCACTTGGTTCCTCTCGTTCACATTATTTTCATGTAGTAGAAGTGTCTAAATATTTACCAGCACGGACTAACGTTTATACAGCACAACGTATAAATAAATTGGCTTAATAACTCAAACCCATGATATCAAAATTTAAGGCAGGAAACAGAAAATGTACTATCGAGCTGAATCACAAGGAAAGAAGGAATTAGCGTCTGCTGAATACCTCTATTATGTTCACCAGTGCAGGGCTCTGGGAAAAAAAAAGAGGGTTGTTTTTACCCTCTATTCTCTCCTATTTAAAGGTTCTTTTAAAAATAAATTATAAAGCACTTAAGACAAGATGAGAAAGGCAGAGAAGGTGCAAGGAAGAGGATAGCGGTCTCCCATTTACCATCCCATCTGGAAGCATGTCACAGTGATCCACAACCTCTTCCACTCTCATTCCCTGCAGCAAATGTCCCATTTGCCGAAACGCACGCTGATCACTTTGCCAGGCATCAACTCTGCAGCTCTTTCTCCACGTGCTGTTTGATCCCGGTGGAAAACCCTCTGCACCTCTCTAACACCGATATTTTTGATTCCTCCTTCTCCCCTTTCCCATACTTCCTTCTCTTTAAAACAACACAGGTATAATTCTTCTCCATATTGACGTGATCTATCACCTCTTCCCCACCAGCCGCCTCTCCAACTCCCATTTTTCTTCCTCACTCTGCAGCATTCACATTACTTCTTTAGGGCTTCATCCTCCACACTGATTACTCATCCTCCAACTCCTCAGCTGTACGTTCACTGGCATCAAACCTGAATTCCATCTGTGAGTCCTGCTTCAAATTTCCGAACTCATTAACAGGGCTGTCACTTGAGTCTTCACCCCATCACCCTCTCTGTAATCCTGAATTTTCCCTCTTAAACTATCACCTAGTCTTCTTTTTCTCCTGCTCAGCATTTCTCTTTCCTGACCCTCCAACCAGCCTTTTTGCCAGTTCCAGCCCCTCATCCCCAAATCCTCATCTTATCTTACCCCTCCCTTTTCTAAAATGAAAAATTTCTTCATTCTCTTTGGGCCTCATTCTCGTCTACTCTCACTTCTCTCATCCTTCCCCATCATCACGCGTGAATTCCTTCCCACTGTGTTCCAGAACTGGTTCACATTGGTTTGCCCAGCGCCTAAAGCCAAGACACTTCTCCGGCAGAAACAATCCAACAGGTTGACCTTCTCTGCTCTATTTTCTCCTTCTCCTGCTTTTCTACACTCAAGTATTATTTTCCCAGCTTTCTTTTAATCCCCCCTCCTACAACTCCAGCCTTTTCATCACGTCCTTCTCTCCTCTTTCTGAAAACTTTGCCTTCTGCTTCTTCTATTTCTGCAAAAATGGTCATTAATAAATGGACAAAATAGGACATAGCATTACCTTTCCTGTAACAAGCAAGGGACCCCGCTGGCCTGCAGAAACTGGAGGCAGTTCAGCATCACTTGAAGTGATACCTTTTAAATAGACTCCTAAAATCTCCTGCAATGAAACAGGAGCAACTCCAGATCCAAGAGCGGAAAAGCCTCAGCCGTTTATCAGGAACAAGCAGCAAAGAATAATAATCACCAAGTGCTTTCTATAGAAGCTTGTGATTCTGCCTTAAGTAATTCCTCCCTCTTCAGCTTTACATCTTGCAAATACCTGAGATTACTGTCTCTTCTCTGCTGGATCTTACCCAGGGTTAGCTCTTTAAATCTTTTAGTCAGTATTGCTATTCTTCCACCACAAATTCTCCCCAGCCTAATGCTACTCCAGCAATGACAGGCCCATAAAGAACCCACAACGTACAGCTCCGACTTCATGAGATACTGAGAAAGGGACTCGGGTTTTGCCATCTCAAGTAATTCTATGAATTACTCACAGCTCATGTGATGCCCACCCTCCATCTCCTTCAGCATTATAAGGAAACAATCCATGAGCAACCAGAATCCGGGGCAGGAATTTTGAGCTCACTTGAAGCTCTGTCACAAAATCACAGAATGCTATGGGGTTGGAAGGGACCTCTGGAGATCATCTCCTCCAACCCACTGCCAAAGCAGGTCTACCCAGAGCAGGTCCCACAAGAACATGTCCAGGCAGGGTTTGAATGTCTCCAGAAAAGGAGACTCCACCACCTCTCTGGGCAGCCTCTGCCAGGGCTCTGCCACCCTCACGGGAAAGAAGTTTCTCCTCGTGTTGAGATGGAACTTCCTACATTCAAGTTTGTGCCCGTTCCCTCTTGTCCTGTCCCTGGGCACCACTGAGAAAAGACTGGCCCCATCCTCCTGACACCCACCCTTGAAGTATTTTTAGGCGTTGATCAGATCCCCCCTCAGTCTTCTCTTCTCCAGACTAAAAAGACCCAAGTCCCTCAGCCTTTCCTCACCAGAGAGATGCTCCAGGCCCCTCAGCATCTTTGTAGCCCTTTGCTGTGCCCTCTCCAGCAGTTCCCTGTCCTTCTGGAACTGGGGAGCCCAGAACTGGTCCCAGTGCTCCAGCTGTGGCCTCCCCAGGGCAGAGCAGAGGGGGAGAGCCCATCTAGGGGCCAGCTTCACCTCTAGTTTTCTGCACATCACTTTGCACCCAGAATTTTGTCACACCAACATCATACTTGCTGAGAATTATGAAGGGTTTACAAAGAGCTCAAGGAATTCTGCACAAAAACTCCTTAGAAAAATTACCTACCACAGTTTTCGGAATTTCCTTTGTGTACCGTACAGCCGCGGTTTCGATTCCTTCTTTCTGGCCATGCCTGTTTGCAGCGCATCGAGATAAACCATCGCTCCTGCCTGCCCTTCTAATCAATATATTCCATCCACAGACAGCTTTTTAGTGCCAGAAAGCACCTAGTCTGACCTTGCACAGAAATGTACCTGTGATTCCTCTATCACAACTGCAATTTCTGCACTACTTTAAAAAGACGACCAATTTTGACTTAAAAAAATATTAAATAATGAAAGAATATCTACCACGCTACCAGATAGCACTTAATTCCCTGCACTGTTTATCATTTGCTCTTTTCTCATTTCAATTTATGTAGAAATAATTTTATATTTTCTTCCACATCATTGATAAAGATATTGAATAGCACCGAGCCAAGAACAGAGATGCTATATAATACACCTATACACTCTACTTTGCAATTAATTACCTTCGAGATAGCATGCTTTTAACTTTGAATCATGTACTATTCTAAATCCAAGGAAAGAAAACCACCTTGGAAAAAAAGTAAGAGCCCTAGTTAATATTGGAAGAGCTATATTCCACAGAGACCCGAGTGACTCAGTCTTTCATGAGGCAAGGATATAATTTTCTGGATGAAGTAGTTCAACAAATCTTTCTCACCCTCCACCTTCAAAAATGAATTTTAAATTGTTTGTCCTTAAGAAACAATTCTGGCCTCGATCATAACTAATAGCTGAGCTGAGAAAGAGAAGCAGCATTAGCTGAAAAAGCTGGAACACACTAGAAACTCCCAATTATCTTAAGCCATACTCACCACAAACTGGTCCATGTCCCTCTCAAGGCCCATGTTTGGCAGATCAGGCATCATGTGGGCCACCACTTTAAAGCCAGCATCCTTGGCTAAGTGAAAGGACTCGCAGACAGCCTTCACGGTGTGACCTCTGTGAAGGGAAAAGAAGACATATTTTTATATGTTTAATTGAGATTATCCTCTAGGAAGCGAGAAGGGTTGAGTATTATTACCAGTTTACCACTACTCAAGTCTTGGGACACGGCTGCTAATAAAGTAAACTGCACTTGGGACTAAAAGTAGGCCAGTCTGCTACTTCTATAGCAGGTGAACCCCACCAAGGCTACAGCTATTCAATCATAGCCTGAGAAACTTTGGAAGTTGAACTTTGAAAGTTGAAGTTCAATTTGAAGTTCAAAGTTTGGAACTTTGGATGCTGAAGTTCAATTTGTAAAGCAACGCCACAAGTTGATGCCACAGCACAAGCCCAGGACACACTGTGTTGAAAACTGTGTGTGATCAAAATGAAGCATAATTAGAAACAAAAGCAACAAAAGAGCAGAAGGAGAAGAAGTATCAGGGCTACCTAAGACCAGCTTCCCTTCAGAGAAACACAAACTCTTCTTGACTTCTGAGAGATGCCAAACCTCCGAAAGAGAGGCTGGACTGGGACTCTCGAAGGATTTCATGTTCTTCTCCACCAACTTCCAACCAAAGTAACCGAATCTTGCTCTGCAGGAGCTCGGTGAGAGTGGGAGCACAAACGATTGCAGGAACAAAGGTTGAATCTCGTACAACTCATTGTCCTCAAGCAAACTCCTCTCTCCTTCCATCTCCAAGGTTCAGGAGCTGCCTTCTGCTTCCTCAACAGCCATCGCTATCACTGCAAACAGCTACCAGGAGGTCCCCATCACACATGGCCAGTCTTCCCACAAAGTCCTTGCTTTTGCTCTTCCCCAGCTGGGAGGGCTCTTCCACTACTGGTTTTCTTCCATCCTCTCAGCTGTGGGGATTCCCTCTTGAATCCCTGTTTTCTTCCCATCATACTTTCACACTAGTTCACCCCGTCTTTTGGGAATTCCTTGCCAGGGAATGGCAAGGTGACTCTTCTCCTCGACGGTCCTTTGGATGAAAAATGAACACCATCTGGGCATCTTTACAAATGCACACCTTCTGTCGAGACCTAATGTCAACCAAACCAAGCAGCGACTTCCCGTGTTTTAAGGACCTCTTCCTTCCTCTACTGGAAGATTCTGCCTCTGTTAAATCCCTACATGTAGTTTTATGGCTACAGTTTTATTTATGGGTTTTTTTCAGAAGTATTATAGTGATTTTCTAAGACTGTTCAAGGACAGTATTACTCAAGACCTTGAGTAGCCCGAGGGGAGTGAATGGAGACTTGCTTCATAAATAAAAATTATTTTCTTATTAGAAGTGGAATTTGAGCTGCATCAATAACTTGATTATTTGATGCCTAGATCTGTTCTTGAATATTTTTCTGCCTCACAGCCACCAAAAGCACTCAAAAACCTCACTAATGACTTATGGAACATAATAGAAAGTAATTTCCAAACAGTTAGGCTAATTGGTTGTAATCTGACATTTTGCTACAAGCAAAATATTAAAAGTTTAAAGCCAAAACATCCCCCACAAAATACAAGAAGAACAGAAGCAAAATGAGGTCGTTTCAAAAGAGAAACTTGAATTATCCTTCTCTGAAAGTGTATTCCAATTCATTGTTCTAAAAACTTGGAGGGAGATATTTGAGGGAACAGCCTGCTCTGGGACAGCCCGAAGCAAAGCCTTTTAGGAATTCTGCAAGCGCCTTTGAGAAGTGCCAAAACCCTTTACAAATCTAATTCTATACAGAATTAGCTCCTTAGTGAAATCACGTCAGTAATCTACCACTTCATTCTTCTTCTGATTCATCGGCAGGAAAGCAAGGGTTCATCAGCAAACGGCCAAGGCAAAAGTGACACACGGCTTTGAGTGATTTATGGTTCTGGTGCTGATGTGACAGACAACACTGGGGGAAAACTGAAGATGACTGAAGCGATAGCTACGTGGGCTTTTACAGTTCCACCTCAGGATGGGACACCTTTAAAAGACTTGAGGTGAAAAAAAAAGGATTTTAAAAGCTGGAGATAAATTAATTGTTAAATCTACAATCCGTGTCAGAATTAATCGTTAATGAACACATCTGGTCTAAGAGTGAGATTTAGCTACAATCCTTAGAATGGATCTTTTCTTTTGGAAAGCTCTGACATCTAGAGGAGAAAAGTACCACATATGAATCTTAGCTCTTCACTCTTGGACTACTCAATAAACGGCTTTTCCTACCTCCTGACACCTGGAGCCTGACCATTTCACAGCAGCGACATCCTGCACTTCCCTGCCCCAGCAACACGACAGCTAAACCCGCAGCAGGAAACTCATTTGGGATTCTTTAAGCTTCTAAAAGAAAATGCCCAACATTTTCAGTTTTGCACTACTGCCTTTAAGGTAGGTATTAACAAAAATGTGCTTTGCTTATTGAACCATAATCTCTCTGTCATTACGTGTGATTATGGTTATTAAACATCTTTGGTAGGTGACTGGAATATGCAATAAGGACGAAGGCAAGTTCTATGAGTGTCAGAAGTGAAAAAAACAAGAAAAAAAAAATCACTTATTTCAAAACCTGAACAGAATTATAAGACTTGCAATAAAATAAAATAATAATAAAAAAAAAAGATAGAGACTGTTTATTTCATTCCTTACAGGCAAGTCAGCCAAGGTACCGTGCACTCTCCTACATAGGACAACTGTTCTTTCAGCCACAGGTCCAATATCAGAGGGAATAAATCACAGGCCTCTTGGGAATATATTTTGCAATCCCTAGAGATACTGTATGCCCAGAATGACTGTGGTTAATCCATCAACAGGCGTTGTTTCTGGCTACACCTCACCCTCTGTTCTTGCCAATGTCATCTCTCCTCTCCGATACTCAGCAGAAAAAGGTGTCTGGGGTAGAGAACACGCTGTGTGCTGGTGACGTGCCTCCAACAGATTATACCGCATTGTATCTGCTCAAGGTAGTGAGAACTTTGAGGTCTCTCTGGGCACATGTTCTACTTCACAAAACTGAGTTTATTTACGAAGCAATAAAAAAAAGAAAAAAGAAGAGATAAGTGCAATACAGGAAAAGAATATGATTTTAAGTTAAAGCGTCACAAATAACCCCATTTTCTCAAGTCATCGTCTACACAATATCGCACAGAAATCTATGAAGCCACCACAGTTTATTAGTTTTTCTTAACAGCGATATGGCCACACAAGCAAGGAAATGAGCTAAATGTCTCAATGTTCAATGACAAATGGGTGTTCAAGTGAACAGGTCAAGAGACACTGCTCAAGAGTATTCCAGAAAGCCACGGTCAGCTTCACCATGAAGCTTTCTTTCTTCTCACCTGTTGGTGTCCCTGGCCACATCCTCATAGACGCTCTGCACCCCGATCTCCAGCCTCGTGCAGCCATAGGATAACATGTCACTTAAATGCCGCTTCAGGCAGTAATCTGGTCTGGTCTCTATGGTTATCCCAATGCATTTTGTCAGGCTTCGTTCCGAATACCTGCAAAAAAAAAAAATCCATCCTCTTATTAGAATTGTGAAGTTGTCACAAGCGACCCCAGAAGAGTTTCCAACATCTTCCAGGTGAGTGTTTCCACATCACTACCAGAATTAAAATCCAGGTTAAAAACCTCAAAAATCCCAGCAGCAAGGGAACCCTCAACCTTATTGCAATGCACGGATGAAAAGGTACACAAATACACACACTTTGCTTTGTATAAAAGAGAACTGGACCGTGGCAGCCTCACAGGGCTTTTTGAAATGCTACTTGTTAGGAGGATGCTCCCAGAGCAGACTGAGCCTTCAGTTCTCAGCATCTGGGAACAAAGCCTGGGCAAAAGGGAAAGCCAGAGCAGGTGTTTGGTTTTGGGGACACACCAAAGGGAGAGTTTGGTGTAGCTGGTACGTTTTCATTGGATTCCTACGGTGTACAGAGAAATTGCAGGGACTGGGAGAAGATCCAGCTGCGTTCTCACAAGAAAACGTACAAGACTGTCTATGAAAAATTCCATAAATCACATCCCTTTGTGAGCAAGTGGCAGGCTTTCAACTTCATTGAAATCTCATGCTGAAACAAAATTCATTGTTAACCTTTTTCCCCCTCCTCTCTCATTCATCACTGGATGTCTAACAGAGACTAATTATTCCTGCTCGTAGAAAAATCCTCTGCTGATGACAAATGGTAAGTTACTGACCTACGGAGGAGTAAAACAAGAGAAAAAAAGGAATCTAAAGCTGCCTTGAACCAAAGTTCACAAAAAGAAACCGTCAATCAACATAATCTCCAACACCACCAGCAAGGATAATATTCCTTTCCATTCAGGAATTATTTTACTTGACCATCTTTCCTGCAGAATAGGGAGGTTGTATAACCAATGACTGCAGGAGAAAAGATTTACAGCAGGAAAAAGGAAACTTCTTTTGAAACCATTTGAAACTGCAGAGATAATCTGGATAATTCCCAAACTGGGACGTGGGCAGGATTAACAGCCACAGTTTGAGAGGAGTATCGGCCTCTTTAATGGTCCCAGATGATGAAGATCTCAATATTAATATTAAATGTTGCTGAAAAGAGGACACCTTGAGTAAGAGAGAGATGTTATGCTGATACCTGGAAGAATATTGCACACCAAAATCATAAGGATGACTAACTTCAGCTCTTTAGTAGGTGTTCTATAAAGATTCATCATCCAATTTCCGGCTCTGGATAGCTGGAAGCTTCTGAATCAAAGTGAAGCTCCAGAGCCTACCTTAGACCATGACGGAGGTCAATTTGACCCAAAAAACCCCAAAATCCCACCACCCTCAAATTCCTCCCCCCCAAAAACCAGCAAAAGCACAAGTGGGCTCAAACTCGCAAACAAAACTATTAACTCCCTTCAAACTGTTAAAGCCTGAGATCTATAAAGACCAAGATATTTGGGGGATAGACTGGAAGAGCTGTCAAAATAAGCATCTTAAAAAAAAAATCAAACAAGAAAACCCAAACAACAAAAAACCCATGTAAAACATTTCAGTTTGTGGTTCACTAATCTGACAGATTAACGGAACAATTGTTTCTCGAGTCAAGGAAAGCATTGCACACGTGTGATTCATTAACATCAGACTGAAAAAGGATCCTTTGTAAAGATGTGATTTGCAACAATTAAAGAGAGAAATTTTAGCTGAGGGCAGGGGAGGGAGGGAAAGTCAGCAGAAAACTCACCCCTTGGGCCAGAGGGTATGTGCTCATGTTAAGCACCTGCAATCAGGCTAGAAATACTGAGAGGAGATAAAGATAATTCTATCCCCTCCCAGCAAATCTACGGCTACAATATAAAATGCTAAATATAATGAACACCAAGAGACCCTGAACTGTAACATCTACTGAGGGCACCAACAGGATTTCCGTATGGTCTAACGGCTGGGAAAATTGTCTGGCCCAACTCTACTCTGTAAAGAGAAGAGTGTCTTAGTGCTAACTAGAAAAGCAAAACAAAAATGAACCCAAACCAGATAGAGCAACAAAGACAGCATTTCCAAGAAAAGTCACGAGCCTCTTCAAACCACCACCTTGGTATGAGACAGACCTTTTCAACAATTTTTTAGGACAAGAGGAAATGGCCTCAAGTTGCCCCAGGGGAGGTTTAGATTGGATATTAGGAAAAATTTCTTCCCCAAAAGGGTTGTGAAGCCTTGGCAGAGGCTGCCCAGGGCAGTGGTGGAGTCCCCATCCCTGGAGGGATTTAAAAGCCGGGCAGACGTGGTGCTGAGGGACATGGGTTAGTGGTGGGTTTGTCATCTAAATATCTCCTCTTTCAGTTTAAAATGATTAACTCTTGTCCTATGGCTCCCCTTCCTGATCAAGAGTCCCTCTGCATGTCTCCTCTCTTGAAGACAGACGTGAGATTTCCAGCCACCTCTGAGTTGTCACGATCTCTCCAAGGTGAGATGGAGCTGTCTCATCCATCCCTTTCCACAGACCTCCACGTGTCCAATTTGCCAGTGGTGCCCAATGCAGTCCTCTGCCATGAGTACTACCTCCTAGCACCTAGCAAGAGCAGATCTTTCAAATAAAGACCAAGGCAAAGAAACCATGCTTGCCTCAGACTTTTCCTGTGTCCTGCACCACAGAGCTGCCTGCCTCATCCAGTAGATCCACATTTTCTTTGGTCTTTTGCTGACAATGTACCTGTGGAAATCCTTCTTGTCTGACCACCCTTTGAGTTTCAAACTCCAGTTAAGATTTTCTAACGTCCCCTCCTCCTGCCTGTATCCCTCCTGGGCTTCCCCTACTTCCTTTCACCTTCTGCACACACACTTTTTGTCATGTTTGATCTCCATCAGGACCTACCCGTTAAGCAAAGCTGGTGACCTGTGATGCCTGCATAGTTTCCTGCACTGTCATTGTGATTTGAGGAGGTTGTCCTGGAAGATCAGCTAAACCCACCTAGGCTTATTCACCCTTCAGGACATCCTCCCATGGGATCCTGCCTTTTGATTCCCTGGAAATGTTCAAATCTGTTGTCCTGAATTCTGACATCTTTATTCTGTTATTTGCATCCTTTGGAATCTTAAGCTCTAAAATCTCAAGAGTCATTGGAGCCAAGACCACATCCTTCCCTCAACAGCTATTTGCGAGTAGTAGACCCAGGAAAGCACCTCTCCAAGGCAGCAGATGACCCAACTATTTCAAAATATCGTCCTAATGCACTCCAGAAGTCTCCTAAATTAGCTGTGTTCCACCACATTGCCCTTCTGGCAGATATCAGACTAGATTCAAGGAGTTTTGTATATTTTTCATTAAGTGCGTCTATTTACAGTGCTTACCTCATTTTCATACCTTTTCTTAGCACTATCTCCACTTTTTAAGCATTCTTCTTGTTGCCTTTGATACCAAAAAAAGCCACAGAACTTTGAAGACACACGAGTAATATATCCAGATGGAATGTGATTTGCCTATTCCTATCCAATTTTCCACTATTTATACAGTCAAGGGTAATTTGGCCGCTGAATCATACAGAAAGCTCATGATAATGCGACTTAACTCCTAAATATTTTCTAGATATTTCGCTGCTTCTCAGAATAGAGCCCTGCACCATTCCTAGAAAAACAGCTTTACATTTTTCCCCCATAATAAAGTACACAGCTTGCTGGTATACAACTTACTATGGAATATAGATTTATCCCTTATTTGCTCATCTCCAGTATTGATAGCTCCTGCCAACCCTTAGAAATTACTATTTTAACACACAAGTATTAAACACAAGGCCCAGAGGCAAAAACAGCAGAATCCTATTAGAAATCATTCAGGTCAATGACAATAATTTTCTGCTGTGCCCGTTTCGAAAACCAATGTAATGGGTGACATGTTGTTCCAGTCTCTTTTTAAATGTCACAATATCTCACAGTAGCAAGTCAATTCTCTTCCAGAAGTTTATGCATATTACACTTTATTTCTCCAAAGAAACCCAACCCTGTAAGTTCACTAACAGGATACAGTGACTTATCATCATAACGGAGATGATGGATTTGCTGGTTTTAATGTTTAAAAACAACAGACATCTAGCCACGTATCCTGCAGGAACGGCGTGCAAGCCAAAGCAGATATGGAGAGGGAACAGAGTCTATCCAACCAGGCAGAGAGCCTGAAAAGCAGATATCTAGAGCTTCAAAGAGAGTGACTCAGGAGCCGCTAGAGGTTAAGATGACCTTGTTGATGCCCAAGACAAGCAAAATTATTATTAACTGAAGACCAAAAGAAGGAAAATTGAGAAAGCCCTGAGGAATTAGATGAAGCCAAGTTGAAAACGCCACCCGTGACGGTCTTGTATATACAAGTTCACCCGATTTCCAGGTTCATTCTGAAGTTAATGCTTGTGATGTGCATTTCATAGAATTATAGAGTCATAGAATCATTTTGGTTGGAAGACACCTTTAAGATCATTAAGTCCAACCATTAACTCAACACTGCCAAGTCCACCACTAACCCTTGTCCCCCAGCACCACATCTGCCTGGCTTTTAAATCCCTCCAGGGATGGCGACTCCACCACTGCCCTGGGCAGCCTCTGCCAAGGCTTCACAACCCTTTCCATGAAGAATTTTTCCTAATATCCATCCTAAACCTCCCCTGGGGCAACTTGAGGCCGTTTCCCCTTTTCCCATGGCCTGTTCCCTGGGAGAAGAGATCGACTTCCCCTGGCTACACCCTCCTTTCAGGGAGTGAGAAGGTCTCCCCTCAGCCTCCTTTTCTCCAGGCTGAACACCCCAGCTCCCTCAGCCGCTCCTCACAAGACTTGTGCTCCAGACCCCTCACCAGCTCCGTTGCCCTTCTCTGGACACGCTCCAGCCCCTCAAGGTCTTTCCTGTTGTGAGGGGCCCAAAACTGGACACGGCCCTCAAGGTGGGGCCTCACCAGTGCCCAGTACAGGGGGACCACCACTGTCCCAGTCCTGTTGGCCACACTATTGCTGGTACAGGCCAGGATGCTGTTGGCCTTCTTGGCCACCTGTGCACACTGCTGGGTCATCTTCAGCCAGCTGTTGACCAACATCCCCCAATACACCATTTCTTCTAGAACCTGAGAGTGAAGATGGATTTTATGTTCTCAAGCAGCAACAAACATCTTAACAGAATTTCTCCTCCTTCCCTGGAACAGTTTTATTTGTTATTTGCAATACAGCAGTGCCAAGGAACACCACATCATCAAAAGAATAATCAGAAATCAAGACAAGTGTATAACATAAGATGACAGGGGGGCAATTTTAATAACAGACTGACCGCAGAGGTAAATTATGCGAATAAAATAGATGTTAAGCCATGCAAATGAAGGAAACGAGATCTAGAGAAACCTTAAGATTTGTGCAGATAGAGCTATTGTAGTCAGTTCTTTTCAGCATGATTACAGAACTGTCTGACATAGGAAGACGTAAAGGAGAGATTATTAATTTTAATCATTAGAGAATATTTGACTGACTTTTCAGAGAAAGCTGGTACATTAAGTAGACCTTCAAATCAGAGTCTGCCTCTAAAATGAGCTTGTTTTTTTCCGATCAAAAAGGCACCTACCTCTCCAGCAGACACAACAGTTTGACACAGGGTCTCAGACACTTTCTCATTTCAAGAAAGAACAGACAGCCCAGCTCTGGCATAAAACAACTCCTTTAACAAAGCCTCTGCTCGCTCTTGATTAAACTTTGCTCTACAGACAAAAGCCTCATCAGCTCAGAGACCTGAACGTCAAAGTCTCAATTATTTACAATCCATCCTACAGCAGCTTCCAAACACCCTGCTTGGGGTGAGAGTGGCAGGATGCCAGTCGGCACAGAAAGCCCTGCCTCATCCCAACCAGCTCAGAAAAGATAAAATCTAAGAATAAAGCAGGTGAGTTAACACAGTGCGTATACAGCACGTTAATCACATGCCTTTAAACCATTTATCTGTTTGAAACGTTTCAGAGTGGGAGAGTTCATACAAAGGAGGCAAACAGAGAAGCAAAAGAGCAGAAAAAAGCACAAAAAGTAGCAGAAACAGTTCAAAGGTAGCACCAAAGAAAACCAATTACCAAAAGCAAGGAGCATTTATGTGCCCCCACCTATATGGGAAAGGATCTATACGGGAAGGATCTAGAACAACTCATCCAACCCAACAGTCGCCAGAAACTTGCCTGCAGGACATTCCATCCTTACTTCAAAAGCCAAAGAAAACCTTCCAGATGGTGAAGATGGATGGGAACTATGAAGATGCTCATATTATTCGATCACCATCGTTGCCAATGGATTATCCAACAGCAGCAATTTCCACAAGATGTGGTGCTCCATAGTCATAGACATTGCAGTGAGTGGTCACAGCTTAGCTGGGAAGGAGAGGGCACTGCTGCTCATCTACCTCATCTATCCCCAAAAACCTCAGTTGCAAACCTGCCTTAGAAGAAGAGGTGCTTGGAGCCTTGTGGAAAGAGGGGAAAGTTGGAAGCCTGGGTAAGAAAATGAAGAATTGTCATCACCGGCCAAAGGATTCCACAACAGAAAGTTCCTGGCCTTAACTTTGTAAACAACAGTGGTTGTGAACATCCAGAATCTCAAACAAGTCTAATATCTTCAAAAAAAAACCCCTTCTTGTTGTCCTTGACTACAAGGAGCATGGTCCTAGGTGTAACACAGGTGTTCAAAACAGACAATGATTTCTATACATGTGGACTTAAGACAAAAAGTGACACCACTGGTTTCTGAATGGAAACTGCCGATATAATACACAAGAATCTTACGCACCACATCCTCACTTTTACTTAAATGACCTCCTTTTCCTTGATCTCTAATAGCTCTGCTGTATCACAATGCCAATCTCTGAAACACAGCCAGCAAAAATTAATTCAATATCTACAATTTCCTGCCAGTAAACAAAACAGGTGGCATCTTACTCATCCAACATGTTTCCAAAGTTGCATGTTTGATGATTGCCCAGAGCAGATTATTTCTGAAAGCTCAAATGCCAGTTATTTGGCTTTATAGTGCTCCTTTTTTTATTACAACATTTCAGCATTTTCTTTATCACCACTACCAGGAGTACGAGCGACTGCTTCGGTTTCTCAGCAGCATCAGTTTCCCAAGGTTCAGTTTTCAACCACTGAAAAACTTAGACTTGCTTAAAGTACAGTCATTTATTGACTAAAATGTAACTTTCCAATTTTGATGAAGTAACAGTATTCATACCTGCTAAAAGATAAGGGAGAATTCATCTTTTTGGGGGATGAAATGCCACTAAATGGTAAGTCATAGGTAATTATGCTCCTTCCTGCTGTGTCACTTGGCATTGGAAATCCAGGACAGGATCTGTGTTTGAAACAGTACCCATCCTGAAGCGAAAAAAGCCCCTAGAACTTACCCGTTTTCTCTCTTTCTTAATTTGCTTACTGAGTTGTAACCACAATGAATGGATGTGACATCTGAAAATCCTCCCAAGAAAAAGCACAGCACGAGCAGAAGCGGCAGAGTTCCGTTAACACACTTCAGGCCTAATCAAAGTAAGGCTATTTGCATGGACTAATTAAACGCCTGGCTGTAACGACAAGAAGGTAATGATGCTGGCTATAAAGGGAAAGGGGGTGGAGGTTTGTTTGGTTTATTTTTATATCATTCACAGCTTTCATAGAGCGACGTCACGTAGAGGAGCTCTGGGCAAGGAGGCTGCAGCGGTGCTGGAGGGATCCTGCCGTTCCCGACAGCCAGGACAGAGCTGCTCTGCTCTTACCATGCTGGGCTAATAAATTCACAATTATTCCCAAAGCCATAATCACCATCTATCCTCAGAGGACATCTGAGCAGGCCTTGAAAGGTTTGCCTTAGCTCGGGAGGCAAAAAAACCCAAAGGACATTGAACAGAAAAACCCCGACAGGACCTTCTGACACTGCAGCCTTATTTTCTAAGCTCCCATCCATCAAACTCCAGGCAAGAGCAATACAGAAAATGGCTTTTTTAGCAGTAAATTATTAGCAAGCTGCAATCAAACCCACCAGGATGAATAAGCATATGCCAGAGTGAAATATTTCAAACAAGAAAAACGCATATCTGTGGCTCTAACAGGAGCTGCGCTGCAACCTCTTTTTTACCTATCTGTCAAAACTAAAGGTTTAAGGGAAAAAGGCTAAAATAAGGCTAATATGGAGTGTGCTTATCTCCTCCTCCCTTATGTTAGCCCTCTGCCTTTCTCCAACCTGTCTGTCCTGGTTTGAGGTAGGACAGACCAGCTTGCTGTTCAATATTTTACTTCTTACCAGTGAGCACGACCAGACTACAGTCTTGGAGACCGAAGTCTTCGCATTTCTCCCAGAAGAGAAGCAGCGACACAAGCCACCAGCTCCCTGGCACCCAGGCTTAGGGAGAGCTGGGTCTCTGAACCATCTTCGGATGGCAACTGGAATGCCAGTAACAAACTGACCTGGTCTGGAGATGGAACAAGGGACCTGCATGCTCCAGAAAGACACCAACAACACCTGGGGCAAGCCCAAAAGTCTATTTAGCCCAGGATCTCACCACCCATGGCTGTTGCAGATGGTTAGAGCAGAGCAACAGGAGCAGGGCAAGTTCCAGTGGTACTTTCCTTGAATATTCTCACAGTTCTTAGAATCACAGAATGGTTTGGATTGGAAGGGACCTTAAAGATCATCCAGTGCCACCTCCTGCCCTGGCCAGGGACACCTCACACCAGACCAGGTTGCTCCAAGCCCCATCCAGCCTGGTCTTGAACCCCTCCAGGGATGGGGCATCCACAACTTCTTTGGGCAACCTGGGCCAGGGTCTCACCACCCTCACAGTAAAGAGTTTCTTCATTAATATCTCATCTTAATCTCACCTCTTTCAATTTAAAACCATTCCCTCTCGTCCTATCACTACATTCCCTGATAAAGAGTCCCTCCCCATCTCTCAGTTGCCAATTATCTCCTCTCCAGGGCCTCCCTGAGCCAGAGATGACATCTTTAGTAGTAGGAAGTGTCTTCAGGACTTAGCAGCTCCTGATAGATATTTTTCCTATGAACATGTTTGGTCACCCCTCAGCCCAACTACACACTGCACAAAGTGTCTCCTTTGTGTTTAATTCCCTTTTCATCTGAAAGCCCTAGTTCTTCTGCTCCAGGAGATAATCAACATTTATCCCTTTTTTTTTGTCTTCTCCATGCTGCTCAGGATTTCATAAATCTCTATTATATCACTCTCAAATATTTTTTTCCCCAGTTCCACAGCATCATTTTCCTTCTCCCCTCCCTTATTTTTTAAAAAGAACCAAACGTGGGTTCAAGCTGTGAAGGCGCTGCTGAATTACGTGGCAGCATAACAATATTTCCCAGTTTGCTCTCTATTCCCTTCATTATAATTCCTCACACTGAGTTGGTCTTTTAACTAATACCGAGCATCAAGCCTGTGTTTCTCACAGTTATAACTTTAAAATCTTGTTGCTGAGTGGCATTAGCCAACTTGGAGCTCATTGTTCTGGAGTAAAATAAGGAAAAATCTTTGTTATACATACGGCAATATAGTTTTAACCTGCCCCTTCATCACCTTCACCACCCGTCCAGCATGGGCCAGACCACCTATTGCAGCACAGATTCCTCTGGGACACCACTAATGACTTTCCTCTGTTGTGTAAATCGATCATTTATTCTCCTTTATTTAGTCTCCCCTTATCTTTCAATTATTTATGCATGCAAAGCCTTCACTCTTATCCCTACAAGCTTTACACAGGCTTTGGTGAAGGACCTCATTTTTGGAAATCCAGATAAAGTTACACATATTTGTCAAACGCTTCAGAGAAAACTACAACTTAGACGTTTCATTGAAACATTCGCCCATTTCAAGTAGCCAGAGGAAAGTTCATCTGCCATAAGGTGAAAACGTGTATGACAGAAACAGGAATCTCTCTATACTCATTCTACACAAAGAGGGAGGTGTGTTTTTAGCAGATAAAGAAAACAACAACTTTTATCCTAATAAAGGCAACCGAGGTCCAACACAACTTTTTCCAAGATGTCTCAAAGAAGAAAATACATAAAGTGCTTGTAAAATGTCCACTTCCTGAGCACACACTTGATCTGTTAGATAAGTATAAGAAAAAGAAGCCTAAAAGTCTTGATAAAACTGCAAAAAGGAAAGGAGGCTCAGATGGCCAGAGGCTTGAAGGCACTGTGAAGCTCTGAGCTCGCTACAAAAAAGGGCAAGATTTCCTCTGCCAAACAGCAGCTCCCCTCCTATTTAAGAAAACAAAATAGTTTACTAGTAATTACACGCCCCCCAAGGCTACCAAACCCACCAAAAATCACTTCTGAAGTGGGAAAAAAGCCCACGCGTGAGGGTTTTCAACCCCAAACAGTATTATTTTCAAAGCCATTTGACAGTTTATGATGCAGAAGAAAAGCTTGGGAAAAAAAATATGCTCAGCACAATGAGAGAAAATTGAAGACACTTTAAGCTATGAAATTTTAGAAAGAATCAAATGTGTTTCTCGGTAAGGATTTGGGAATTTCTGTCCAGTTATCCAGGACAGGCACTAAACAGAGTCCCACTCTTTGCTTCAAGCACCGGTCCTGTGCAACGCGGTGGCCTTAACCCGGGCAGTATTTCAAGGGGAGGAAAGCAGAAGGCTGTGTAGGCTGTGGTTGGTTAACATTTCATTTTGGTCAATTTTGCCTTCCTGGTATCTTTTCACCAAGCAATACAAAAATCTAAAAAGAAGCAGCTCTCAGTCCCATTTCAGCTGCCCCTTGCGTGGATTCCAGAACAATTTTATTTGACCTTTAGTTAAATTCCACCTCTACCGGGCAATCGATAGCAACGATTCCCTCAGGACAGGTTTTATTCTGTGTCCCTTTCTCTTTTTATCCAAGTGTACAGAAGGGGATAACACATCCCACGAACAACAAACCACGTCACCGCGGTGCCAGCAAAGTGCCAGCAGCTGCTACCAAGAGTGACACAAAAACCATCAGAAAACTCGCATGAGGAGATGCCCCAGGTTTGCCCTTGATCTCTCACATCTTTGCTCTGCAATTTCGCTCAGGGAAACTTGAGAGAGCAACAATTTAGAAGTCTGTTGCCAGATCGATATGATCAACGATTAGGTCATAATTATATAGACACTTTACCACAGAATAGTCAATATATAGTTATTGACACAAGCTAAAAGGGGATTTGGGAGAAAAAAACCAACACGACAGTCTCTTTCATTAAATCTAAACTGAAGCTCAAGGTTTTCTTGCCAGAGTTGATGAGAATCAGCACTAGGTAGGACTTACATGTATTAAAAAAAAATATCAAGTTCCAATTTCAGTTCTGATATTGACTCACCGTGGCCTAGGGAAAGTTACATATTCTTAGTAACAACTACTTCCTAGCTGTTATTGAGGAAAATAACCACTGCTACCACTGCAGTGCTGCGTAGAGTTCTGACAACTCACTGCCCTAAAAGCTAGTGTTGCATAAAGACAGTGTCCAGTAAAAACCTCGGTTTGTAGTTTCCGCATCTACTTATTAAATGGAATTCATCTCGCCCCCATCTGATGTAAGCGTTTAGTTCAAGGAAGGAAAACCAGCTCGATGGCTGCTTGGAGGAAACAAAGAAATCGTATCAATAAAATTATAAACAGGGCTAATAAAAAGCAGTCTTCAGCCAAAACTGCCAGGGAAAAGCTATGGTTTTGCTCATCTTGTTCTCCTGCCAAAGCAACTCCCTCACCTATAAAGCTGCAGTGTGATCTCTCCCCCCCAAAAAAGTGCTACAAAAACATACATGCAATTGTTTTCTCCGCACTTGTAAAATCAGACGTTCGGGAAGATATTTCCTGCAGGAGACTGCCAGAACTGATGGGGCCATTTCCCCCCCGGCTTCATTTGCCATCCATTGCAGCTCCAACGCAGCGTAAAGTGCTGACAGCTACTCAACTTTTAATGGTGATTAAGCTTGTTGCTTTGGAAAAGTATTCCAGCTAAAAGTATTTAGCTTAAAACTGCTCAGACATCCCTGTAACTCTGGCGAGGATGTGTTGGTCCCAAGGAGCAAGTTCCTGCTAAAGAGTAGAGTCAAACGTTTTCTGTCATGGCTACGACCCCCGCACAAATGGCACCACCTGGCTCATGATGAGACAAATACAGCAGAGAGAAGACAGAAAAAGAGTGCAACCAAAGGTGAGGGACCACTTGGGTCTTCCTAGAGGTGGGGAAAAGCAAAGAGCTGGAAAGGAGAATGGGGCCAAGAACCAACGCTGGAAGAATCACAGAATCATAGGTTGGAAGGGACCTTAAAGATCATCCAGTGCCACCACCTGCCCTGGGCAGGGACACCTCCCACCACACCAAGTTGCTCCAAGCCCCCTCCAACCTGGCCTTGAACCCCTCCAGGGATGGGGCAGCCACAGCTTCTCTGGGCAGGCTGGGCCACCCTCAGAAGAAAGAGCTTCTTCCTAATCAGAGTCAGTGGTGGCCGGGTCAGTGGAGTCAGAGCCAGGGTAGGTCCCTGCTTCATCTCGAGCTGGGTCCCTCTCTGGATTCCTCTGCCCACATCTCAGCTGGCTGTAAGGGAAGTTCGGGCACCCAGTTCACACGGAAACATCTGAATTGAGCTGTCTGAAACCACATCTCACCTCAGAGCTGTTAGAAAAAAGGTATATCTTATTTATATCAGAGGAACAAAGGCCCTTCCCACTAATTTATAATTTTTAGAGCAGCACACAATCTATCTCTGGAGGCAAACCAGGCAAACCCGAGGGATTCTCTTGCAGAAAGAGGAAAAAAAAGAAGGTAATCGTATAATCCGAGGCGCAGACAGAGGGTGACCAAAGGAAGGCTGCACAAACACCCCCAGCACCGCCAGTTCCCAGCTTTCAGAGCACTTGACTTCCCAAAGTGATGGGCCATGAGGAGGCAGAGAGTCCCAGGGCGCGTTGGCTGTGACACACTGCAGGGAGAGGTATTTCGGAAGCAAACAGCCTCCGCTCTGCCTCCGCAAAACCGGCACAGCAAAACCCCCTCTTAACTTCCTTCCATAAAAGTATGAAAATTAAACCTGCCTTTTTTTCTTTTTTCCATGCCTACTGCACCCACCGCGTTACTAGAAAATGACTTTTCTTGCAAATTAATTTAGCGCTGTCGAAAGGCAGTCGATCTCAGTTTACAATATCAATGAGGCAAGTACAGCACAGCTGAGGGAACCATAAACTGCATCTCACTATTTTATCAGCCTATTTTAATTTGGGCTGGAAAGCAATCTCTGCCGAAAGAAAGAAAAAACCAAAAAAGGTAGTGCAGGGCCCGCGTTAGCTCTCCAGGGCAGGGGAGTATCCCTCTGGGGTCGCCTGCATCCCGACGGAGCTCAAAGCAATCGCTCAGTTTGATCTTCTGCCCATTTGGAAAATCAAAATACAACAGCAACAAAGGCAACGCTTCTGCAATTACACAGGAAGGTGGAATCCTTTCTGTGTCAGGGAAGAAATTAACCCAGAAAGCTTATTTAGTACACGCCATACCGTCTCTTCGCACCATTACCTTTGGATCACCAGCATAATTTGACCTAGAACCGAATAATAATCAGGCCAGGTTCATATTCATACAGGTGACCAAGCCATGAATAAACCTCCACCTCCAGTTACCAATCCCCGTCGACCACTGGGATCCCATCCCAGCATTCACATTTTAGTGCAGGTCACCGGAGAACTTGTTATGCTTGCCAAATTACACACGCACAGCAGCGAAGCAGCAAAAATGAGAAAAGTATTCCCTTTGGCAGGTGTTCAGCAGTAATTCGCTGAAAATGTACAAAAAAAAAAAGGCACTGAAATTCATTATTTAGCTTTGACAATGTCACGACCGTGAGGGTCATCAGCCTTTCCAGCGGTGTAGGAGAAAATACGCATCAATGGCATTTGTAAATATTGCTAAATTTGGTGTAGCTCAAAATTCCGTTATGAATAAACACTAGCACCTCGTAAATCTTTGATGAAGACACATTTGGTTCCGACATCCACCTTAGAAAAACCTGAAGTCCCATAATATCAGCTGTGCTGTCAGAGCGTGGGTATGGCTTCCTCTTACCTACCTTCTCCAGGCACAAACCCGAGTATTTTATACGCAGGAGAAACTGCTGTGGGATTACTGAAGAGGACAGATAACTGGGGAGTCAATCCTTTCCCATCGCTCCAGGAGGAAAAAAAGATTAACGCCTCCCCATATCAAGATTAGGATCTGATGAAATGACTTTCACTTCTATTATCTTCCAAATAAAACACACCTCAGCAGTGAAAAGTTGGGTCTTGCAGTAGGAAATAAGCAATGCAAAAATACGTGGGTGCCAAGAAAGGCTGGCCAGCTTTGGGGTAAGTTTCCTCAAATTCTGCACACTGGAATGATGTTAATCCATACTGAAGGCACAGAGGGGTAAACAGTCAAGCAATAAACAGGTTTTAATGGCAAATGTAGTTCCTGCACCACGGAAGAGCCGCATTCAAAGCTGGAAAATACAGAAAATCTGCCTGCTTTTCCAGAACGTTAGGAACTAGTCTCCAAATTGCCGGGAACAAAAGGAAATTTAGGCAGAATCTCTGCTGTAAAGGATCTGGCAGTAAAACAACAGCCAGTTATCTCCTGCCTGGCACAGAGGCGCAGCAAAATCACTGCCCGGCCAGATGTCCCCAGGGATGTGACAGGCGAGCTCTGACGGATACAGCCACAGCAATTTGCAACGCGTCTGCCCCCTGCTATTCCCTTCCTTCTCTGCCAGGAGCCGCCGCCGGCACAGGAGGGGATGGGGAAGGGGCTAAGTGCCCCCACACCTCGGCTGCCCAAATTACCCCTAGAATAGGAGCTTAAGCCGGCAATTACGGCGGTTTGTGCTGGAGCTGCAAGAGCCTACCTGTCACAGCACCTACTCATTACGGCAAGGCAAGAGGTGAGCTCTGACTATCAAATCCTGGCAATTTGTAGCGGGGCAATTTAACAGGCCGGGCTCCCCACAGCCACAGAAGTAGCAGATCTTCTTAAATGGCTCTCCCTTCCAGCTGACGTTCATCTGGCACAGGGTGAACTCTGGCAGCTGGAGGGTGGACGACCGCGTTCAGGCGCCTGGTTTGGAAGCGGTAACCTCAAGCAGAGGGGTCAAGGTAGATAAAAGGAGAACAGTAACCTCTTGAAATGGCCCCGGCATGAATCACTGGAGCTAGTGAGTCAAAGCCCTCGGTTATTTTTTGCTGGAGTCACAGTTAGCACTCAGAAAGCACAATTAAGGTACATTAGTATAACAAGCAACCGTATGTCATCATAGAGCATCTTCTTTGCCTATACGAGCCGCAAGGCAAAGCATGTTTGTTTAAATCACTCTTCCTTGAGATTCTCAGCACAACTGAACTTCTCACAAGCTGGGGCAGTGAAACATATCCACAAAGGCAGCTGCAACAGCACGGCGTAATCACAGAATGACATGAGGTTGGAAGGGACCTCTGGAGATCATCTCCTCCAACCCACTGCCAAAGCAGGGCCACCCAGAGCAGGTCCCACAGGAACGTGTCCAGGTGGGGTCTGAATGTCTCCAGAGAAGGAGACTCCACCACCTCTCTGGGCAGCCTCTGCCAGGGCTCTGCCACCCTCACAGGAAAGAAGTTCCTCCTCATGTTTAGGTGGAACTTCTTATGTTCAAGTTTGTGCCCATTTCCTCTTGTCCTGTCCCTGGGCACCACTGAAAAAAGACTGGCCCCATCCTCCTGACACCCACCCTTGAAGTATATAGGCGTAAGACTATAGGTGTAAGGCATAACCATGCTGTGATTTTACTGATTTTTTTTTTTTTAAAACATTATTATTATTTACCAAGCTTTAATTATTATTTACCCTCAGCCTTTCCTCGTACGAGAGATGCTCCAGGCCCCTCAGCATCTTTGTAGCCCTTTGCTGTCCCCTCTCCAGCAGTTCCCTGTCCTTCTTGAGCTGGGGAGCCCAGAACTGGACCCAGTGCTCCAGCTGTGGCCTCCCCAGGGCAGAGCAGAGGGGCAGGATGACCTCTCTCGACCTGCTGGTCACACTCTTCTTGATGCATCCCAGGGTGCCATTGGCTTCTTGGCCACAAGGGCACATTGCTGGCTCATGGGCATCCTACTGTCCACCAGGACTCCCAGGTCTTTCTCCTCAGAGATACCCTCCAACAGGTCACCCCCAACCTGTCCTGGTGCAGGGGGTTATTTCTCCCCAGGCACAGCACCCTGCACTTGACTTTATTGAAGTACATCAGGTTCCTCTCTGCCCAGCTCTCCAGCCTGTCCAGGTCTCACTGTATGTCATATGTAATATGCCCTTAGTTTCCCACGTAACTTCATCATAGGTACGTGCCCTAAAAGTCAAGCACCTGGACTAAATCTTGGTAAAATTACAGCAGCAGCAAGAGTAGAGGCTTACCTACAGAAATCTCTCTCTTCTAACCAGATTCCAAAAGAATTATGTGGGAAATTTAAAACAGACTGACTTCGAAAATCAAACTTTTGAAAGTAGGTTTGTTCCTC
>JAHREE010000251.1:1423369-1469973 GCA_033628505.1 Tringa tobata | reverse complement strand
ACTTCTGGGAAGGGGCTGCAGAGGGGACTCTGTCATCAATGTGTCGACAGAAAAGAAGCACCAGAATATCATTTTGTGAGTGAGAAGCTGGGTCAGCACCTGAACTACACACCTGCATTGCTGAATAATCATTACAGATGAGACTACACGCTAGCAATTACTTCCAGCTTAAGTGATATTAAAGGGAGATCCTTGATAAACAAGCAAATCTCATAGAATTCAGTTCTCTCCTTGCAATAATCCTCTATAATTACAGATAAATGTCAGATTTGCTAGAACATTAGGCATTAAAGTATTCTCCATTGCACAAATGGATAGTGGCTCAAATCTCATTTAGGAGAAGAAAACAGTCAGAGTGCTTACTGTATGATTAGCAACTCTGAATCATTTGCATCTGGTTTTCAGCTGCATCTCCAGCTCAACACTGGAACAAGCAACTTTTAAACCTTTCAAATATGGCTTGTCTCACTTTTGACACTGTGTCACAGCCAGCACAAGGAAACCCTAAAGGTCACAGAAACCTTTGGGAGCCGCTGCAGAGAAACATTTAACACAACTGGAAAATACTATCAGGGCATCCATTTGCAACAAAAGGCATTTTGTCAAAATGTTTAGTTAAAAGCCTCAAAGAACTCTGCCCAAAATGGTGCTAGAGTTTGGAAACGTACCACAGAAAGAGGGTGAGGTGGAAACTGGAAAGCTCTTTGAAGTAGAGCAGTATCCTGGGACTAGGGGACGCGGATTAAAAAATGATTCATAAAAGGCTTTTGCTCAGACACTGGGAACTTTGTGGAACACCCCAGAGGAATGATGGCTCCGGCAAAGTTAATCACATTGAGAAAGAGCCTCCGCGAGTGCACGACTGCTTTGCCAAATAATCACTGTGCTGGGCTAATTCATGGACCGATTGTTCCTCTGCACAGGGCTAATCTCAGCTCTATCAGTTATTTACCTCAAGTACAATCCGGATACCTTCATTGTGGCTCAGTTGGTTCCCAAGGTTTTTGTTGGCACAGTGAAGAGGAATCTCCTCCTCTCTGCACCTTCGGGTGGGGGAGAGCCTCTGCAGTCCCTTTTCACAGGGACTCACACAGGAACCAGGCAACAGCCAAGCTAATCCATTACCTGTTCACCAGGCTCAGACTAATGATGGTGTTACCAGTTTCATAAGCTACTGCACATCAGCTGATCTGAGGTAACCGCTGCGAGCCCATGAAAAGTGAGAGGTGGTATTAGCAGAGACTTCAACGAGAAATGGGCCAAACACTGCACACGGGTGACTTATCACAACCTCTTTGCTATTGCTCCTACTGATTCTTGTTAATGCACAGAAATTTGACCACAGACCTAAGATTCTGAAAATAGCTGTTGCCACATGTGTTAAAATAAAACATGGGGCAGTCCTAACACAACTCGATGAGGAAAACTATACTTTGGGGGGGAAATGCCTTTCTTTGGTGCTGTCCCAGGCTGTGTAGATATAAATACTATTAATTACTTAAATGTTCTATAATACATACACACTCTTACACCTGCACCCATATTCAACCATCTAAATCTCTTTTCAGCCAGAAGACCCTTGAAGTGGTAGAATTGTATTTCATCACAATTAATTAATTCTTCCTCTTCTGTGCAAAAACTGCAGATTCCTCTCAACCTTGCAGCTTTATTAAAAACTCTTGAACAAACTCTCGTCCTGATTCTTCCCATTACAGCTGTGTAACGTCCCCGGGAGTTACAGCCTATTTTATAGGCAGCCACTAACAAGCTGTGCCCATGCTCTGTGCTGAAAGGACACGAAGTAGTGCAGCTGCAACTACAATAGGTCCAAAGTTAATAAAAAAAAAAGCCAAAAGAGCAGCAAAGTGGGTTTGCAACCAGGTTGCCGAGCTCTAGGGCTTCCAGGCAGCTTGCAGCACAGGCAGAGGGAGCTCGTAGGGGACACAGACATACCCTACACCGCAGAAAAAGCAAAAAGGAAGAAGAGATCAAGCTCTTACGCCTCCTTAGCCTGCTCGATGGGGTTATAGTTGTTGAGGTAGTTGAATCGGATGGTGTCCGTAGGATGCTTGTCTGGTGAACGCCACGGTGGGAGCTCTTTTTTCTCCTTGTTTGTCCTCCTTCCAAGCACAAAAAGTTTTGACTCTGGGTCATTGCTTCCTACTGGTTGCACATCAATAACTACAAACTCATCCTTTGAGGGAGTCTAATAAGAGAGAAGAAAATAAGAAAATAAATTTTAGCCTATAATGAAAGTGAGATTTATTTTACCTAACTTTAGACTTCTAAGAATTGGGTAATAACTCAAAATTAGTCTCTCCAGGCTCCAGTATGGTCAGAGGACAGAAACAGTCACCCCCACAGTGCATGTCATTGCCCATGTCCCAGCGTCTGTATTAAGTTGAGCTGAACTGCTTTTGAGATGCTTTAGCATCTCCTCATTGGCTACAGAGAGCCTGCAGGGGAGTCTGGCTAAAATTAGAGGGCTAGGTTTTGAGTTCAGGGCAGAAGAATCCCTCCCTCACAGCCCCGCAAATCAGGCATGAATCTCAGGAGAATTCAATGGCTACGGAGTAATGCTCCACCTCCCCAAAACAGCCCCATGGCCTTTGAAGAAGAGAGAAAGAAACAACACCAAGGGTTATAACAGGCACAATGGGGGCTTTTTTCCTTTCCACCAGCCTTGAGAGCTGGAGAGGGAAATGTAGAGGATTACTCCAGAGATTTTCACTTTCCCCCTACCAGGGGTGGATGATGGGAAAGCAGAGTGCGTGGCAACACACGAGTTTAGATCCTAATTTAAAATGACATATCTTTCATTTTACTAGTGGGAGACTACAGAAAGATAGAGGCAAAAGGATTAGGAACCCGACCAGCTCAGTTATCCCACTGGCCCCAAACATCTCTAGCGGTGGTAGGTCTGTACCTTCGGTCTCGTGACATGGAGCTCTTTCACCATCTCAATGTAATGTTTCTTCCAGATTCCTTGCTCAAAGGGGGTTGGGGAGAAGTTGATGTACCAGCCAAAACGCAGGCATTTCAGCATCCAGAGCTGATCCAGTTCAGACAGGTATTTCCAGTACCAGCTCACCTGTGAATGCCCAGTAAGTTGAAAACTTTGGGGTTTCAAGCATCCAAGATTGCAGCTAGAGACTTCTGTGCTGTGGATGTAATTCCATATGTCCTTTTACAATTTTTCATCACTATTCATGCTCCATTTAAACCTTTCATTAAACCATTTAAACCATTCAAGGTCTTCATGATGTGCTCAGTGCCCTAAGTGTTAGCTGATCTCCAGCACAGGGTGAAATACTCAAAAAATCATAGAATCATAGAATTGTCCAGGTTGGGAGGGACCTTTAAGATCATCGAGTCCAACCATCAACCCAAGGCTGACAAAACCCATCACTAAACCATATCACTAAGCACCACGTCTGCCTGGCTTTTAAATCCCTCCAGGGATGGGGACTCCACCACTGCCCTGGGCAGCCGCTTCCAATGCTTCATAACCCTTTCAGCATAAAAATTGTTCCTAATATCCAATCTAAACCTCCCCTGGCACAACTTGAGGCTGTTTCCTCTTGTCCTGTGGGCCTATGGAAAAGATTTCAGCTTGTCTGCGGCAACTTCCTGCACTTCTACTCAAGTACAGTAGATGGAATAAACCCTTTATTAGTTTCCACTGAGGAAAAGCCAGCAGCATTAAACTCCCCAAGTCTGATAGACTCATTCTGAACGTTTTCTTCCTACTCATGTTCTACCACTGTGCTCTATCACAGTCACGTTGTGTGCAATGCTTGTTCCAGCTTAAGGACAAGCATCATCTCTTGGCACTGCCATGTTTCTAACAGCAGCTGTCCAGTAGCACTGGAAAGACCTTTATTTCTAAGTAATTTCCTAACCTGTCTTCTCCCTGCCTGTGAATGAGTAGCATGAGCTTCATCGGCACAAAACAGGACATGCTGGAGAAAGATACTGCAGCAAGCTTTAAACAAGCTGAGATTTCTATCTATTCGCAGTATTATATGGAGTACTCTGTTAGCGCAGTAATAATGTCACCTGTATCAATTTATTCATTCAGAACTACTTTGGGCATCACCTCACAGCACTTTATCTCTTGGAAATGTATTTTTGGAGTCTTAGCCACTGTGTTCAACAGACTGAAGCCCAAGCCACCGTGCTTAAAAGCACATCTGTAACTTCTCTGCTTCTCCACATCCAACACTTTAACATCAAGCATTTTAAAGGATCTGGTTTTCTTAAAGCGTCGTGTGCAGTTTTTTACAACTAGCACAAGCCAGTATTTTTCAAAGCAATTAATGATTCTGCACACAGTGTGAGGTATTTTAAAGAACATGATTTTCATAAAGTACCAGGCCTCCTCATTGGGAAGAGTCTTGTAAAGTGCCAAATGTTAAATGCCGTAGAACCGAGCATCTAAAATTACTTGTCGCTTTTGTAAATCCTGGCCAATCTGGCTTAATTACGGATGTGTGGAAGTGCTGTGCTGGGGTTCATACAAGAGTCATGGAGCATTTGGCAGCCGGCTGCCAAGTCAGAAGACATCCTTGCACCATGAAGAACACTGTCTTTGCTGAAAAATAGTGCTGCTTCCTTTTTTTTTTAACTAGTTTGACCCCATTTTCTGAACCCTAGGGATGTGTTGGCTTTTTTACCTGTGCACATCGGCAGAGGCTCCGTGGGTCCAGGAAGGAAAAGATGTATAAAGACAGGACTCTAGGGAGCCTTGTGGTAAAATCTAGAGCCTCGGTGGGGACTCGATCCTGTAGCTGCTTGGCACAGAATTTCTGCTGTGACAAGGAGCAGCGTTCCAACAGGTCCATGAGGATCCTTCGCCTCTGACCATCTGTCCACTTGTCAAACTGAAAAAAGGAGTTTCAGGTTTTGAGAAACCGGAGATTCAGCTTCTTAAAATAAAGCAGACATTTAAGGCAAGGGAAAATGCATAAGCAGCAGGTTTTGGTGACTCATTCGAGAGCAAAGCACGTAGGAACCGGGAACAAATGGAGAGGCTACATTAAAAGAAACTCTGAAGCCACATAACATATGATTTATAATCCTCAAAGGATCCAGGATGGACTAGTCCAGGACACACTCATGCTCACAAGACTCTTTGCTCCTGGGATGAGCTCTGAGGCTTCACTCATGCAAAGGAGGAGACTCATATATGTTACAGGATCAGGTCCCAAACGACAACAAGTTCACTGCTTCTTCCTCTCCTGACACTTATATGCCCCCCACTACTACGATATTTGAGAGTCTCACAATTTAGAAAGTGTTTATTTTCACAATCCCACTGCATCAGAGAAGAATCCCTGCTACAGAGAAGTAAAGGGAAACTCATGTCTCAGAAGGAAAATCTGTGGCACAGATAGGGCAGCACAGGAACAAAGGTTTTTTACAGCATTTCTATGCTCTTGACAGGTATCTAAAGAGGAGAATTAAAGCGGTTGTGGGTAGAATTGAGCACCGAGGTAACCATACAAGCACGTATCGCTTTGCTATGACGGCAACAACAAGGCTGTGTTGAGTGGAGTGGGGCAGAGCTGTGTAAACAGGGTGGGAGCACCGGTGGCGGTTGCTGGTGTTTAACTTGTGTTGAGAGGAGAGGATGGAAAGGGCCCTGTCAGCAGGAATCTCCTGGGAGGAGACTGACCTCATCGCCACAATCGGCGCAATCTGTCTCAAAACCGGCAAGAGCAGTCCTGGCTGGGAGGGCAGTGTGGAGTGCCAGGAGGGAGGAAATGTCAGGGGACCACGGCGGCCACTGGCAGGACCAGCAGGAATCCCCGGTGGGAACCGCACGGTTAAAGGTGGGTTCCCGGGCCTGAAATCTGAATTTCAGAGAATTCCTGCTTCATCTTCCTTCCCAGCACAGCAAAAGCAGCCTTGACCCAAACTCAGCTCCTTTTCAAAGGGAAAACTGAACTGTTTGGGGAATTCCCCTGTTTGGGGAACGCTGCTTTTGCCTGTTTGTTTCTTTCTCACGCCTTGGCCATCCCCAAAACGCACACTCTGCTTTCATAAGATTATTTCCCGAAGCCAGCTTTCCCCAGCTGACAACTTGTTCCCTACAGGTCAAATCATAGCACAGCAGTTTCTGCATTTAACCTCAGGGGCAGTTGAAGTCCTTAGTTAAACATGACCTCCAAAAATTAAAAATAATAAGAAAAAACATGCAGTTCTTTCAATATTTTTTAGATTATGGATAAATGTTTTAATGTCTAATGCCCTTTCCTTTCCCTTTCAGAACAATATACACTAGAAATTCAGATACTTTTTTTTTTCTAAAAAATCTATGGTCAAGTGGAGGACTGGCAGAATAATAGTTTAAAATATACTGTGCAGATGAAAGGTAATTAAGAAGTAATTTATTTCCAGATTATTTTAAAGAACCCTTTATTTCTTTCTTTATTTTCACTAGGATGTATTTAATTGCAGCACTGGAGAATAAACTCTAAGAAGTAAATAGCTCTTCTCCTTCTAAACACCTGTGTGAGACCTTTGAGAAGGTCAGTAAGAAGAAAGGGTGGACTTGGCATTCCCAAGATCTCAGAGACAAAAGGCCAAATAGAAGAAAGCTCCCAACTGTCCGTGCCTTTTCAGAAAGGTGGCGAATTAAGGGATACACCCTTTCCCTCCCATTTTCTGCTTTGCATAGAACTTCCACCTCTAACGATTTTTAGCAGAGTACTAAAGGAAAACTGCAGCAGGACCTTTGGATGTGGGGCTTAGAAACAAGAACAAAACCAGACCAAGGCACAGCAGAGGGGGCAGAGGAGGTTCTGCTTGTCCCCTTCTCACTCACAGCTCTGTAGGAAAGGCTTTCTCTGGCACATGGTGAGGGGGCAAAGCTTCTGCTGCACAGACTCCCCATTCATGAGCACAGCCACATCCTCTTCTCATTAAAACAATCCACAATCACCAATTTGCAAAGATAAATTTCTCCCATATGTTCCAGAGACAAGGGGGTATCTGGCTTACTCTCTTCCTCACCAAAGATTAAGTGAACTAATCAAAGCAAATCTTGCTTCTCTTTCGAGAAGACAGAATATTTGCTCCTATTTAACTCTTCCCATTCTGCCACGGGTTTTGCAACAAAGCAATTTCTTCCAGCATCCTCAGCCTGTGCTTATGCTGCGAGGGAAACTCCATTGAAATCAGTGCCGCGCACTCAGGAGCATGGGAACACACAGCTTCTTCTCCTCTGCATTCAGCAGCAGCCAAGTAGTTAAGTAGGCATAATTTGTCTCTTTTCCAGTATTAACAAGCATGTCCCCATCCTACATTTGGCTGCCTTTCTCCACAGTTCCTCCCCTTGCATCTGATTACAGCAACCCAACCAGTTGGACCGGATTCCCCTCTTCTAGGTGCTGCACCTTCTCTAGCCCAAGCCAGGAACAGGTTTTTTTTCCCTTTTCTGTGCCTTTCCCGGAGCCCTGGGGAACAATGTCTCCCCGGGGACTGTGTGACATAAGGCTACGCTGGCGATGCATAGTGCTCAGTCCCCGCTTCTGCGATCAGTTTACAATTAATCCATGAGTGCACACACACAAATAACACAGCCTGACACTGAGGGGAGAGCTCAGGAACTCAGCGCCAAAGCACAGAGGCTCTGATGTTTAACCCAAAGAGGCCCCTCTCCGCTGCAGGAGACAGGTTCTTTCACTGACTTGAACCAGCCACTGAAACAGGATATAATCCTCATCTCCAAACCAGCATATCCACAGAATCAGAGAATCATAGACTCATTTGGGTGGGAAGGGACCTTCAAGATCACTTAGTTCTAATCCCCCTGCCCTGGGCAGGGACACCTCCCACCAGACCAAGGTTGCTCCAAGCCCCCTCCAACCTGGCCTTGAACCCCTCCAGGGATGGGGCAGCCACAGCTTCTCTGGCCAACCTGAGCCAGGCTCTCACCACCCTCACAGCAAACAAGTTCTTCCCCACATCTCAGCTCCATCTCCCCTCTTGCAGGTCAAACCCTTCCCCTTCCTCCTAGGGCTCCCCTCCCTCACCCAGAGTCCCTCCCCAGCTTTCCTGGAGCCCCCCTTCTTTAGGGACTGGAAGGGGCTCTAAGGTCTCCCCGCAGCCTTCTCTTCTCCAGGCAGAACACTCCCAACTCTCTCAGCCTGTCATCACAGCAGAGGAGCTCTGTGAGTTCACAGGGTTACAATCACACACAGGCATCCCTGTGCTCTGCAAACGTAGGACCCAATTCGTTCATCAACCAAGCTCTTTCACGGAAGGGCTTGCAAGTAGATGGAGATCATTCATCCACGTAGAAATAATTTCCCCCTCCCTCCCCAGCCATCTTCTCCTGGTCCTGATGAAAGAATTTGTTGGAGACCTGGGGCTTGGGTGAGAAGAAAATGGATGAAATAGACAGGCACCTGGTATCCATAAGACATACTAGTCCACCCCACAAAATGCTAAACATCTCTGCTGTCAAGCTGCTTCTTGTCAGCAAGAAAGCCAAAATCATGCCAGGGAGCGTGCTAACAATTTCACAGTATGGATGAGCAAGTTCCAGCACCTGGGAACACTCAGCCGTGCAGAAGACATAGCCCACAGGGTGAGCTGAATCACTGCCTGTGCTCCCCTGACTTGTCTACATGTCATTTGGCTATAACGGAAGCTGAGAGGCTCACATCACCTGGAGACACCGACGCTGAAGTGTCTTAATCTACAAGTACAATCCCAGCTTCATTGTCAACGTATTAACCTGGGTGTCAGCACGATGGCAACAACCATTAAGGCACAGCAAAATGCTTTTATGCTTTTTAAATTAATGGGAGGAAATTTTGGCTTGCAGAAGACAGCAGACAGGGAGGCTGAGAGGCAGCATGTCAAGGCACCTGCCCTGGGTGCAATGCAGAATAAAAGCAACTGGAATAAAACAGAAAAATTAACAGAGAGCTGTTAACCCTTTCACAGTTTAACCATCAGAAGAGTTTCAACTGAAAGACAGCAGCCCAATTTCTCTTTTCTATCTATCTGGATAGTATTATAATATATAGTATTATAACTCCTGGGTAAAGGACTTGATGTGAAGGAAATTCATCCCAAATGTTCCCAGCAGGATCAAAGCTGGCAAATTCTAGTGCATGGGAACAAGCCATAATACTTGGTGGAGCTGAACGCAATCTGAGACAAGTCAAAAAATTGTCGAGGGTCCCATCGTCCACCTTAGATACTGCAGGTGACAGCACAGCCAGGCCCGTGCCCTTCGGGGCTGCCCAGCAGCGCAGAAACAGAGAAGTGAAATCCCTTCAGGTCAGCTGGTCATTGTTTCTCAACCTGCGTTTCATGGACCACAACAGCCTGGGAGCCATCAAAGATGTTCTGTGACAAAATTGCAAAAAAAAATAATTAAATGAAAACGCCCACACATAGTCCCTGCATGCAGGCAAATAAAATCAGAAAGAATAAAATAAACAAAGTTTATCCACCCAAAGTTTAACCTCCTCTTTATTTGGCTGTAAAGGAAGACCACTGTGGCAATGCTGTTCAAGGCAACCTGGTGGATGGTCCTTCAATGGAAAAAGGTTGAGAAACACTGAGCAGGTTCATCTGCTGCAAGGCAGGATCCACTCTCCCAAAACCATCCCTGACACGTGTTTGTCTGACCTGTTCTCAAAGACTCCAGCAATGGAGATTCCACCCCTATCCCTTAGGCAAGCTATTCCAGCAGTGAATTATCTGTAGCATCAGATTTTGATGGTGTCTAAATTGTGTTTCCATCATTGCAATTCAAGACCATGATTTCTCGTCCTATCTAATATGAACACAGAGATCAGATTATTCCCTTCCTCCGTTTCAAATATCTTTTGTGTGTCATTGGAAAGATGTTAAGTCTTTTCTCCATCTTCCCTACAGTAAAAGGATTTTTTTCGTTATCTTCTGGACCTGAGACTGTACTTATGGATGACTTGTTCTCAGAAGTATCTCCAATTGGTCCTCAGCTTACGCAAAATGCAGGGAGCAGAACGGCACTGCCTTTCAGATAGTCCCGTGGGATAATTCCCTTTTTTACCATTATGAGGCACGGTCATCTTATATTCAGTTTGTGACCCACCATAATTCCCAGCAAATTTTTATACAGAATTGCTGCCTACTTGGGTTTTTTAGATCTGCAATTTTTGTAAATGTCATTTTTACATGCAGCAGTTTTCCCATAACCTTATTAAACTGCAGGTTCATTTCATTCTGATTTCTTATCTCCAAAGTTCATTAAATCTCTCCAAGCCTGGTATCATCTGCAGATAAGCGTATTACCCATTCCATCATCCAGATAATGAAAAAAAAAATGCTTAACAGTTCTGGACTTAGGATAGACTTCAGCTGTCCAATTTCCCAATAAAGCACTTACAACTACACTGACTATGGGTTCCCAGCCACACAACCCCCGCCTTCAGCAGTTTCATCTCTGAGAGGGCTATGGGAGGGTCATGTGAATCCACATAAAAAGTCCTGCCAAGAGCACCGTGATTTCTTGACACGGTTTCTCCCAAACTCAAAGTGCTCCAGGCTTTACATACCACGTAGTATAACGCCACAGGCTTTGAAAGGAGTTAAGAGCAGCTTTTGTGCTTTCTGCACCCTTTTCATTGGTATGATGGATGACAGAAGCACAAGGAGAATTAGCTCTGAGGAGCGTGATGAGAGCTACTGATCTAGTGTCATATGAAGGGTCAGAAATTTAACCTCTCAGAAGATGATTCAGCACTCCTATGTGTGTTCGGAGGAAGGCTGTTTCCAGATTTGGGCTCTTTCAGTGGAGGTTCTCATGAAAACGTTGTTGCCCTTTTGCCATGGTATATCCCATGGGCATTTTAAAACACCCAATAATTTTCAAGAGGCAGGTTTTAGGTCTGTCAGTTCCTGACTGTCCTGCTAAAAGGCCGGTTTTGAACAACAGCACTCAATCATTTTGTTTCCTTAGTGTCCATGAAATTCCTTATTATCAAAATGCACGCATGTCAACAAGCTATAGAAAGCATATTTCATATAAAGATGAACAATCCCTGTGAGCATGTCTGTAAAGGCTGGTTCATATGCAAAAAATTTCCGTGAGTGACCTGTTAGGCATAAATAATAAGCATCATAGTTCAAATAAAGTTATTGTGCAAAGGCACTTTATCAAAGACTGCTGGTAAGAACATCGTTTCTATAGTTCTGTTTAGTTTGTGTGTCATATGTGACCACGTAGCTGGTTCTTTGGTTCTGTTTATAAAGATGTGCAGAGGGCTCACATTAATACATTCTGGTGAATTCACTCATTTATTGCAATAAAGTCCCTGAGTCTGTATTCCTGTTTGTGCAGGAGACAGAGCAGATTACGGCTGCTTTCCCGTAATGGCCTGTAAATGGATTTTGCCTTATAAAAGAGAAAGCACAATGTGATATTTAAGAGGTGAGCTTAGGACCAGGGCAAATCTTGTGCCATTGCATGCTCTGCCATCAGCTTCCTGGGCAGGATCATTAGAGTTTTATTCCTTTCCAGCAGCCAGCTATGACTCCCTTCACAGGCTACGGAAAGAAAAAGGCATCTCTAGAGGGCTGTTCTTTAATCCTACATTAAATGAGGTTAATTACCCCCTGAAAGTACCCCTTTCTCTCTGATGACTGTACAAGGAGCCTGTGATGACCAAACCAGCCAGGCTTAAATATTGTTTCAGACACAGACACCAGAGAAACCCCATCCCGAATGTCTAACTTGCAGTCATTTGAGGTTGGGGGAGACAAATCCCATCTCATGTTTTTCTGTGCCTCGTTTTTTCATCTGCAAAACAGGGTGATAGCACTTCCCTGTCTCATGTGGGAGCTGGGAAGATAAAGACAGTAAAAGATTGCGAGGTGCTCAATGATTACAGCACCTGTGTGCGCTCGGTAGATAACATCCTATTTATTACTAGTTTCAAAGGCCTGCTAGCAGGCACTGGCAATACCTAAACATCCAGTAGCTTCTTTGAAGACTTCACAGACTTTTCCCATGGCTTCTTATCCCATTTCAGATCATTCTGATGATGGAATATAATTTCCCAAGTTCAGAACTTACAGAATGTGGACACTGAGGGAATTTACACCTTTACCTTCCTCAAAAGTAAAGTAGTTACAGCTCACTCATTTTCACATCTGCATCAGGAAAATGAATCCCTTTTCCAAAACCGCTTTTCCAAAAACCCCTTCTCCAAACCCCCCTTTTCCAATGCTTTACATTCCCATTACAGTAATCTCTTGATCAGTTCAGAAATCCAGCTGTATTTAAATATATATTTAAAGGGAAAAGTTTACCCATTTTCCAAGTAGGGCTCTTCTTTCTTCAAATACCTACAAAAGATACACATACAAATAAAAGTGAATATTTAAAGGGGATTCAATATATCGTAAGAAAAATGCAGCTTGAAAAACAATCAATGTAACCTACAAAATATAAACAAAATCACTGATGGAAGAGTTTGGAAGGAAGCTATGGAAGTCTTTTAGTCCAAACTCCCTGCTAGGGTCAACTAAAGCAGATTGCTCAGGGCCACATCCAGATGGGTTTTGAATATCTTCTTGGATGGAGACTCCACAACCTCTGTGGCAACTCCTTACAGTGTGTGACCACCCTCACAGCAAGAAAGGTTTTTTTTATGTTTAAGTGGAATTTCTTGTATTTCAATTTGTGGCTATCGCCTCTTGTCTTTTTACTGGACGCCACCAAGAAGAGTCTGTCTGTTTTCTTTAGTCCTTCTCATGACATATCTATACACATTGATAAGGTCCTCTGTAAGCCTCTCTTCTCTAGGCTGAATAACCACACATCTCAATCCTTCCCTATATATCAAATTCTCCAATTCCTTAATAATTTTTCCAGCCCTGTAGTGGCTTTGTTCCAGTAAGTCCACATCTTTCTTACTGGTTCCTCGATGACCTGTGCCAGGAAGTTATTGTCCACGCACTGCTGAAACCTCCTGGATTGCACGTGCCCTGCTGTGTTGCCCTTCCAGCAGATATCAGGGTGGCTAAAGCTCCCCATGAGGACCACTGCCCGTGAACATGAGGCTTCCTCCAGTTGTCTGAGGAAGGCCCCTTTCTGATCTTCTTCCATTCTACAGGCTGGTTCCTGTGGAACGTTCCTTCCACTGAAGAATCATCCCTAAAGTTCAAAGGCTATGTGTGCCCGACTGTGAAGGACAGCTCTGCAGACCGTCTTCTTTGCAGCTACTGCACACACGATGTGCCACCATAGCGCTCTACTTTCTTGGGCATACCGTGACGCGTGGTGTCTCACATGCTTCGGTGAGACCAGAAACTGGGCTTCTCATCTCTTTATTTTAGAAATTTCAGTTTTTCTGAGCTGGAGACATTGGGTGCTTGAAAGCTCCTAGAATGGATACAACTATCATATAGCCTGAGCGATGGCTTCAATCTTGACGCAGCAAGACCATCAGGAGTAAGAGACTGAGACCAGCCTTTGTTCCCTGGCGATTTCACAGTGACAGCTAACAAGAAGGATGATCAGTATCAAAATACAGCACAGGATTTATGATGTTGACCTTTATCCATAGGGAGCTAGACCTGAAAGTACTAGCACGTGGCTTCCCACTACCACAAAACTGCCTTCTGTACTCAGGATTGTGACCTGGGAAGTGAGGAAATGCTGTAGATGATTTTTCCAGAAGACAGATCAAAGAAGAAAAAGCCCAGCTTATAACTGCACATAAAACCAGCTATTAACCACAACGAGGAAAACACGCTTGATCATTATGAACTCCAAACATGTTATTGCTATGACAGCCTGCGAAGAAGGTTCCTGCAGAGAAAGACATTATCAGTGCTGATGTCTGGTACTGCAGTTGACAGTGTTAGTTCTGTCTCTCTCAGCAGGAGTGTCTCTTGCAAGGGGTGGAAAATGACATTTCTTTTATTTGTATGTTGACAGTTATTATTTGCTTTATTTGCTTGTGGGACACTTGGCAAAGTAAAAAAACAAAACAAAACAAAACAAACCCTAACAAGCTGAACTTCGAAAAGGATTTGCCACAAGCAAGTGATGAATAGTCAAAGATCTAAGTTTTGGGTTGGATAATTCAAATGAAGCAGGGATGTATTTATATAACTGAAAGCAATGTTAATGGTCTTTGATCAAAGAAAGACACACATTTGCTCTCAGCATTCTTGGAGATACATCTGAGCCAACTCTGTCAGAAAGTTCTGCCTACTCCAGGCACTTGGAAGCATTAATTAGCAACAGAATGGCCCAAAATTGGTATAATCATCCACTGCCTTAATCAAGCCCGTGTTTACTGTCCTCTCCTCCAAGGCCTTGGAGTTGTACCTAAGCTAGCTAGCTTTGATGCAGCCTGAGGCTTAGGTTGCTCTTGAGACCTACCATCTTACATCCATGCCTTCAGGTAGTTGTAAATAAGCTCAAGTTCAAGGCTGCCTGGCAAAATCCTCCAGCCCTTGCTGCAAGTGCCACTGGGGGCTCTTCAGCCCCACAACTGAATCATTGCCCAGCAGACTGTAAATCACATCCCGACTTCAGTCCTTCCTTAGCAGGACTGACGCTGAAGTCTGTCCAGTTTCGCTGCAGGCAAGCAAGCTGTCCTGTCTCTTGCTTTCACTCCACCCTTAGCTGTAGCACGACCTTGGCACAGCTAAAGCTTCACCTCTGGTTTTCTGACCATGAATGCTGCATAATTTGAGGTTTCCCAATTCTGATTTCTTGACTTTGGTCTGTCCCTGATGGTAATCCTGGCTTTAAAATGATCATGACTGGCCATTCCCCAGTAGTAACACCCTGGATAGTCTTTTCTGCTCTAACAGCTGCTGTAAGGGCAGAAAACCACAGGTGGAGGCAGCAGGACCCAGGATGTACAATAGGTAGGAGAGAGATGGATCCTACCGACAACGCAGATAAGTGTTCTCTTAAGTATTTGTGAAAATCCAGGGAAATCTACAGAAACTACTAATGGAGTACCTCCAGGATTACCCAAAATTAGCCAGGTAGCAAATTTATGCTAACTGTTCTTGGGTCTGCTCCTAACAATGCTTTAGATGGAGCTTAAACACTTCTGCCTTAGATCAGCTCTGAATTCCCACCACTTCTGCCCCTCATGGCCTGTTCTATTAACAAATGCATTGCTGAGCACAGGTCTGGGAGATTACGGTAAGTTCTTTCTTACCTGGAACCTCATTAAGCATTGGATTTTAAAATAAAACATTGTTTTGTATTTTTACAAAAGACAAGAATCCAATATGAGCTCCTAAAAGTTTTGCTGCAGCCCAATGCAACATGAGACTGCCTAAGAAGCAGAGGAGTAAGAAGGTGGGAAGGGTGGTTTTACCCACATACTTAGTTCTAGTTAGATCATACTTTATTGCACAGTGATGTGCATCTGTACAAATATGTTTTAAAGAGCATAAGGAAACAGACATTAAAATGATTCAAAGGCTGGAGAATATGCCAGATTGAAAGGACTTCAAAGAGCTCAATCTGTTTAGTTTATCAAAAATTTCAAGCGTTGGCTTGAAGTAGGGTAAAAGTTCTTCCACAAGGAAAAGCTACTGGTTACAGAAGAGTTTAATAAGCTAGCAGGGGAAGATTTAAATGAGGGAAACTAATGCTAGAGGTATTCAGGCAGGAGACAAGGTTTCATCTTTTCATGGTATAGGGGATTAATCATGAGAAAATGATCAGGGAAGTGATTTTGTATAACCCCAAAGGAAGTCTGGATGCCTTTGTGGAAGATATATTTTAGCCAAATTCTAGTTCCTGAGATGAAGACTGGGAGAACTGTGAGAAACAGGAGGGCCCAAGAAATCCAGGACGCCAGGCTACATGATGTAATGGCCCACTCTGGATTCAATTCCATGAATCATCCCCAGAAATTTAAACCGAATTCTGAGGGAGGAATATGTTCCTGGTGATACATGAGCCAAACCCCTCTCAGTTATGTTAGCAGATCCCAGATATAGTATACAGAGTGGGAGGTCAGGAAATGCATCTCGTTATTTATAAATTAAATGCATCACTTCAGCTTCCAAAATATCAAGCTCGTCACCGCCAGCCTTAGCAGAGAGGCCAGATAATGGGTTCTGGGGTCTCTTCTACGAAAGATGGAGCACATTGGCTGCTTGGAAGCCTACACTGACATTCCATTTGCTCTGGAGTTAAATGAAAGTCTTCTGGAGCAGGAAAAAAAGAATAATTTGGCAACTTTCACTAATCATTGAATGAGCTTTTTTTGTTGTTGTTTAAAAACAACTGATTTGGTAAATAACAATACTTGAACTAAATACTTGTATGCTTTAAACAATGTGTATTAGAACTTCCAGTTTTTCAATTTTTACAAAATCATTACAATCGTATTCCATGACTCATGACCTACACAGGCAAAAACATAAGTTCGATTTTTGTAGGACTTAAGAATTTGTAAAATGAACCTGAGAATTTGTTTTAGGATTTGAGAATATTCAAAAACCAACTGGACAACATCCTGAGCAAATGCTCCAGATGACTTTGCCTTGAGGGGTCGGACTAGATGTTCTCCAGAAGTCCCTTCCAACCTCAACAATTCTGTAATTCTATGAATTTGACCCATTTGCATGGAACTTGCCTTGTCATTCATGAGTTGATTGTTCAGTGGAGTCCATGTGCTCATCTTGGTCTGTAGCTTGAGGCCATCCATGTTTCTAGGAGGTGCAAATGCCATAAACAGGGGAGGTGGTGGGTCCTCTGGTGTCTTCTCAGTACTAGTGGCTACAACTGAACAGAACAAAGACCAACATTATCTCTGTGCTCCTCCCTCACAGTGTGTTAGTGAAAACCAAATAATTTTAAGAAGAAATCCAAGGATTTCATAGCATAACAATAATACAAGTAAAATTAGCTGAAAGTCAGTTAGGGTAAGGCCTTTTATTTTATGCACCCACAGTAACAGTAAAGGTCAGATTTTCTGATGGAACCCTGGTGCGCTAATGGGATATAAATACTTAAGAATTAAGCAAGTCTTCCCCACCACAATTGTTATTGAATATGCCTTTGATTTTTTGCTGCATGAACAACCACAACAGGGTATTTGCAGCAAGCTAGAAAGTACATAAAATTTCTCTTTGCCGTTGTTGGCACTAAAGATTGCAGATAACTTGTGCATCAACTTAAGTGACACTAGCGAGGTTTTTACCGATTTTGATGGGTATATAATGCCAAGTCTCAAAGGGCCAGTTTGTTTCTATAACACTTAACTGAAAGAATGAAATCCAGAACAGTTCAAAATTGACTGAAATCTCTCAGGGTCCTGTGTTCAGGCAGATTGATTTTGGTGGTCTGGACTGACTCTGCTGCTCTTTTAAACAAAAATTCCTGTGTGAAGTAAATAGGTCATTTCACAAAATTTTCCTTTCCCTTTTGTGACATCAAATAACTGGACCACAGTCAGACAAAGCCATTCCTTCATCAATTTTTTTCCCAAACATAGCAAAAGCCTTTTTTCTTTCATCTTCTATCCTGCAGCTGGATTCAGCAGGATAGTGTCATTGCTCACCCCAGGCATCCAGTTTCCAGACTGGAGGCTTAAGCTGCAGCAGCCTGAAAACCAAGTCATTTCTTTACCACATTAAAAAAATATCTGTTCCCTGCATACAATTATAAGGCAATTTTTCCATAAACACTTCAGATTGCTTTAAAGCTTCATGGTGGCAAGATGAATAATAGACTTTTGGAACAACAGAAAAGGCAACTCCACTAAGTAACTCTGAATTGCTTGTCAGCCTACCCTGAACCCAAGCATCTAAAAACCACCTAGAAAATGGACCTTTCCAGCTACTACAGCTCTGGCACGAAAGCCCAGTCCCCCGTTCCTCACCCAGACAAAATTCCTGTTTATATCAATGGAAGATTAATCTTCAAAACCCACTGCAGGATCTGTCTGGGCACATCACCTTTTTTGATTAGTTTTTCCTCCCTTTCTTTCCTAGGTTATTACGGAATCAAAGAAGTATAAAGAAAAAAAGAAGAAAAATCTGTTATATCTTGCTCTCTGCATCTGGTGATGGTCTGTGGTTAGGAAATAAGTTCATTACAAGAATCTGAGATCTTTTTATTTTTTTTTTTTTTTTGCTAAAGATCTTTAAATAACTTATTGTCTGCACACTGAAAATTTAACTTCCCACAGAAAAGCCACTGAAAGCTAAAAGAATTCCCAAGGTTTCAAAGCTTGACATCCTGTAGTTGGCCAATGTTGGAGGCTTCTTGTGCAACTGAGTAGGTGCATTTGGGATATGTGTTATGATGGGATCAGTTACTGGGTTGTTTTGTTTTGTTTTGTTTTTATGCAAGGCCCCTGCCCTTTCCAGTGCACAGAAATACAACATTACAAGCTAGAGAAACCGCTCCACTGCCAAAAAACAGGTTCAGGCAACCATGTCCTGTTTTTCAGGGACAACCTTCTCCATTAGTCACAAAACCATCAGTTGTCACTGGAGCACACTCCCAGCCCTGGATTCAGGCGCCAGTTTCCCTACGCAGACACTGGTTTCTTGGGGCTGGAGGAGCTGCATTCACAAAGCACCTCCACAAGCTGGTGTGTTAACAGCTCATAGCCCAGAGAGACAGTTGTGCCTCCGGACCCTCTTGTGGTCCTAAAACTATAGCTCGCAGCAGAAGCCATAAAACCACCTGAATTGCACTTGATGTTTGAGCACAATGCGTAAACAGGGCTGCATCAGGCAAAAAGGTGGGCCTAGCCAAATATTTTAACTTTGTATGTGATGTGCCAGGCTGCCATGCCTCCCTCGCCACCCCTTTGCTAGCGCAGTCACACAACCACCCTTCCCTCTGCTTCTCAGCCCCCCAGCTACACTCAAAATCGTGATGAGGGGAGGGAGGCAACCCCAGTTCCAACCTCAGCGGCGCGCGTTTATGGGATGAATTCTTTCATGAAGTCAGGACTGTGCAGTGTCACTTCAGAGCACGTGTTTCCCTTGGTTGCCCAAAATAACATTCCAGAGATTGCTCCAGCTTGTTCTTCACGTATCTTGGGATGAAATTCATCAAGCTCGGCTGATCTGAAAACATTCAACCAGCAGGAAAAGCAAGATGAGGTTAACAAGAAATCAAGCTTTAAATATATGTAAGGAAAATGCTGGTTCACTACCCAGAGAAGAAAAGCTATTGACACATGATGCTAAAAAAATATCTAATATCTTTCTCTTAGGAAAAATAAAAAGGCAATGCAGGAGCAGGTGGCAGGCATAATAAATATCAGTGCAAAAGAGATTTGGGGAAAAGACCGAGTTTTAGGAGTATATATGGTGTTTTCAAGCTGGTTGTGTTTGATTAACTTTATGCCAAGTTGGTCAGAGATCTCCAGCTGGTTCAAAGCAGTTACCGTACACAGTTGGCAAAGAGCAGGTGAGCCTGGCAGAGCATGAATATTAAAAAACAGCAAAACTGCCTGAGTTAATGCAGCCAGAGAGTACCTAGGCATGGTTCACAGTTTGAATGAAAGGATATACTGAGTGGAGAACCCAGAGATATGTGTGTTTTGAGATATATGAAGAAGACATACATTAATTTCACAGGGCAGGAACGACAAATGGCGCTGTCTAACAGCACGATAATTTTAAGACTGCTCGAAATCCTGCTGAAGCCAATGGAAATACTTTCACTGATATCAGTACAAGCTGGGTCAAGCCCTGGGTTTAAAAAAATGTGATTGCATTTAAGAAAGATTAACAATACATAATGATCATATCATATTAACTAAGGACATCGGGATCGTTTCCTTTAGCTGGGTTAATCTCTGCTTAACCCTCTGGAATGGCATTCCAGAGGTTTGTGCAAACCATACTCAAAACAAGTCCTTTAAGAGCAGACCCACTTTATTAATGTTTTTGACCACATCTCTATAACAGTAAGCCTTTGTGGTTCAACAGAGCCTGATGCACTCAGAGGTTTAAGGATGCATTCTTGTAGAGAAAGAGCCTAATCACATTGATCCATGTGACGACAGTGGCAGAGTCAAGGACTTCAGTTGCAAATAAACAGAATTTAACAGAATCAATCTCAAGCTCAGACAGGAAAGTCATTTTTATTGTAAATTATTCTATCGACAATAAACAGTGCAATGATTGATGCTATGGAAGAAATGCTTTAAACAGCAGTAACAGAAAAACAATCTAGAATGTAGGCCAAACTACAGGGCACTCAAAATGGAAAAATTCAAGAGGATAGCTCTGGGTGGAAAAGATACCGTGAAACAGATCTTCATATGTAGGAGGAGACCTAGAAAGATGGCAGGAGGAGGAGGGCAGAAGGCTAAGCGCACATTTGCAATGATTTACAACAAGGAGGCCAATACTGCATTCCTCCTTTCCCTCTAGCTAGCCCTTAACCCACGAGCTGCAAAGCACTGGTATCACCCAGGCCTTCCCCGTTCATCACCTCACTTTGCACAGTCCTCAGTTAACACGTCTGCTCTGATGGCAAGAACCCCTCCAGGGACAGGGCAGCCACAGCTTCTCTGGGAAACCTGAGCCAAGGTCTCACCACTCTCACAGTAAAAAATTTCTTCCTGACATCTCATCTGAATCTCCCCTCTTTCATTTTAAACCATTCCCCCTTGTCCTATCACTACTTGCCCGTGTTAAAAGTCCCTCGCCAGCTTTCTTGTTGGCCTCCTTCACATACCGGAAGGCCACTATAAGGTCTCCCCGGAGCCTTGTCTTCTCCAGGCTGAACAACCCGAACTCTCTCAGCCTGTCCTCATAGGAAACATGCTCCAGCCCTTGGATCATCTTTGTGGCCTCCTCTGGACCTGCTCCAACAGGTCCATGTCCTTCTAGTTCCAACGCCCCAACACCTCCCACTAGACCAGGTTGCTCAAAGCCTTGTCCAACCTGGCCTTGAACCCCTCCAGGTATGGGGCAGCCACAGCTTCTCTGGGCAACCTGCTATGCATCTCTGTGCACAAGAACCCAAGGTTTGAGTACCCGTATGATCACCTTTACCCCAGGCAGTGAATAACAAACTCTGCATTCCTCACTGCTCTATGTTGCCCACCAGGGTATTGGTATCTCCATATAACCATCCCAGAGGTGATATTCTCCAATGACCAACAGACTCCCAATCCCTTGTGCTCCTCCACACCATTGCCCCCTACCAATGCCTTTGCCATGCTGCTTTAATTTCCATACCCATTCTCTTCATAACCATGGCTCAAAGCTGCATCAGAGAAGGTTCAGACTAGATAATAGGAAGCATTTCTTTACTGAGAGGGTGGTCAAACGCTGGAATGGGCTTCCTAGAGAGGCGGTCGATGCCTCAAGCCTGTCAGTGTTTAAGAGGCATTTGGACAATGACCTTAATAATATGCTTTAACTTTTGGTCAGACCTGAAGTAGTCAGGCAGTTGGACTAGATGATTGTTGTGGGTCCCTTCCAACTGAAATATCTTACTCTATCCTATCCTATCCTATCCTATCCTATCCTATCCTATCCTTATTCCTTTTATCCCACAGCACCACTCAGCTCCAAAGGACCAGTACCCTCTTTGGGTTCCAAGAAACCCAGCTATCTCCCCTCCCTGGTGGTGTCAATACCTGACTGCTCTCCTCTGTGTCCACATTACAGATGTTCTCCAAGATCTGCTCAGAGCCCAGAAGCTCTAACTCCCACCCCTGCTCTGTCTCAGTCTCCTTGTGTCCTGCAGGGCCAACATCCTCCCAGGAGCTGTCACAGCACTGCATAGTCCCAGTTACATTACACCCAGGGGAACTGGTCAGTATTGATCCTGAACACTTTTTCTCTCCTAAATAAAACAACAGCAAGGTCCTTTGTATCCCTAGAGAATAAACCATTTCATTTTCTCCCCCAAGCCTTGCTGGATTTATATTCTGTTATGCGGTCGGATGATCCATGATGCTCTTACCTCAAAGTCCACCAGAACTTCTCTAGTCCTGCAGCACATACAGTTACACTGCCCAGCACCCCCATCTCCTGTGATGCCCTGATGGCTTTCCCTGCTCCACTTTAAAAGTCAGTAGCGAACCCCAGCTGCTCAGTATTTGCGTCAATAGATATTAGTGCTTTTTCCACCCATTTATCCTCTTTGCGTGATGCCTTTATGCCCTGTCCCTTTGAGCATTTATGTTTCTAAGTGCACTCACCGACTGAAATCTCTCCTGGGACCCAAAGGCAACACCAATCCCCTCTGTCACCAGGCCTGGCAGTGCTGGCAGATGGACAACCCCAGGCCCTTTGTGCCTCAGTGTCACCCACCACCACATTCAGACTTTCTCCATGGGGTACATCAGAGATCCTCTCTCCTCACAGCATGGGCACACTGGGGTCTTCCATCTTCTCATCAGACTCCCTCCCTGCATCCTATCGAATCCGTTACCCCCTACACATACCCTATGGAGTTTGTACTCCCCTCTCTTTCCACTCTCCCTCCATGTCCCACTGCGTTTGTCCCCCCCAGTGCCCCGCTCTTGAGTTGTTTAGCTCACGTAAGTAAGTTTTAATTAGACTAAATTACTTAGGGTTATAATACAATGTGATTTATGCTGTTTGCCTAGCTTTACTTAGCATAAGAAGCTAGGTTTGCCAAAGCCTTTAGGCCACAATAGAGTTAATTTTCCTAGTAATTTTCCTAGCACCTGGTACAGTGCCGTGTTTAGCCTTTTAGTATGAGGTAAATCTTGATAATACACTGATGTTTTCATAGTGTTTTTCCCTAAGCCTGGGACTTTTCTGTTCCCCATGTTCTGCCAGTGAGTGCAGGTGCACAAGAAGCGTCAAGCAGAAGATAAGGAGGCGACAACCCTCAGCAGAGGCTGTAAATCAACAAGACAAGAGCAGCCAACAGCCGGCCTGCCTAGACACAGAGGAAGAATCCAAGAAGGTCTTAGAGGACCCCAGACCCCCAAAAAATCACCATCGGACTAAATGGGATGCCTTTAACACCAAAGTACATGCCCCACTGCGGTTTTAACCCTTCCCCACGCACCCCCCGCCCAGTCTCGTGTGCCCAGGGGATNCGCCAAGGGCAGAGACACCCGCTCCCGGAGACGGCGCTGTGGGGGGCGGCCATGGAGCGTCCTCCGGGCGGGGGGGAGCGGAGGGTTAAGTCGCCGGCTCCGACGCGGCGGGCGAGGGAAGGAGAGGGGATGCTCGTCCTGTCCTTCGCTGAACGACATGGAGGTGCGGGATCCACCCCTTCTCCCTCAGCAGCGCCTCGGGGCCGGGAGATGCTGGTCCCGGCCGTTCCCGCTCCCCCTTTTCCCTGCCGGTGGGAGCCAGCAGGAGGGGATGATGCTCGTCCCCGAGCTTTTCGCCTCCCTTGCCGTTAGGGAGCCATAGGGAGGGGGGTGCGAGTCCCAGGTGCTCTGCCCCCCTCCAGAGGAGAGGGCTGTTGGTCCATGTGCGTCTTCCCATCCTTTTCCCCTTGCTGTGTGGGGGCCCAAAAGGAAAGGGGGGTCCCCTGCCCCTCATCCCCCCAGCAGTGCGCTGGGGACCCGGGCAGGAGGGGGTGCCATCCACACCTCCTTCCCCCTCCCCTGCTTTTTCTCCTGCAGTGCACTGGGGACCCGGGAGGTTGCTGGTCCCACGCTTGCCTCCTTTCTCCTTGCAGCGCGGTAGCGGTGACCCAGGAGGAAAGGGATGCCGGTCCCATCCACACCTCCCTCGCCCTTTTCCCTTTGCAGCACAGCAGGGACCCAGGGGATGCTGGCTCTACCCCCGCACACACTCCTTGTCCTTTTGCAATGGATGCAGTGGAGACCCAGGGGGAAGGGGTGCTAATTTTATGTGCTTATTCCCATCCTTTTCCTTTGCAATGTGGCAGGAATCCAAGAGGATGCTAGTCCCATGTGTGCGCTTCTTCCTTTCGCCTTTAAAAGACAGAGAGGATTCAAGGGGAAGGGGATGCTGGTTCAGCCTGCACCCTACCTCCTCTCCCCATCCAAGGGGTGGTGACTGGCTCCCCCTCCAGTTCCTTTAGCTTGCCATGAAATATGAACTCAGACGGAGGGAGATGCTGGACCTGTCCCTCCGTGTACATATAGAATCTTACTAGAAAGGGTTTCTGCCTTTCCGTCCTCCCTGCGGGGAGCAGAGCAGGTGCTGTCATGGTGTCAGTGTGTGAAAGGAGAGGAGAAGAAGAGATCCTCTGCATCCTTCTTCATTCTGCCCTGTAGTACAGTGAGGAGGAGCGTGGAAGAGTGGGAGAGTGTAGCATGTGCCCTCTTTCCTCCATGGTCTCCTAAAATGAAATAGAGGATATGGGGAATTATAGCGTGGTTCTCCCTTAATAAATAACAGAACTGGAATGGGGGAGTACAGCACTGGAGTTTCTTTCCCACTGACTAATTAAAGGGGAGTTGGGAGAATAATGTATTCTCCTTTTGTGCCTTCATGTGGGTGGGATGGGTTGGGGAAACGCTGCCAGTGCCTGTATGCAATGAATGAGTTCCTTTCCTTTCTTGGTGATCAGAATTGGGTGGGGAATGACTAAGGTGACATCTCCTCGTCTTCTCACTTGTCAAGGAGGAGTCTAGTTTGTGTTATCACCTCATTTCTCTGGGACAGATAGCCATGAATTAATCCACCTACATGCTTTCTTTCTGAAGTCTGATGGCTTTTTTTCTCATTGCCCCCCCTCTTATTGCCCCTTTAGTAACTTTGAAATTTATTTGAAAAAAAAAAATTCACTTTTGGGAGTATACTCTTTCATTTCACAATTTTTACTCTTTCTAATAGTCGTCTATGCGTGTCTTAATTTATCCTTTACAGCAGGAATTGCATGGACTTCTTATAATCATAAATCATGTATAAATCCATAACCACACTAACAAACTATCTGTTTCCTACCCTTTTTGCCCACAGTTTTTTTTGCAGTGCCTTGGGGTAGGTGGGTAGTTATCCCCTCCTCCTCTTTTATCCCCAGTGTCATCGAAAGTGTTTTGTTTTGTTTTCATATACATATAAAAATAACCACAATATTTCATATGTAGAGGCTTAACAAAGACTATGCAGAACTGGATCTGTGGTAAGAAACTGTCTTGACATTAAAGATTGCTTATTACAGCATTCATCTGTCTACACCAATTAATAGGTTATCTATATGCTCGTTTGCAAAACTTCCGTCTCCTTTCGCAATGATATGGTTGTCTTTTTTCTTAATTTCACCTAGAATTTTTTTTTTTTTTTTTTTGGTGAAAGGGTACTGTGTGACTAAGCTATATAATTTGACATTCTTTTCTGGCCCTATTAAATACATTCTTCTTTTCCTTTATGATACTATATAGTAATAAAATCTCAAGCATAACATGGATAAGTCCTGAAAGAACATGATGAATTATTTTTTTTCTGCTTTTTGCAGAGTTAAAACTTTTCACAGCTTGTTGAGTTTGGGCTTTTTTGCATGGTTTTTTTCAATTTGAGGTTGTGAGGAAGTCAGAGGATGGGTGGATTTGTTTGGAGTCTCTACTTTGAATGTCATTAATATGATGATTGGTGTGAAGTGTTCTTGGACTTTTTCCCAAGACTGTAGATCCTGACCTGGATTTGCCCAATGTTTGTGCTTCCAGCTTTAACACAATGCCTGGTGTGAGTACTCTTCATCTTATATTGCTTCTGAAGCTCTCGTATCTGCTGGTCGCTGCTGGAGTGGCACCTGAATTACAGGGAACACGCTAAAAAGTCAACCGCTAATCCACACTACAAGTTGACTTTGCTCAAGTTGTTGAATAAAGTCTCTTGGAGTTGGTGGCCAAAGTGTTTGGGGGGAAAAAGAAAAAAAACATTGCTTGAAGCCAAGTGTTTTGGAGATGACAATGAACTGAAAAAGCTGCTTTTCCTGAGCTTAGGAAACTATTAGTAAAATGTGAAAATCAAAAGGCTAGATTGAAAGAGGATTAGGGACCTTGTATAAAACTAGGTAGGAATTGATTTTGTCTCTCTGTAACTTGTAATCCTCTGGTCAGGATCTGATACTATGCAGAAACCTTTAGGGTTAAGTAGCGCTGGCCTGCAAGATGGGATAATTCAGGTCTTTGGGTTTTTTGGGTTTTTTTGAAAGAGGCACCAAATTATTGAAAAATAAGTCTGAGAAATGGCTTCCTTAAATCAGAAAGACTTAGCTTTTCAGGGCCACGTGAACTTGAAATTGGACTGAAATCATGTGTGGTTAGATGTAGCGTGTCTTAAACATTGTGGCTAATTTTTATCTTTTAAGTTAAGTGTGTTGACTGCTCTTCTTGCTTGTTTCAGAATATAAGCAAGACGCTGTGATTTGAGCTGTATTGGTTGGTTCTAACACATAGCTTATGGGGTAGATAATTCTCTTTTCTGCTTTTTTATGTCATGTTTTATTTTTCTGAGGTTTGGAACAGTTTTACGATTTGTGTAATCTTTTCTTTCTATACTTCAGTGCTGCTTCAAACATGGAACACAAATTCCCCGTCAATAGCTGTGAGAGAGCCAGCAGCTTGTGAAAGCAAGTTGTCAATGAACTTAATTTAACATGGTTATGTTTAGCATCTTGGGCTTTTTCCTCTTTGCATATTTGTTTTTACCAACAGCTACAGCCAAAACCATTACCACACATGATTGTGAAGAGAAGCACAGAACTGTTTAGGTGGAAGGAAACTTTCAAGATTATCTAGTCCAACCCACAAAGTATATGAGGGTTAAAGGAGGCATATGGTATTTAATTTTTCTGACCATAAGATGGGCCTATGTAAACAAAAGGGTGCATATGTAACTTTTTTGATCGGCTGATACCAGCAGAATTCTGGTAATTAATCCTTTGCGTTAGGGAGAAAGGAAAAACTTTTTCCCCTCTCTGATGTGTAGAATTTATTTCCCTTCCTGAATATCTAAGGAAAAACATTATTCTTTCAAGATTGGAAATCTGTTCAAATTTGTGATTGCCTACTCCTGGGAATATCCATGGAGTACTTGGGGTTTTCTGGTTCAAACAGAATTTCTAAGTTTCTGTTACCTTTTTTTAACCATAATTTTTTAAAAAGCAGTTATTTAGAGACTGAATTTTGCAAATTGCATTGCTGTAAGACAAAAATGTTACAACAAAAGGGCCTCTTTATACTCTTATGGCTCTGACAACTTTTTCCGTGCTTTAGCATCCAACTGCAGAGTTTGTTTCTCCAGTTGATGAGCACGATGTGCTGAGTCCCCGTTCTCCTTGTGCCCCTCCAGCCCCTTAGAGCTGAGAAAATGCAGATCCAGCCCTGGGGAACGGCTGCTGTTTAAATTGGCTCTAGAGGTAGGGTGGAACTGGCAGAGCAACCACACGTAGCCACCTTTGCAATTCCCATCTTTGCGAGTGTGGTGGTCAAAGGACACTGTCTTCTGGCTTCTCCTTAGCTGTTATGACAGTTTCCAGAGAGCAAGGTGTGAGGTGTGTGCAAGTGAAATGGGTTAGAGGGAGCAAAAAAAGCTGTTTACAACTGGCCTTAAAATGACATATTGGTACGCAGGTAGCCAAAGCATGAGTGTAGCTTGTTGGGCAGGACGGTAGTCTTCAGTCCTGCAAGTTGGGACTTGTATATTGGTGGTGGTGACTGTTTTGTTTTTGTTTTATAATTATTCAGCAGAAGTTATGAGGCCATGCAACTAAAGAGATACTATCGCTGTGAATGTACCAGTGGAGATGCTGAGTCATAAATAGCTTGGTTTCAGTGTGGTCAACAATTGTCATGCTCTCATGGCTAAATTAAAAGTGTGGGGTTTTCTAAAAATATTTTTCTTCATTGTAAATACATTCCCCCTTGTCACCATCCTTTTTGGGCAGAGTTTTACAGCATACCAGCTTTTTTGCCGTTGGAAATATTCTGCAACCAGGATTAAAATTTGTCAAGGGGCCTCCTAGTCTCGCACATCAGAACTTGAAGCAATTTGTATGTCAGGCTATTTTGAGCTAAAATATTTTAATCAATTACAATGATTTTCAATTTATTCTGTTTGTTGTGTTTTTTATTCTAGGTTACCTAACAGAAGGAGAAATAACTCAACTGCTGTTGAGTCACGATGGGGTCAGTTGTGTGGGAATGTGGTTAAATATATTAATACCTTCACCTAATACACGCCATATAATACTGAGAAAAGGAAAGGCAAGATTTCTCACACCTCCGTCTCAAATACATCATCTTCTGGACTGAGCTAAGAATGTCATACACAAAGAGTATTCCAGTTTTGAAGAATCTTATCCGAGGACCGAAAATATCGCTGCAGAAGTGAAATCTGAAGGTCCATGAGGAGTCGAAAGAGCTTTCTGACTGGGCTCAGTAACTGGCCCCGCTCCCGTTGTGGAAGGATGGCTGTTAGCTGGATGTTCTGGTACCTTTGGCTTTTGGATGTTTTGGTGGGGCACACGAGAGGGCACAGTTTATTTTCTTGTGAGCCCATCATCTTGCGGATGTGCCAGGATCTGCCTTACAATACCACCTTTATGCCTAACCTTCTCAATCATTATGACCAGCAAACAGCAGCATTAGCAATGGAGGTAAGACTATTTATTTTTTTTTCAGCAGTATATATGGTTTTCACCTCTAGTTGACAAATAAATGGTAACAGAATCCAGGCAGATATTTGTATTAGAAATAAAAGTGAAAAAAATCAAGATAATTACTAATTTAAATATAAGACCAAATACCACTTGTATAAGATATATTTTAATATATACTAAAATATTCTGTGACTACAAAATTTGCCTAATTTAATATAACTGAGTGTGAAATAGTCTGGACGTGTCTGTATTTTAGTCTGTTACTTGAAATATTTAGACAGATGAAGAATGTGTATTTTGAATGATCTGCCACTTAACTAAATGCCAGAAAAACAGCATACTGAGCAATGAATAGAAGATTTTTAGTTCTGAAGACTATTTTCTTTGGTGGCTTTGTAATATTTGGCCTTTCCTTACTTGCCTAAAATTTGGTGTGAAGAAAATTAGAATAATAAGACATACCATGAAAATAATGGAAATTGCTTGTTTGTTAGTGTTGCTTTTCTCAGCTGCAAGAAAGACTGTTGTCTTGCGGACAATTGAGTTAACCCGTTCCAGTTTGATGTCCCGGGCTTGCACTTTCTTTGTTATAATGGTACATTATTACTTATTACTGATAATTATCATCATTCCAAAACCTTCTTTGGTATTATGTATACTAATTTTCTCCTTTTTAAAAAAACCCAGCACATTTCCACTGGTATTTGTCCATGCTTTCTTTGCAGAACTTTCCTGATAGGGCTTCAACCGTACGCTCAGTTTCTTCTTATGTATCATCTAGTCTGTACAAGGCTTTCACCTTCACTTTGGGCTATTCTCTATCCTTCCACCCTGCCTAAGGAGTTTCTTTACTTGGTATTCTGTGATGTGGCTAAAATTGATAGACATTCTGAATACGAGGCAAGTCTCGCTGTCAGCCTGTTCAAATTCTCATGAGAGATTTGTGCAGATTAGGTTTTGTTGTATTTTTGAAGTGCTGGGGAGCCCTTGCTGGTAGATACACTGTGCAATATACTCAGAACAGAAAGACTAATCATATATTTTCATCTTTGAGTGCTCTTCCTGGCAATATGGAAACTTAATTTAATTGTTCTTGTTAAGTAATACAAAGCCAAGGCTTTATATAGTCTTTCTGTGGAACAGCTGTGCACCAGAGTTGACAGGCATTTTATTTTACTATGAGAAGAAAACGGGGATTCTTATCCTTAATTTTCCTTTGTTTGAAAGAACTATGGACTTGCATTTCAATGGCTCGTTTGGATGTCGCCAGGGATTCCAATTATACTAAATACGTAACAACAGGAATGAATTTTATTTTAGAATTGGTTCTGGTAAGTTCTGAGGACCCTTGAAGATCGAACTGTAAGGAGGAAAAATGAAGCCTAAGCCAGGTCAATAGCATAACAGTGTGAACAACGAGGTGTCTTTGAGAGGTGGCGCTTAGGATATTTAAGGAATTGATCAAACCAACTGATTGAAGACTCCTGGAACTCGGCTTGCAGAGGTGTGGAGGTAGTGGCTTTAGGTTTTGTTGGGTGGTTGGAGAAGTAGATGGTCACCTCTCGGTAGATTATCAGTGAAAGTCTCTTGAGATCGCTGCAGTTCAGTATTTTCTTAAATCATCTAGAAGAGAAGACTAGCAGAAAGATGGGAAAGCCTGTCGATACTGTTGGGAGTAACTTAAAGCTAAGGGCAAATGAAGGCTTGTAAAGATTTTGAGATTATGTATGAGAGATATTGAGCTATAAAAATTGTTGAGGAAACTCAAAGTGATAAATATGTATGTGTTGGGACAAATAATATTCTTCACATCAGTGGTGATACAAGAGCTGTGAAACTCTTAAGAATACCGTGGATGCAAATTTTGAGGAGACTGGACCAGAGCTTGGAAGATAATGCCAACGAAGGTGACTAGGTAGGAAGAAAAAACCCACTTCAGGCTCTCCCACTCTGCAGAAAATTGTCAGAGGCTGGGAGAGCATTTAGGGAATGTAAGAAATGTCCTGCTAATGGTGTGTTTTGCCAAGTGTTCCATCTCTGCTAATGGCAGGAGGACGTGCTATTTAGGGAAGGGATGCAAGCCTGGCCTCTGGGCTGTGGGCTGCTGCTTCCACAGTATCCACAGTCCCCAAATTATGGGTGTTAGAGGGTTCCCTTTAGTATGATTTAATGGATCTATTATCAATGAATTTCTCTGAATACAATTTTTATGAATACAATACTGTCAGCCAGTTCACTAGTCACCACATGAAGAAGTATTTATTCTCTAACCTGTTTTAAACCAATTTCCTGTTAGTTTCATTTATACCCTTTTATTCCAGTACTGTGCAATACTGTACTGCAGTTAAATCTTCCATTACACTTATGATTTTGGAAATCTCGGTTTTATCCCCCAGGCTTTTCCCTCTCTAAATCAAAGTGTTCCAGCTATTTTGGCTTTTTTCTTGCGATTCAGCTGCTTTATTTCTGTAATAATTTTAGTTACCTTTCCCTGACCCTTTTTCTAGCCTTGTCCTTGCTGAGGTGTGGAGATGAGAATGGCATGCCACTCCAGATATGGGCACACTCAGGATTTACTTCTAAATAAAATCATACTTTTTACTGCTAATCACTTCCTTGTAATGGCCAACATTATGTTCATTTTTCTGGCTTTTGTTGCATGTTAAACCAAGGATTTCAGAGAACTGTCAAACATATCACTTTCGCTGAAAGTCTGCTTATGGCCACTGCTGGAAGCGGAGCAGTAATTACATGGACCCTCAGTCTGAGCCAGAATAACTGGTGCAATTGTTCTTATCTTCGTAAAATAGCTTTCTGCTACAGAGGGAGAAAACCGGTTGAGAAGCAAATGTTACTTCTCTGCACTCTGTGGTACAAAGCTCAACTTAATCGCGTAAATTAGCTTGCCTGAAACGCTGTGTTGCTGCAATTCATACACCAGCTTGATGCCAAAGCCATTCTTCAACTTAGCATGGGTGCATTGGAGTTGTGGGTATACGTGTACGGCTCCCTTCTGCCAATATAATTAGCAGACAGGCCAGTGGTTTTAGTCTGGGGATGGACTACGAGCTACTTCTGAATGTTCCATGAAAAATGGTGAAGGCTGCGCGAGGAAACGAGGCCATTATCAAGCTTAAATTCATTATGCAGGGGCCTGCGCCTCAATTGCAGGGGTTTTTAGGGATTTGAAAAGCAAAAAAAAGAAAGAAAAACCACAGGTTTGCGTAAGTATATTTCCAGTCATGGTGTTAGCCTAGATTGCCCCTTAAATCTGTACTTAGCAATATGGAAGATCTTATTATTTGGCTTTTTAGATACTATTTAATGTTACAGTCAACTGGATGGAGCACTCAAATTCTGAGCTGAATGAGGTCTATTAAAACTTGCATTGAGACATTTTCTGGTAAACATCTCTCATCTCCAAGCCCTCCCTAATTGCTGTGAGCATAAAATAATAGAGCAGCAGAAACAGTGTGATTCATCTTGTGAATTGCAGGGGGAAGGCCTTGTAATTCTCAGCTTTTCAGTACTGCTTTTTCCCAGCAGTTCCTCATAAAACCTATAAGAAAAATTCAGCGTGCCTGTACTGACAGGGTGCAATACAAGAACGAGTGAATGTGAAGCGAAAAAGAGAACCACTACAGCTGTTGTCTTACCATCAATAAATTCAGTGTACATCTCCTCCCATACCATTGAGTGCTTCAGTCAAGGAACTGTTTAAAAATTTGTTGTTATATCTTGAAAACTCAAAAAATCAGTGAGTTGCCTCTTTGGGTCTTTATGCTATTACGATTCCTTCATAATTATAGTAAAAAGCTAATAAGTCACGTCCTCAGTGGTGTATTGTTATGTTATAGCAACATTGGTATTAACCATCTTGATTACACATGAAAAATAGAATATTACATCAGGAGTGTTTCTGTACTGGTCTGTACTGTAATCAGTTCTTATGCCTTTATTTACTGCTAGGAAAGATAATGCCTTAAGCTTTCTGCTGTGCTACATCAGCAAGGCCTGCTTTAATCCAGGAAGATTGAAGGGAGGGCTCTCTGCATTCAAGGGCTAGAAGCATTATTTTATCCCCAAGTATCTCTAAGGAACTTGCTCTTTTTAATGGGGGACAAACAGCAGTTGCACTAGTCCAACCTTTGCTAACATCTGCTTGGCTCCAGCTGAGGCTAAAATGAGAGTCATTTTACATCTGAATCTTTCTAAACGGAGCAGTGCCAGGTTAGTTGTGACAGAGCATTTTCTAAAAATGTCTAAACTTTTCTCAAGTTTCTATAATCTGCTAACAGGCTGTTTGATTACAGTCACCATCTAGCATGGTCTGTCTCAGCCGTGCTGTTCAAACTTCCCTCTGAAGATGTTTGTGATGATGGTGTGACGTTGAGGTGCTGCTGCCCCCATTCTGCTGTGTTATGTACATCGTGTGCTGAATGAGGCAGTGACAACGGAGAAGTTAAATTACCCCTGTTCCCCTGAGGGATCTGACCTTATTTACCCATCTCTTGGATTATTATTGCTACGATGTGAAGAATTATCTTCTGTCTCTTTTTCACTTCATATTCCTTTGGCCTTGAAGGACTTGCTTGTGTGTATGACTAGGAAGCAGTGGTTTTTATCTGCCTTAATACGGTTTTTGTAGACAAATATTTTTATCAGAGAACATGTAACTTGGTAGCCTGTTGGAGCCTGGGAGTGTGCTATTAAAGCTTTTGTCACTGATAAAGAGAAGTGGTTTAATATGATGATTGCCAGCCTTGTTGCAGTTAAATATACTGCCAGCACTTCTTCCTCCTTTACCCGGATTTTATAGGACCTCACAAATGATACTAGGGATCAAAGAGGCTTTAAAGGATGGGAGCCAGACAAAGTTGAGGGCTAAATGGGTCCCTCTGGGTGAACAGAGAAGGACTGTCTTTTAGGATTATACCAGAGGTCAAACACTCCAGAAATGAGATGACACAGTCACCATATGGGCAGGGGAGATAACGTGCTATTCCTTTGCTCTCCCTCACAACTTCCCATTTTCGTATCAAAAAAGAGCAGTGGTAGAGTCTTATGGCTGCACTGTAGGTAGGCTGGTGAGTGTGTAGGTGGGAGATGCAGAAGGGGAAATAGAGAAATAACGTTATCCCGCAGTTGATTTGGTTTTCTGCAGTGTGAGGGAGGTAGCTGGAAGGGGAGAGGAGTGATGTTGACTCATATTCTCCTGCTCCATCACCGTGGCAGGGCTCACCAGCTGGTAATCGTTGGATTAATATAAATAAACTACCCAGGCATGGAGTTCTGAATATTTAGAAGCAGAGCTAGTGAATAGTTAATGGACTTTGTTACAGAATAAACAACTATAGATGTGAAGACACCTGATTTGTGATACCCTATTTCCAATTTAGTTGTTTCTTGGTGGTTCTGATTCTTTCAGAGGATAAAGCCATTGACCTGCTGCAGAGCAGGAGATGTGCTGCAAGATTTGCATACCCTTGCATATTTCTGTGTATGTAGCACAGTTACTTTTTTGTGGCAATATTATTTTATTTTTCTCCTCCCAGCAGTGATATTTGGAGTCTTAGTTCATTTTTCGGTCTTTTTTAAGTGGAAAAGAGCCAGAGTATGCTTAAAAATGGCATCAATAGAAGACATAGCTATATTTATTCCCAGCCTGGTCTTAGCATCTGGGATAAGAGTTGCATTTTTCCAGTATAGGTAGGTGAAGTACTAAGCGACTTATTTTAGTAGTGTGTCTCAAATAGCTTTTCTATCAGGCATATATTACTACAAATTTCAGTTTGGACTCAGTGTGTGGTATATTGGCTCTCAGTTCTTAATTTTTGTAAGGGTGAGAAATTCACTGATCTTGGTTTGTGTGATTGTGATTCCTCCCTTCCCTGGAGCTGGGGGGTAGTACTGCCCCATTCCTTTTATATTTCTGAGTGATGTTTTGGGGATACAAGTGGGAAGCATCTTCGGTTTTGACTAGCAAGGATGGGGAGAATGTAGGGTAGAAGATCCTTCACTTCTTCCCCCATTAATTCCATCTTTATCCCTTTCTGCCCCCCATTTTCTTTTGCCTTGCCCGTGCACCGCACCCTCCTAAAGCTCAGCAGTTTTCCTTGGCTTTCTGAATTCTTCAGTTCTGCCTCCAAACTCAGAGAAGAATATAAGGCTAATGAAAAAGTAGGTTTTAATCAGCTGGTGTTTTGTAAGCAGTCTAATCTTAGATACTAATTTGCAGTAAGGATTAATTTTCTCTTTAGTGTGTAAGATTATGATGCCTACAGAACAATGGAACTGTACGTGATCATAAGGAAGCAAACTGTGCACTGGCTGATTAAAGCCTGCTCTTTCATTAACTTTATATTCTTTTATTCCCACTCTGAATTTTTGCCTTAGAAATAGCCACATAAAGATTTTTAGATTTATTTTTTTTTTTATTGTTAAACCAGCATGTCTCAAAGGTAGAATTGCAGAGATGATTCTGCAGAGTGCAGGCAGAGTAAAGGAGTGTGCAATGATGTACTGCTTAGGAATTCCTTGCTTTGGGAGTACCTGAGGCTTGTCTGTTTGAAACCCATCAGCTTGTGGTTTCATCTTGACCTGTAAAGGGCATGAGTATTGAGCAAAGGTGAAGTCCTGAGGGGGTAAGAACAATTTGGGAAGAGCTAGAGTGGTTACATCCCCAAGTAGATCAATACAAAAATTAGTGTGATCTGACAATTTTGTAAAACGAGGCTTCTGGGGAAGCTGCTTCTTGAACACAGCCTTAAATGGTCTCGTATTTGGACCATCAATTCCATCCTTTTCACACTGAGATTCAGTGGACTTCAAAATAATCTGAATGAATATTGAATATTCAGTGAATACTGAAGCATTTAGACTCATCGGACAGGAAGACCATTGATGTGGGAGAATCATTTGCGTTCAAATAAAGCATAGAGTTATGTGTATGTATCTACTTTGAAATTGGTAGGGGCTTAAATAAGGAAGAAAAGGGAAGAGCCTTGTCTTTGGCTAGAAATCTTTTGAAACAGTTAACCCAAAGAGAGTATTGTTGAGGAACAGGTGCGCAAAAAATGGACTTTCCAGCTGCTGTTGCGTGCAGTGATGTGTGTTTGGGAGAGCGTTGTGACAATCAGACTGTCAAATACAGGCTTAACTGAGGATGGTGTTAGTCCATATGGAGGTACCCAGAGCCAGAATAGAAAAATGGATGGATTTGTGGACCTAGATCATACCTGAGTGTGTGCTCCATCCGAGTACAACAATCAAAGGGAATACAAACTCTGACATTTTAATGTGGAATAGATGCTTCTTTAATGTGAGCAATCATGATGGTGAGTCTCTGATATTTTTTCCTCCAGGGGCCATATCATTGCACTTGAAGAAACCAGATAAAGGTCCAGAGCAGCAGGAAAGAATAAAATACTAAAGAGATGCTTCTTTCCAAAAGGAATACAAATAACACAAGGTTAAAACTTATACAAGTTTTTTATCAGCGCTCAAATAGTTGCACTGGATAAAAACCGTTAGAAACCCTTCCTTTTCCTTTTGCCTGGCTAACAGACATTCTCCAGAGAATCATTAAAGAGATACTGTTTTCTAGTCTTTTCTGTTTGTTAATGAGAACAAGATGCCAAACTGCAGACTAGTGGTGAGAGAGAAAATGGAGAGAAGTAGGTTGTTAAATCGATAAGCTACTGCTTGCACATCGAAGATGAACTCTGTCACCATGTTCATATTTTCTTGAATAAAAGATTAATTCTGAATGATGATTCAAGTGGAAATATGGAAACGAAGTTTAGCCTTAATAGTTTAGTGCAAGCGTATGAAAAAAACATTAGTTTATGTAATGCTTCAGTTTAAAGTGAATGATCTACATCTTAATCAACATCTATTCACAGTGGGCTTGTTTTCAGGGTCATGAAGGCAGATGGCTCTGCATTGTGGCTAATTCTGTAGCATCTGGTGAAGGCTTAAAGAGGAATTATTAGGAAAGGTGGTACACACATGAATTTATTTTGAATAGTTAAATGGCACTGCACTTCATAGTCAGTTGTAGCTTTATATCTGCAAGTGTAAACTCAGAAGCAAAAGAATTTTCTGCTGGGAATATTGCTCTTACTATTTACTGTTCCTCTTACCTACCCCAAGCATCCAGACATTCATTCCTATTTTTGTATGCTTTTCCTCTACCTTAATCAAAATCAGCCAGATGGTTCTCTTAGATGCATCTGCTATGGGACAAAAAAACACATTTATATTGTATATCACGTGCTGTAGTAGTACAGGTTCGTATTTGTTACAATGACTGGACTTAGCCTTATATTTATTAGTATTATGTGTAACATAGAGGGTATAATTCTGCTATATTATTTCTGCAAAATCTGCCTTGTGTTCTGCACATACACACGTTAGATTGTGTGCCTCCTAAGGCAGAGATCTAGTGTGTCTGCTGTAGAATTGTAACCACTTCTGTTTAGTCCAGGTTAGTAGCAAGACCTTTCTCTTCCCACTTTCCACTCCTCTGATACAGAGATTAGTTAGATATCTCGGTTCTAACTTCTAAACTGACTTAATAGGTTGGAAGCTCTTTAGTTTTCTGTCCTTTGGACTTGCCATTCTTTAAGAATATGTTTTTTGTGGAAAAAGTTGGCAGTGATGTAAATAACAGTGGACTACTTAAAAGTTGAGTGGCTTGGCTGGGATGTGGGTTTTATTTTGCTGGTCACTGGGCAGTGGTGGTTTTTCCCTTGCTTTCTCTAGTCTGTAATGGTTGTTCCAATTATAGGATAGTTGGACTCAAAGCCACAACAGACTGACAAGATGAGAATAAGTATGAAATAACAACTAAAGCACCAAGGAGCAGTTGCCATAAATTTTACCATTTGTCTTGCTGGTAGGGCTGCGGGTTTCTTCTTCGTTTTGGGAGACATTTGTGGTGATTTCAGAGAAACTTAGGATGGCTTTTATGGATTTGAATCGTTTTTATATCAATGGGATGTTCCTGTGTGGCTGTGAAGCTATTGTGTTGTGTGGCAAGAGAAGAAGAAGAATTCACCAAAGCGTGTTTTTAGTGTTCAAAGGACAAATCTTTCCTAAATTCACATGTGCCTTGTTTGTGCCCTGCCACCTTACTCCCCAATTTGTATCCTGGTCATTAAAAGATACAAATGCATGAGGGTTTTGCAACTTTCTGAAGGAAACTGAGGCAGTGTTCATTCTACGTGTAGCACCAAACTGGTACTGAAGGTCAGTAGCCTGTGGGCTGCAAAGTATCCCTAATGTTTGAAGAACCCAGTGCTCTTGAACTGAGTCCATCATTCAATCTTGCAGCACTTTGGATATGTTTGGTTTTTTTTTTTTATATGCTTTTAAAGAATATATTTGGTGTGAGAGACAGACTAGTAGAAGTGGAATTGAGGAGGAGATGGATAAATGTAAGAACCTAAGTGATACAAACTCAGCCCAGAGATCTGTTTGGCCTGGTCACCGGATGGCAGCCCACGGTGGATGCTGTATGGAGCAGGTCAGGTACCTAACATACATCTGGGTGTTGGATCTGGGGTTTTGGTCGACTGTTGGCTGAACACGAGCCAGCAGTGTACACAGGTGGCCAAGAAGGCCAACGGCATCCTGGCCTGTGTCAGGAACAGTGTGGGAGTAGGACTCGGGAGGTGATCGTCTTCCTGGACGGGGCACTGGTGAGGCCCACCTCGAGTACTGTGTCCAGTTCTGGACCCCTCACCACAAAAAAGACCTTGAGGTGCTGGAGCGTGTCCAGAGAAGGGCAACGAAGTTGGTGAGGGGTCTGGAGCACAAGTCTTGTGAGGAGCAGCTGAAGGAGCTGGGGGTGTTCAGCCTGGAGAAAAGGAGGCTGAGGGGAGACCTTCTCGCTCTCTCCAGCTCCCTGAAAGGAGGGTGTAGCCGGGGGGGTTCGGTCTCTTCTCCCAAGGAACAGGTGATGGGACAAGAGGAAATGGCCTCAAGTTGTGCCAGGGGAGGTTCAGATTGGAGATTAGGAAAGATTTGTACACTGCAAGGGTTCTTAAGCCTTGGAATGGGCTGCCCAGGGAAGTGGTTGAGGCACCGTCCCTGGAGGGATTTAAGAGGCAGGTGGATTAGTGATAGTTTTGATCAGAGTTAGGCTGATGGTTGGACTCAATGATGTGAAAGGTCCCTTCCAACCCGGACAATTCTATGATCCACCCTGGCTGTTCTTTGTGTTCAGCAATTTGTGGCTGGGAAATGATCTCTTGCATTAGTAACCGTTGATGTATTGTTCTACAAATTTATCAGTTTTCTTCCTGAACTCATGTGTTCTTTTACCGTCCACACAAATCGGTGGCAGAGAGTTGTGTAAGTTAAAGGTGTAAGTTAAAGAATTTGCTTTTGTTGTGTGTTTTGGTTTTTTTTTTCTTTTCAAATGAATCACCTGCTGGTTTTATGGTCCCTACTTTTTGTGCTGAAGACACAGTGAACAATTGGACCATAATTTTCCTTTATGTATCATTTGTGATTTTATAGAGCTGTTCCATGCCTCATCCTCCTGCTTTTTTACAAGGTACAAGAATAAAAGCATGCCATATCTATATTTTAATGTAGTATATGAATGTGATGCCATGTTGATATACTGTATGTAAATCTGCTCTGTCAGATTGCGCTTGCAATAACAATAACAATTTGAATATTGTCCATATTTTGCAGAACTGTTAGTGTAAACTGGATGTTCGAAGCCGTAGCTCAATAGCAATCTTCCCAAAGCCACGTTGTTTCCAAGTATCTGTGAAGTTTCTGTATTTATCCAGGTTTCTGTATTTAGAAGACATCTTCAGAGCCCGTCCAAGTCAAAGGGGAGTATTCAGCATCTTTTGGGGAGAACATTAAATACTCGTGTTGGGTTTGAGAATCGCATCTGCCCTTTTTCTCTGTGGTCTGATAGAAATTAGTTTGATGCTATTCTATTTAAACAGGCACTAAGTTGGATACTTGGTCCTTAAAGTTTTATTTTAATTTTTTTTTTTTCATTTCTCAGACTTCTTTTTTCCCCACGGTAGGTTCAAGCGTTGCTGTTTTAACGCCGCGTTTCCCGTCAGTGCTTCCCATCTTGTGAATTTGGCCAGGATGCTGCTCCTCCCCGCCCCTGTCCCGCAGAGTTAGTTCCTATGGTTACCCCCCTGTTTTGTGGGGTGACAAAGGTTGGCATCTTGATTCTCCCCGAGCCAAATTCTGCCCTTTGACTCCCTCTCCCCTTTTCACACCCCTTGCTAAGCCTGGCCTCTTGCTCTGCTCCCAGCCTTGTCAGCCAGGGGGTTCCCATGGAAACGAGGAAGGAAATTTTGAAAAGAGGAGAGGAGAGAACAGAAGCACAAAGGGCTGATTAATTTGAATTTGAACAAGGAAGGCAGGCTTCTTGTAGTTCATCTTTGTGTGTTGTAGAAACCTGAAATTTATCTTTTAAAAGTTGCTTTCAATTTGTAAACTTGTTTATATTCCCTGTTTCTTGATTTATAGAACAAAAGTTGTCATGTTTGTGGCACTGAGCAAGGAGAAACATCTTTCTTTTTCAATTCAATGAGAGAATTTGGATGCCTGGCAGGTCCAAAAGCATCATTCATCTTTTTAATATTTTTCTCTGAAAACTTACATGTATTACTTTTTTTTTCCCTTCATAATGATTCAACCATACTGTCAATTTTTTAACATCTGTGCATCCTTTTTCTGTGGAGGAGTGGATGAATATATGCCATATGCCATTCAGAATCAGCAGACCCATCAGTTGAATTCCTGCTTAGGAGTATTCCTTCTGGTTTCTTATTGTATGTTTTTAGCATCGTGGTCTGATCTGGGCAGGTGCAATGTGGAAATGTGAGGAGGAGAATACAGTAACAAAGTTTGACCTTGGATTTCAGTTTTGATGCTTACAGTCAACAATAAAGAAAAAAAAATCAAGACAACAAAAATGTGTGTCATAGTAAGTGCCTTCTGGGACGTTTTATCTGTATATTTTACAAATGTTTTAAGTAATTAAAGTTTGATACAAATGTGTTAAAGAACAGTGAAGTCACTTTGTCTTCAGATTTTCCCCTGTAGCTTTTTGAATGCCAAATAGTCTGTCTAGTTTTAACAGAAAAATATAGAAGAAATGCCATTTAAGTGGTCTCATTTGAAAATTTGTGCTCTGGCTGCACTTTACAACATCTTGTGCCTTAAATACTGAGAAATCTCAGACCCTGAAGAGTGCACAGATATTTTCTTTAGTTTTACTTTGCAACTGCGGGCAAATTATTCCTGTTATTTGGAATAACCTTAATTAAGTGGCATCGCAAAAAGGCAACATAATTCTTCAGATCCATCAGTTACTTTTCTTGACACAACGGGGAGGCAGTTGCTTTTGTCTGGAAATAGTAAGCTTCCAGGCTTTTAAAATTTAGGCTTTGGTTCCCCTCCCACTTTGTAGTAGTTGCTATTAGTAGCCAGGGTCACGGAGGGGACTCGAGAGAGGGGTGTTGAATAGAAGCCAGGACTGTAAAAGATCCGTGGCTTGCGGTTCTCCTACAGTGGTAGCCAAATCCTCTGACATAACCTGTTGTACCCATCGGAGAGGAGCCAGTGTGACAGATAAAAGGAGGTGGGTTTGATCTCTGGGTGTTAGTCCTCATCCACAGTGAGGTGGGAGACAGCGAGAACCAAGTTCGAGTGAAATCGGCAGAGAGCTATTGAGCAAAACTCATCATCAAACATGAACAAATGCACGTAGGTACACTCCTCTCCACTCTCCCATCCCCATCCTGCTGCTTTGAGGTTTAGGAGACAAAAGGAGCTGGGAAGCCAGCTCTGCTCTATGAACTTCCTATGGTTCCTCGGAGCAGAAACGCCCTCTGACTGGTCTTCTCTGGTCTGCCAGATGAGCCCTGCTGTGGCTCACCCAACGGGGCTTATCACAGCAGGCTTCCAGCTCCTTTCCCCTTCCCTACCTTACAGTCCCACACCTGGGCTTTGCTTAATTGCATTTTCCATCCTTTTAGACACAGATACATATATATAAAAGGGATTTTGCAGCGTTGGGCAATTATTGAAAGAGGCAATCAATGGGAAAAACACACTTACCCCCTCTTGTCTCTTGCATCAGCCTCAAATGCTCACATCCCCAAGCAATTCAGTGCAGTCTTTCCTATTTATCAGACCTGCTCTTTTAACTGATTCCATTCTCTGTTGGTTCCCCCCGTTGGAAACACCCCTGCAGTGTGTTCTGTACGGAACCTGACACACGGAGCACACTTACAGTGCTTGGGAGCGTCACTTACTGTTTGACGTAGGTTTTTAAAGAGGTACTTCTTCCACAGCGCCCAGAGATATTTGCTTCTCTTTATTCTGTTTAACTGGCAAGAATTTGGGTCTATCATCCTGTGCAGGGGCCTCACAGAGTAGTAGCATAATCTTTTTGTCTTCCCTCGTTTCCTTCCATCCGTGACCCTTCTCTCCTCCCACTGTCTTGTTAATCCCATTATTGTGTTAGCTCTTGTCCTACTTGTCTAGAGTGTTTCAAAGATGTGCAGGATACGCCGTGGGAGCAATTTTTCCCCAAACTGTGTTAGTGATACAGAAGAGAGCTGGGCACAAACCTTCTGTCCTCAACAGGGAGAAACTTCTGGACCTTTGAGGGCAAAATAATATTTAATGTCTTTTGAGAGAAGCAGGCTTTTAGGGTGCCGCAGAAACAAATAAGCAGAGGCACTGTGGGAATTCCTGTCAAATATTTCTCTGGTAAATTATTAACTGGACGGAAGAAAAATCAACTTTGGGAGCTTGGTTTTATTCTTAATTTGTTTTGGTGAAGCTTTCAGAATTGATCATTCAGATGCTTGTGATGGGGATAACAGCTTTCTGTCCACTGCAAAAGTGGTGTACAATTGCAATTGTTTTTTTAATTCTCTTTCCCTGTGCTCCCCTGTAGAGTTCATCTGTGACCTCATTAACGTGGCACTAAATGGAAGGGACAGTATACCCTGATGAATCTTAAATTTTAATTTGCAGCTGCTGTGTTTGGACATGTTTTTTAAAAATGGTTAATTATTAAAACTGGAGTCACCAACTAATTATCTTAAAGCTTCTATTTTGAGCGGAAATGAATTTTCATTTAATATCTTGGAGAAAATTGAGATTTTTCTCAGTCTTAACTTCTCTGTTCTCTGTTACTGTCTGATGAAGGAGAGAGGCCCTATTAGTGACCTTCTTGTAATTCTGTAATTGGGTAAAAGAAATGTATATTGAGATGGACAATCTCTTTTGAAATTTAAAAAAGCCATCCTAGTAGATGGAGTCAAGGTTTGGTCAGAATGTATAGACTCACATAAAATTATAATCATGAAAGAAAAATCTCATTCCAAAGACTGAAAACTTCTGCGATTATATATATCATCCTCTGCCCACATCCACCCAATTAGTGCATGTGAAGAGTACTAAGTATTGCAGCTTTACTATTCTTGTGTTAGAAATTGGCTAAAAATAATTGCAAAACCAAATAGAATCGCCTGAGAAGTCCTTACAATCAAAGTAGTCTGAACTGTTTGGTGTATGAGAGATCAGAGAAATACTAAGAGCTGTAGTAGAGTACGTGGAAGGTGCTGTTGAATTGAGATTTGGAGACAGTACAGCTTGATTTGAGTTGGATCCTTCTCTAGTGAATGTATATGTAGGGGACAGCAGCACTGTAGAGTTTGTAGAGTGTAGACCACACATCCAGGAAAACTATCCCGGGTTATTTATCTGCATGAAACAACCTGCTAATTTTTAGAATTAACTATCCCAAACCAAACCATCATATTCTAGACTGAAAATGTAGCCTTCCTGGAAATTAAGGACTGGGGAAGCAAAATACTTGTCAAGCCAGTGGACAATATGTTTTAAATATTACCCTGTGAAATACCCTTAACTTTGAGGCCCAAAGATGCGAATCTTCTATCCAACTGTTGACGTGCGTGTGTGTGTGTCTGTATGTCTGTGTTTTTGCTGGTATGTAGATATAACAGATGGTTTGTACTGTTAGATTAAGACACAGCTGTTAAAATATTAGCATTCATCTTACAGATAGGTTTGGTTTGTTGTTCAGAATAAAGTTTATAACATTAATCCAACAGATTATGTTCTTACTCCACTTTGCATCATATTATTTATGTCCATAGTTGTATTGGATCAGTGTCGTGCTGTGCTTCTTTCCAAGCCACATATAACAAAAAAACTGACTTTGCCATTGTTGGAGATGCATTATTGTATTACCTGAGTGTGCTTTGTGATTTCCAATTTGGACAATAAATATTGGGCAGAGTCAAGTGAAGTTTCGATATGTAGCCAAACACATCTGTAAAATCATTTGGCACAACTGCTTTTTGGTTTTTTAAATAATAGTACATGACAAAATAACAGTCCTGGTCGATATTGCAAGACCGTTCCCTGAAGTATTTAGGTTAGAGTCATTATGGGCTTTCATAGGAGCAAAATGTAAGTCATTTAACCTCTGCCCAAGGAGAAGTTGATCCTAATGTAGCCAGGTGAGACATGAGAGTTTTTGAATGGCAATTTGTTGTTTGAGAACAGTCTGATGTTCATATCTCAAGCAGTACATTTATTTGTTGCCGCGACTGACTCTGCTGTTGTATTCTCATATATGACACCAGGTGTTTTGGCTAGTAAAAGAATTTTGTGAGAGAATTCTGACAGCAGACTGGCTGCCAAAGGACGAGCAAATAGAGCTTCCTGAATTCATTTAGTGTATTTTTTCTCTTGCAGCCTTCTGTCTGCAACAGCTCATGCTCCTTGGCCTGTGCTCTGCCATAGCACGAAGTCTTTATCTTCTGTGTGGTGAGGCTAATGCGATAAAACTCAAGGGTTTCCCTTAAACATATCCTTGTAATGTTTTTTGGGGTCTCTCTGGGTCCAGGGCAGTTGAACTCTGTTTTAGATGGTTATGAACAGAGCAGATGTCCTGAGCAGCACAGCTTGGGGTTCAGTGTTACCTAGCTGTAAGGTCAGCCTAGCTGTGCCCCGTTCTTCATCCTCCAGTAGCACCTCCTCCTTTTGCACCTCTTGCACTGGTAGCAGAGTTTGCTCAAACCTATTGTAAGGTGGTTAAGGGGCTAAACCAGTAAAAAACTAAGCTTAGAAAACAGTGATTTAGATGCTAACGCTTAAAGGTGTCAGCATTCAGGATCTTATCCTGACTTTTTACACTGTCCAGATACAGCACATGTGGCTTTGAGGTTGGCTTCAAAGCCAATTTAAATCAATTTTAAATCGCAAGTCAGTGCACAGGAGGCTGGTGGCAGGGGAGAGGGCAGGGGCTGATAAACCTGTGCCCATTGTGAATTTGCACCTTGAAGTGCATTAGATGACAACTGTAATTTGTCCTCATTTCAGAGCCATAGAGGAGGGGGATGACGATGACAGCTGTACAGTTCACATTTTCTTTTAAGCATAATGTACATGCCCTTGGCTAGTCTGTCAAGAAGCGCTTTGGCTTGAATGTCAGAGTACAGAAAACAGAATCCTTCTTCCAGCCTCATCCCAGTGGAAAACATGGAGCTTCACATCATCTGCATTGGCTTGTAATATTAAGCTCTCTTAGATATTCTGCTACATCAGCTATGTGAAAAAAAACAGTTAGCGAAGTCACACGTGAAACAGTAGAAGTCATCAAGCCTTTGAGAAATAAAAGTAAATTCTCTTCAATAGGAGTGTTCCGTGTTGCTTTCGTTGTATTTTAGAAATGCAACTTGTCTAATTTTACTCTGCATTAATGTTGTTTCTGATGAGGCAGACGCTGTCATTCTGTCAGTAAAAATGAAAAGGTGAAGCAGATCTGATTGGTGATTTTGAAGCTTAGCTATGTCTTTATCTGCCTCTTCCCTCAAGCTTCCTATTATTAGAAATTCCGGGTTTTTTTTTATGAGCTCTGAAGAACTTGACCTGGCGCCGGACTCCATTGTGTGCTCTCAAGTTAGTGTCAAGTCTTCTAACAAATCATCGTTACCGAATGCTTTTCCTCCTTCACAGCAAGATCCATTTTGGAGCACCGTGCCAACGGTGAACTGTTTATGCTCTTCACTCCTGTTATCCTTCAAGGAGACAGACCTCCCTTGAGCTGGCAGAAACAGCCCATGAGTCCCCGACATGCAGATCGGGCTGTGGTGGAAGAGCTGAGGAAAGAAAAGGTCGTTATTGCTAACGCTGCACTTCTCATAATGGGTATCTTTCTCCTTCCCACAGTGACGAAGCCACTGGAGCGTTTTTCGGCAGGCATCAAAGCAGTGCTCACACTCAGTTTGTGCTTGGAAGGTTGTCTTTGCAACCACAGGAGACAGAAATGTGTCATTTAAATGAAAAATACTATTTCATCAGGACTTGGAGCCCGATAGTCTCTTGCTTGCCCAGGCAAGTGTGCTTTATAGTGTCTTAACTTAATAGTATCTAAAATACAATCCAGAGGACTATATATTTATTTGTCTGTGATACTTTGGAATTCTCCCAAGCCCATCACAGCAGGCATAAGGAGAAGAAGGAGGAAGTCCAAGCTGTCTCAGCTGTCTTATAAAAACTAACACTTCTTGCAAATGGAAATTGTTACCAGGACCACCCATCTGCATTCAGCGGTTCCTAAAACATAAAGATCACATTTAGGAAAAGTGCAAATTGACAGATGGATGCCATCTTCTCAGTGTCTTCCAAAGGAACTTCAGAATTTAAAATGAAGCAGGAGAACCTCTTTAAAGAACAAGAGCAGATGGCTCTGCTTTTTAGTCATATAGACAGAGATTAATGTCATTTGCTGTCTTTTAACTACTTTCATCTTTATCCTGCTTTTTGTTTCCTGCAGTTGAGAAATTGACCTCAGCTCTCTGTTTACAGATCAGGAAGCTTAGGATGCTTTGTGTGATTGCAGCCCTTTCACAAGTAAGCCAGGTAAAATAATTGGTCTCAGGTTTTAAAGTAAATAGCAGAGTGGTTGTCTGGTTCAACCCATAGCAGGAGAAAACAATCATTTAAAACTATACTAAATACCTGA
>JAHREE010000251.1:1403508-1422976 GCA_033628505.1 Tringa tobata | reverse complement strand
AGGGACTGGAAGGGGCTCCAAGGTCTCCCCGCAGCCTTCTCTTCTCCAGGCTGAACCCCCCCAACTCTCTCAGCCTGTCCTCCCAGCAGAGGGGCTCCAGCCCTCCCAGCATCTCCGGGGCCCTGTGTTGCACTATCTAGCTCAAAGCCAAACTGGGTGGAAAAAGGTGGCTTTCTGTTGGATCTGGCTATGGTTTTTACTGTGTTTTTTTTAAGAAGGTAGCGCCTCAGCTCACTGTTCTTTGCAGACCTCCAGCTTTGCTGTGCCTGTGTGAGCCTTCCCGAATCTTCTTTAGGAATCACGAGTTAGGATATGGCAGGACAGCAGTTGATCAGCTCAGGATATTCACTTAGAACCCATATTTTCGGGTGAAGTGTATGTACCAGCATGACCCTGGGCTGTAGGCTCCAGCAAACAGGATTCAGAGGAGGATGCAGCTCAGAGCCATTGGAGAACAAATTTCCCCTGTCTCAAGGAAACCAATTCTGCTTGTAACAGCCTCTGGAGAGCATTCACAGGAACCATCTGAGCTGTGAGAGCCGTTCCATCAGAGAAGACGTGTTGTTATCGAAGGAGGTGGTAATGTGTTCAGTCTAACTCACTGCTGTCTGAAGAGTTAAATCTGGCTGCAGCTTCTCTGATTCTCCTTGCCTGGAAAATGTTATTGCCTGTGCACTTTGAGATACAATTCAAGATTTTTTTCCTAATGAATAGCAAGCTAAAATCAAACATGGGGCAACACAGGGCGGAAAGAGCAGAGCATGTGGCTGGCCCGAGACAGGATTCGCCCTCAGGCAGTCGCTTCCACCAGAGAATTGCAACAGTAATTGATAGTCATAGCATCACTCCTTTCCCGTCAGCCCGAGGGAAGAAAACTTCCCTCCTTCCGTCTGTGAGTTTATGAGAGAGCTTCCTGTTCAGGTTTCTGTTAAAAGAAAGGAATATATAAACAAATGGAATACTGACAGATCACCCAAATAATCTCATTTAAGTCTTGCAGTGATGTTACTTCCCAAATGACAGCCAGCTGAATGGCTGCTGCTGTGTAAAATAAAAGCTAGAATATGAGAAGTCCAAAATGTAATGCAGTTCCGTGACGTATTTATAGTTAGAGTTATAGCTCTTGCTTTGTAACCAGAAGTGAGAATTTGTTAAAAAGATTATTGGGGGGGAAAAATCTACACGTATCATTCCAACTCTGCTTTGTCCTTCAGCCCATCCTGGAAAAAAAAAAAAAAAAACACAAAAGAAAACTAAGGGTAAGTAGAAAATCTCTACCCTCTGGTAGAGCTTGTCCGTTAAATCATTGCCCAGGGTTTGTCTTTTTGTCAGAGAGGAATTGTAGGGAGGCAAGGAGCTGGAGCTGGTGGGAATTGGGAAATTTCCTAAGGCAGGTTTGCTACCAGCAAAGAAGATTCTGGGGAAGAAGGGAAGAAGAGATGGGTAGGGTTGGACTTGCAAGTTGGGGTGCTCTGAGGAAAGCAGCGATACAGGGTTTGAAGGAATTTCCATGGTCATAGAGATTGTTCTCAGGACCAGTGGGCGTACAGCTGTAGCTATATTACACAGTTATGCGAGCTGGCATATTTTAAATACTTAAGTACCTTCAGGAGAGAAGAAGCGTTTATCTCTTCTTAAACATTTATCTCTTCCCCTTCTTGGATTTCCCTGGACTTGGCTTGAATTATTGAAATCAGTCTGGCTGCCGCGTCTTTTCTTGTCCTTCTCCTCTTCCTTTTTCCTCTGTGTCTTGAGTTGTTGAACAGACACTGCTCAAAACCCCATCCCGTTTCAACAGAGAGCCTTTTGTCAGGCACCGCAGCGGCGTAGGGCTAAATGTCATGACTTGCACTGCGTCCCTGGGCAAGAGCATTAAAAAAAAAAAAAGTCTTTTCATCTCCTTGGCTTTATTTGTAATAGCGACCAATATAATCAGTAAGTGGAAGTGACTTTTCATCTTAGGAGCTGCAAACCAAGTAAGGTAATTTCAGAGAGAGGGTGCTGACAGCAGGGTCACGGGTTGAAAGCCAGCGAGTCTCTTTTTCTGCATTACCAGAGGTGGTTGTAGGGTTTTTTCCTTGTGTTTTCTAGCCTAGCCTCTTCATGATTTTAAAACAAACTGATTAGATATAATTCATAGGAGAGTTTTTTGTCTGCCTGCAGTTGCTGTTTTGAGAGACGGGATGGTGTGAGCGAGGCCTGGAGCTGCTGAGAAACACAACAGCCAGCACTAGGGGAACACTCCTATTAAATTACCCCTATTGAAGCGTGTTTCTTCAGTGCTGTTAGGGTTGGGTGTATCCATACTGTGTTGTGAGGAGGATGCCAAGGCCATACTCAAAACCAGATGCGTTTTCTTCAGTGATAAAGAACCCTAAGTGCAGGTAACCTGCCCTCCAGGGTCCGAGGGACTTTGTTGGGGATGATTCAGTTACATGAGTGTTACTTCAGATGCTTCAGTGCCTCCAACCCAGGCTCCAGCTGCCGTGCCAGGAGGGTGTGGGTCTCTGCATAGACCCTGTGCCGTATCTGTCAGGCCCAGGAGAGGAACAGATCTTGTTCCTGATCATCCAGGCCCACGTGGATGTCGTGGGAAATGAATGGCATCTGAGCTAGCAGGAGAGAAGGCGGCGTTTCGGCAGCTGTCTCACAGCCTACGTGTTTGAGCACCCTGGGGCTGCCGAAGGGGACACCCTGCTCTTACAGAGAGTGCCCTTTCAGACCCCGGAGCCATCTGCACCATCTGCAGCCCCATTTTTGGATGTTTCCTGTCTCAGTTCCAGTATTCCCCCAGACACCATTGCCCAGTATCCTTTGGAGTTGGCTGAAAGCCATTGCAAGAGCCACCTGGCCTTAGTAGGATCAACAGGATACAAGGAAATATCGGTACTTTATGGTTCCCTTGAACTTGCTTTACTGCTTTTCCTTTGCTTTGCAACAGCCGTGATGGGGAGCTTGGTTTACACAATTCTCTTACGTGCACCCTATGAGATAGTCTGGGATCTTCCTAAATGGTCCAGCTTTCTGCAGATCAGCCGTAACCAAACAGATCTTTTAATGAAGGTGAAGTAGCAGGAAAAGAGAAATCTCTGAAACGTCTATTTTTTTAAATGAAAGTCATATCGGAGGAGAGCATTTGTCAGGAGAACTTGAAATTTGGTTACAGGTGCATGGAAGACTGCAGTGGCAGGAAGTGAGACTTTTTGGGGGGCAGGCATTAAGCTGGTAACTCTTTGTCATAAAGATATAACTTCATTTTCTTGTTTTCAAGGTTCTTAGAAAAAAAGGAAAGTTAAACACTTCCCAAAACAGAAGTGGAGTTTTCCTTTTCTTTTCCCTTGCCATCAAATAAAGGCAGATGCCTTTATTTGCACCACAAGCCTTCTGCTTTTCCAGTCATGTCAGGTGTCATACCTACTTAGAGTCAGTTTCTTGGATCCTTGTTGTCAAACAATAACTTTAGCTGTGTTATAGGCAATAACTATTTAAAAATAGAACCATATATGCATCTGAATGCCCGGCCAAATAGAAAGTGTTTCTTGGGTAACAATGAGCTTGGAAATGTAAATACTTTCCAACTGTTGCTTCCTTTTTCCTTGTCAATACCTCTGAGGGCTTATACTGCTCTTCATACAAGCTGTGGCCAACTCCCATGGCTCTGTTGTGACAACGGTTTCAAAAATGCATAGAAGAGAATTTAACCAGCTTGGTAAATAGTAATAATGTTGTTTTTAAAAAAAATCAGTAAAATGACAGCACGGTTATGTCTTACGCCTGTAGTCTTACACCTATACATACTTCAAGGGTGGGTGTCAGGAGGATGGGGCCAGTCTTTTTCCAGTGGTGCCCAGGGACAGGACAAGAGGGAACAGGCACAAACTGGAACATAAGAAGTTCCACCTAAACATGAGGAACTTCTTCACTTTGAGGGGGGCAGAGCCCTGGCAGAGGCTGCCCAGAGAGGTGGTGGGGTCTCCTTCTCTGGAGACAATCAAATCCCACCTGAACACGTTCCTGTGGGACCTGCTCTGGGTGGACCTGCTCTGGCAGGGGGTTGGAGGAGATGATCTCCAGAGGTCCCTTCCAACCCCATAGCATTCTGTGATTCTGTCTTGCATTCTGAAAACTAACCTTTTGCAGAGTGAAGGAGACAGGAAGAATTGGAAGAGTACGGAGGTGATAAGGAAGAACTGAAATGTGAAACTTTTTCATATAGTTTCTAGTAATTGTCACTTCCATTCCCACAGAAGGTGACCTATTTTTTGTTATCGGGTCTGTTCTGTTCTATAGTTTGGAAAAAGAAAATGTTGAATTGGCTTAAAATACTTCTCAGGGAATTGCTCTTTGAGAACGTAATCTTTCTACAGCCTACTCTCCAGCTTTGGTTATAATACGATTTAAGTTTTATATTTATATATATAGCAGGCTGCTATTGCACCACAAATTCTGAAGATTAAACTTCTTCCTCTATAATCCTGCTGGGCTATGGAGAAAAGGAAACTCTGGTATCAAGATAATCGACTTTTTGTAAAGATCTATCTGGAACAGAGCTCACGGTGGCATTGCCATTGATTGAGCAACTGTGACCTTTTCCCTTCAAGCGATGATTTGAAATATAAGTCAAGGAAAAGTAGTCAATAAAATGTCATTGCTGTTTCTCCAATCTGGAGGTAGCCAAGTAATTCCGTGCTCACGTGCTGGTTTGGTTTATTCTAGAGTTGTAAGTTCTAATGCATTTTTATATTCTGTAGTTCCACTCTTATGGGAATAGAAATGATCTTATATTAATATCCAAAGATATGGTGAGACTTTATATAGTGTTAGGTGCCACACAAACTCAGAATAAGATATTGATTGACTCCTGGAGAGTTTTAAAGATAAGCCGTAACAAGCAACAGGAAAATGAACCCACACCGGATAGTAAGAAGATAACATGGATTATCAATGTGCACCAGTTTTTATTAAGACGTAAATCCCCGTCCTACTTTTTTCCCTTCTTTTTCATCTTTAGAAATACTTAAGAACAGCTGTATATTGGCTAGTTGTGATTTTTCTCTCAGTTCTTCCAAGGAGTGTTTTTTAAACCTGTTATGAGGGAACACAGTAGCACAAAACAGCAGTTATTTTTTCTGACTAATTTTTTTCAGGCTTTGATTTCACAGTGCTTTCTGGTGGTTAGTCAAGAAATGACATACTTAATGTGACTGCCATGATTACAGCCCCGTTCTGGAAGCCAGAAAGTTCTATGTCTGTATGAGAGTTTATATAACCATGATAGAATGCACGTTAGGACTGTTTTCTGTTTGTAAATATACTGTGATAATAGAACTGAGATTTTAACAGATGGGTTTCTCTTCAGCTGGAGAAGATGCTGTGGGAAGGACATAATAGAAAATGTCCTGTGTTTGCCTTTTGTAGAAAGCTATGAAGCACACTGCCCTGCTGGAGAGATTCAAGAAATAGAGAGATTATTTACAATTATTATGTCGTGATCTGAAAATAATATTTGAAGGATCACAGTATGCTGTGTTTCTGTACTGTCAAGGAATCCTGCATTATCTGACATTCCTCAGATTGTAATCTCATCACCCGAATGCGAGTTTTTCATCTCCTCCTAAATAAGCAGGTAGCCATTCATGTGTCTGTCAGCTACTAAAAGGAATCAGGTTTATCTGACTGTTATTGGAAGTGTGAAGCTGAGCCTGAATCCTCAGAGGTGTTTAGCTGTCTAATTCCCATTGATTTTAATGCAAATCAAGTACATAGATGTCCCTTGTGACTCTTTGTCATTGTCCCCAGGCTTCTTGATTGCCTGTCTTCCTAAAATACCTAAGTGCTGTGTTACCATGATTGCTTCTTCCAACAGACAAATCTCAGAAAAAGAAGGTTGTGGTTATGGTTGTGAAAGCCCTAACTCCTCATGAGACAAATTACAGCTTCCTGTTGAAGTGTTCTGCAAAACTGCTGTTTGTAGGTATTGAATTCTCCTTTTTTTTTTTTCTTTCCTAGCCGTTTCATCCGATGGTGAATTTGGAATGCTCCAGAGATTTTCGACCGTTTCTGTGTGCCCTCTATGCTCCGGTGTGCATGGAGTACGGCCGCGTCACCCTCCCCTGTCGCAGACTCTGTCAAAGAGCGTACAGCGAGTGCTCCAAACTCATGGAGATGTTTGGGGTCTCTTGGCCTGAGGATATGGAGTGCACCAGGTGAGCAAATCTGGTTGTTTTCAGAATCCCAGGATAAAATTTTGGTACGTTTTATGATCTGAAACAGGTGTTTAAGATATGTTCCATTACAAGCTCCCTGATTTTCCCTTCCATTTGTGTAATAGCCTGTTTCCTGGCGTGGAAACTGAGTTCATATTTCTATCAACTGCCCAGGAGATAAGTTGAAAATTTCTGTGGGCATTTACTGTGAACTGCACATGCATATTCTTAAATTAATGAATATACTCATCTATTTTAATTCTTCTTTGTCACTTATGCTGACCTGGTTTTATCTGCTATACCGAAGTTTAATAGGTTATACTGCTATAAATTTCTCTGAGGGTTGGGCAAAATTACGTACACTAGAGATGAATGGTCTTTTTTTCTGAAGGGAGAGCTGGCTGGTTTTCTGAGTGCACAGAATCTCAAAGCTCTTTTTTCAGAGCATCTACTTCTTGTTGAGCTTGTGTGCAAACAGATATTTTCAGCTTTACATTACAGAACTAACTTTATACAATTGATGATGTTCCAATCTATTTGAAACCGAATAGACATGAAATTGAAAACAATATCTTGATACTTTATTTTTTATAAGTGACTCCGACAGCTAATAAAATGCAGGAGCACAAACAGGAAGAAATAGTCTCTCTTACAGTTGGATTGGAGAGAGTGAAAAACAATTAAAACTTCTTTTGGCAAAAGAATAAGTCAGAGGATGCTTCCAGGTCCTGATAATCTGGATCAAAGGTGGCTCTAGCTCCCTACTAAGAACAGATGCTTGGGCCCTTCAGGTCCTTGCGTCTCCTCACTAGGGCCCAGGTAGTGAAATTTCAAAACTAGAGCTAAATCTGCTGAAACTTTGCTGCTGCTGTGCTCGTGCTGTTGTGCCAGAACATGGACTGTGGCAGAGGACCAGGCACACTTGGCTTCTGCTACACTTGCTGAGGTGATGCCATCTAGTAGAGGGAAGGACAGGACAGCTACATGTGGAATCCCTCCAATCTCTCCTTCAATACTTCAGACTGCATCTCCAGCAGCTCCAGTCCAAGCTTAATTACAAAAATAGCTTCATCATAATTCCAATTTATTAATGCTAGTTGCAGTGCTGAGTTGGATTTTTGGTCTAACTAGCTCACCATCCTGTCTGATAGCAGCTAGGAAGGGAAAGGTTTTAAAATGTTCTTATAAAACCATGCTTCCTTGGGCACATAGTCTCAATTTACAGTAAGCCAGAATTTATAGACTTCCTGAGATGGATTTGGTATCCTCACCTTTATGCTTAAAGCCCCAATGGGCCCATTGTCTGTTTACTTCTCTGGTTTATTTTTAAACCTATTTTATTATTTCAACATCGACCACATTCTGGGACAATGAGTTCTAGAGTCTGTTTAAAACATAGTATAGTATTTCATGGGTTGGCCATTATTTGGATTGTCTTTGTTTTTGCGCAGATTAATGTGTTTGAAGTCAGACATACAAATAAGTTTACTACTCTTTGCAAAGTGTGTGTATATTCCTTGTAAGTAGTTCTTTTCTTCCTTTTTAGATTCCCAGACTGCGATGAGCCGTATCCTCGTCTTGTTGACCTCAATTTGGCTGGGGAGCCCACGGAAGAGGCTCCGATGGCAGTGCAGAGGGATTATGGTTTTTGGTGTCCTCAGGAGCTGAAAATAGACCCTGATCTGGGTTACTCGTTCCTGAGGGTACGGGACTGCTCTCCTCCGTGCCCAAATATGTACTTTCGGCGTGAAGAGCTCTCCTTTGCTCGCTACTTCATCGGAGTCATCTCCATCGTCTGCCTTTCTGCCACCTTGTTTACTTTTTTAACTTTCCTGATCGATGTCACCAGATTTCGCTATCCAGAAAGACCGATAATATTTTATGCTGTCTGTTACATGATGGTGTCATTAATTTTCTTCATTGGCTTTCTGCTTGAAGACCGAGTAGCGTGTAACGCATCAAGCCCTGCCCAGTACAAGGCTTCCACGGTGACGCAGGGCTCTCACAACAAGGCTTGCACCATGCTTTTCATGGTCCTCTATTTCTTTACCATGGCTGGCAGCGTTTGGTGGGTCATTCTCACCATCACCTGGTTCTTGGCGGCTGTGCCGAAATGGGGCAGCGAAGCCATCGAGAAGAAGGCCTTGCTCTTCCACGCCAGCGCCTGGGGCATTCCTGGAACTCTAACCATCATCCTCTTAGCGATGAATAAAATTGAAGGTGACAATATTAGCGGCGTATGTTTTGTTGGCCTCTATGATGTGGATGCATTAAGATACTTTGTACTTGCACCTCTCTGCCTGTATGTTGTTGTTGGAGTTTCCCTTCTTCTAGCTGGCATTATCTCCCTCAATCGGGTTCGCATTGAGATCCCGTTAGAAAAAGAGAACCAGGACAAACTGGTGAAGTTCATGATCCGGATCGGTGTGTTCAGTGTTCTGTACCTCGTGCCCCTGCTGGTTGTAATTGGCTGCTATTTCTATGAGCAGGCTTATCGAGGTGTGTGGGAGACGACGTGGTTTCAAGAACGCTGCAGAGAATATCACATCCCGTGTCCCTATCAGGTGAGGAAACCGGTACCACGTATTCAGGAGCACAGAAAACGGGTAATGAGGGGATATGTTAAGATTTACTTGTCATCCCGAACTGAAAGTGCTGCCATTCCTGCAAGGGAAGGGTCTCGCCGTACTCAAATTATTTGGATAATGCATTAGGCCTTCTGGGAGACTAGATATTATTGGAAAACTGGAGGCTTGCACCAGCTGCACGATGTTTTTTGTGGAGTTTCTGGGCTGTATGGGACTTATACAGAATATAAAGATGCTATTTTTAACCAACTTCAAGAACAGCACTTAATGAGTTTATTTTTGGTCATTAGAGGCGTGTTAGGAGTTTTGCTCTGGAGGAATTTTGGCTTTTAAAGTGAGTTGTCATCAGCCTAATTACTGCTTTTTCTTGGTTTTGTTGTTCATCTGAAACAGGTCAGTTGCTTTGATTAGCCCAGAGGTTTTGCGCTCATTTTAGAGCCGTCTATGCATGTGTCAGGAACGTGTATATAAAATTTTACTTGAAGTGCCTTCAGAAGAAAACCAGAGCTTACAGCTCAACAGGTTTGTTTTTTTTCAAGTTGTTTAATTGAGTTATTGCAGGAACAGAAGCCTCTAAGAGCTCTCGATACCAAGCTGTCCACTCTTCCCTTCAATATTATGCTGGGGCAGTTGCAAAGAAAGTATTGTAAATATTAGTCACTTGAAGCCTGCTTTCCTTTTTTAAGCCAAAGTGGCAAATTGGTTTTGGAATGATACTGTGTAGGTATTTTCTGCAACTTACTTGAAAGCAGCTTTATTTCAAGCAGGTTGTACAGTAAGCATCTATTCTATCACACGGGGGTATTCAAAAGAAGTTAGTATTTTGGCTCTAAGGCAGTTAAAACACCAGCTGGATCATCAAAGCTCACATTTAAATGCAATAAAATATCACTTAAAGGTTTGGCTGAGTCTATATAGCTTTGTAATAATCCTTTTATTACCTTTTAACCCTTTTTATTGTTTTCTCTGTTAGATTTTTATTAGGGTGTGTCTCTTCCCTCCCATCCAACGCGTGAGCGTTTTTATGGCAGGAAATATCTGTCGGTGGGTGTGTTCGGTTTCATTTGCTTGATTGAGTCTTCATTGCTGCGGGTGTTAATGTGTTAAACTGACTGATGCTGGAAAAGAGAGAAAAAGAGGGACACGCGTTTTTCTCTCACTTAATTTCAAATACTTACCGTGTGGCGATCTAAAATTTGTGCAAGAATCTATACAATTAAAAAGATACTGTATTCTCAATGGTTTTAAACCTGGAAACTTCCGATGTTTAAGGGCTAAAATCCTGGCCAGTGGAATAAGGAAAACATGTAGTAAAATGCTGCTCAAATCTGTAGAAAGCCGTTAGCATAATGGCTCAGCGGGAGTCAAAAGAACAATAATGGTTTCATTCACATCAAATTGGGTTGAAGGACCCAGAGACCCTGGGGAGTATTAGAAGGCTTTTTCTTCTAACCCATCCAATTTATTTTTTTTCTTAAACTAAACGTTCTTTCCTAATTTAACTATCCAGACTTAGAATTGAAGCAGATTTCCAAAGCCGTGGAGAGAAATGATTTTACCCTTAGATCGTGCTAGTAAAATATATTACAAAATTAGGGGCAAATTTAAAGCTTTGTGAAAGAGTATCACAAGACCATAGTTTTTTTCTAAGCCTTGATGTTATTTGACTTAACTTCAAATATCTGAATATCAGTGTCAGAGATTAGACTAAAAAGTAAAGTGAGAGCTGCAGTTGATTCCTCAGTGGCTGTAGGTTTTATGTGAAGAACTTACCCAGGGTTGTGTGGTTGGAATTTGTCGCGCTTCTTCCAACCCCAGCAAACCTGAGGTTAAAAATTCATTAGTCCCTTCAGCCCTTACGTCATCTTTGCCATCAGAGGATGATGCCACAGTAAATCCTTCTGGAGAATCGCTAATGGGGGAGTTCCATCCCGCAGCTGCTGCAGGGGTCCCTCCCGGCTGCTTCACCCAGCAGATACAGCAGGGTTAAGAACTGGCTGCAGATTCTCCTGGCTTCTGCCAAACCAAAGAGGGGGCCTGGGCAGCTGGTTCTCCGATGAAAAATAGACATCGTGTTTCTTTGAATACCTAAAGGGCTAAATATTCCCGAAATGGAGAAAGCAACAAGGTACCTTTATGCTTCGACCTTGATTTCTGGCTCCCTGGGTGTTTCCTGGGTTGACCTGGCATTGTATTTTTATGGTTGGTTGTCAGATCTGGGAGGCTTCTGTTGCTTTCCTTGTGAAATAAGGACTTTTCTTTTTGCCACAAAGACAGGAAATCAATATCCTGGTAAGTGCAGGGCAAAAAGCAGCTCTTGTTACCTTACCTTACCCTTGGTTTTCCTCAGCTCTCCAACTTTCTGGGAGAGACTGGGAAGGAAGGGAAGAGTTTTTAAGCCAACAAACGTTCTCCCAATGAGCACATCCCTATCCTCAGTTTTCTGTAGCATCACGGGCTGCTGCGGTTCAGGCAGGAGCTTTAAGCTGTTGCCGGGGCCACAAAAGTGGGTAAAACAGGCAACATCACCCCTCTCGGGCCATGGCTGTGAGGGCTCACGTGAGCTCTGAGATGTGCCCTCAAAAGTTGAGTGAATATTGTTTCCTTGAGTCTCCTTTAGTAAGAAAAAAAACTCCTACTGTATTGAGGAGGTGAGGTTTATTTACAGTCTATACAATGAATCTACTATGATTGAGAAATTTAGTTGCACTTTCCACCCCTGTAGGGGAAATGCATTGGTTTTGTGGATGTCAACTTAAACAGGCAACTCAGGGAGTTGTTTTGTATCAACCTGGACGAAACTCTTAATTTAGTTAAAAATATCAAGGTTGCTGTATTAGAACATGCTTCTTTCAGTATGAATAATGGCAAATTGACTAAGGTGTTATCACAAATAATTATTTTTATTGTTTCTGATGCTATTTGGAGTCATTGCAGGGACGTAACCTGTTTCCAGTCAGTATTATTTCTCTGTGAAATACCTACTCACAGCGGCCTAAAAATATCTTAACTCACCCACCTCCATTTTCATGGAGTTCGGGACATTTTTCTTTTTCTGGAGGGGGAAAGGGCGCCTTTGTAATCTACTTTCAGGACAGTAATACTCCAATGAGGAGCTGAATTTTATGTTGGTATCCCACTTTTCTTGTCACTGCCTTAGAAAAGGAATTCATGCTTGGCCTAAAAAAGTGGATTAGTGGTTTTGTGCAAACGGAGTTCATGCAGTGGAAAATGAAATTAATTTTCACTCGCTATAGAACCTGCTATCCCCATGATAAACGTCACATTTTAAGTGGGTTGTGTGCATTACACCTTCTTCAGGTCAGGCTTTTATCTCATATATAATCTTCTTTATGAGAGTATAGTGCAATTTCACATCAAGGTGAAAATGCAGAAATGAAGTGGGGGAAAAAGCAGGGAAGTGTGACACAATCCAATCATAAAATAATCACCTTCACTCATCTCTTTTGCTGTGGTTGAAAATCCATCCTTTTCTCCTCCTCCTCCTGCTTCTGTGTGTAACAGTGATGGTTCTACCAGCGTCATGCCCTCCTCCAGAGGGTGGAGCCTGGGAGCAGAGAGCTCTCATTTTGTCATGTTGGGTTCAAGGAGGGTCATTTTGGGGAAATAAGATTTCTTTGTGCTCCTAATGCTGTTCAGTGTGGCTATTCATCTTCAACTCACTTTTACTGTCCTCAACAAGTTCTTGGTCCTGGCTTGGCTTTTTAGTCCACGGTCCCAACGCAATGGTTAACTTTGACAGTTTTGTCTCTTTCCTGTCTTAATTTGCAATCTCTACCTTGATGGAGCCTGTCGTGCCATGGGAACCGATTCAGCTGAAGCGGTGGACCTTGATGAGGTTTTGGCCACTCCACAGAATCGCTCAGGCTGAAGGGACCTCTGGAAATCACCTAGTCCAACCCCTCTGCTCAAGCAGGGTCAGCCCAGCACTGTGTCTGGTTGGGGTTTGAATTCCTGTTGCTGTAGAAGCTAGAAATTCCTTTCTATCAGACATCTAACATCAGATATATCTGACGTAAGGCAAAAAGTAGGGTAAAAGGGGGACAAAAAAAAGTTTGAAGTGCAATTAGCTGCTGTGACATTTTCTTGTCCTCTCGGCACCACCGTGCTTTGTCCTTTTACAAGGAGAGGGTCAGAGTTTTGTTCCCAGAGTTTGTTCCTGGGAAATTACCCAGGCAATCCAACTGGGACGCAGTGACCTGCCCCGGTCTGTGAAAATATGTCTGAAAAGTGGGATGAATCTGGCTACAAAGTGAAATAGATACTCAGCAAGGTCTGTGTCCACAGCTGGTTCTAGTGTACATTTCTCTTCTGAAAAATAGGAGTTCAAATAGTGAATGTAGCTTTTCCAGCCTGGAGATAAGGAAGGGGCTGCATCAAGCCAGAAACTTTCAAAGGTGGAAAGAAGTGGTAATTGTCGTCTTCCCAGGACAAGGAAACATGTCTGTTTTCTTGGGATGGCAGAGAACGGTGGTAAAAGCTTTTACCACTGTTGTTAGTCCCATAATTGAACCAAGTGGGGTGGTTTAGGACTGGAGAGGATTATTGGGCTAAACCGCAAAATCAGATTTCCTGCAAAGTGAAGAAGGTCCTGAGTTAGGATTCATTCCTCTTAAATCCAAGTGTAAATAGACTCTCCACGGTTTTCACAAATGCTTCAGGGCTAGGCTGGGCACTCAGCTGATGGCAGAGACAGCTAATTTAGATAGTAAAGAAAAAAAAAAAAGAAAAATAAACTGTTCCAAAGACTAAGCAGTATGAATTATCATTGCTGGTGATCTAATCTTCATAATTTCCCTACTCATGTGGCTTCAGTGGATGAAAAGACCCGAGGGCTCTCTTGGTAAGAGTCCCCATCCCAGCCAGGCATCCCAGCCTCCTTTTCTAGCTGAAGCAGAGAAATGGGCATTTTTATAGCAATTCATTGGGCATTCAGATGAATTGTACCCAGACTTAATTTATTTATCTGTTTGAAGAGGTCACACTTGCTCTTACTGGGTATTTTTATGTTTGGATTTTGGCTTGGATTTTTATGTTTGGATTTTTTGGGGGCGAAAGGGTAGGAGAGGTTGGGGGTATTTTTGCAATCGGTCTCCTTCAAAAATCAGAAGATGCCTCAATACCTTTTAAACACACTTTCTCAATCCTGACCAGTCTTGGCTTGAATAGCAATTATTCCAGAAAGAAAACTTGGTGACATGGTTTTTTGCTCATTTTGAGCAAATATCTAAGCACCCAAGACTGCAGTACCTGGAAGGATATAGGCCTGGATTTGGGAATCCCATGCACAGATCATTTTCCTTTGCTGAGCATCATATAAATGTGTTTCAGCTACTGATGGAGAAGACTTTTTCTGCGGGAGGGATGTGCACAACGCAACTGGTTTTACAAATGAAATGTCTTTTTAACCAGCTGAGTTCTTGAAGCAGTTGCAGTTGCTATGCTTATCTCTTTAAATCTTTTCTATTTTCCCTCTCCTCTTTACCTATTTTCCTCTGAGTTGAGGCCCCAGATTTGCTGTGTAATAACGTCAAATGGGTTTTTACTGGAGATGGGAGTCCTCACCCACTCATTTCTCTTCGTTTCTGGTGTCAGAGAGAGAAGAGAGGATTAATTGTGGTTGCCTGAGATACCGAAAGCATCAATGGAAAGAATGTTTTGTTAATGGTACCTCTTGTCTCTCAATGGCAGTTAGATGTATCCACTACAGGCACAAAGGAAAACAAAGTACAAGCTTGCTAATATATTTCTGTTAATACCAAAATTATACTGCTTTACAAATTATTTTAATGCATTATTTGACAACTAGTATTGGAGGAGTTGATTTTACTATTAGGATTAATCTCTCACCTGCTGGTAATTTTGGCTCAAGGATTTGTCAGTTCTCTCCCATTTTCACAAACGTACTTTTTGAGCTAATCATGGTTAATTTTTTTTTTACCATAAATTTTCAGGATGGCTTTAGATGTCTCAACATTAAGACTGTTGTGATAAAAATCTCTTCATTTCAGACTGCTTTGCATCACTAACGACTAGAAATGGCTTTGTTTGTTTTGCAGCCTTTTGAAAGGTTGCCCATGTACGGGGGTAACGTTTTCAAGAGTGTTTCTTTCCCACTTGGCTTTGTCCTTCCTTTACTTTCTACCCCAACAAACAGGGACAGGAACATTCCAGAAAGCTGGTCTCAGCTTTCTGGAATGTTCCTGTCCCTGTTTGTTGGGCCAGAAAGTAAAGGAACCCTGGGAAGTTCTTTTTTTTTATGATCAGGTGCCAACTGAAAAGCGGCGATGGTGGTAGAGCAATGGTAGACTGAGAGCCAGGAGAATGGGAGTTTTTAGTCATCTGCTCAGCTGTTCCTTCCCTCTGCTGAGTTATTATATCTCACTGTGCCTACTTTTAAATAAAACTGGGCAGAAGCAAAAAAAAACCACACCACTGAGACAAGCTGAGTTCCAGCTTGGGTTTTGCAGTTACATCTCTTCATTTGTCCCCCATCCCTCCCCAAAGAGAAGGAAAAATAAAGAAAAAAAGCCTTGCTGTATAAATCTTTTTTGTATTAGGTTTTTACAGTACTTCCCCCTACAAATTCTTGATAGACATTTGAATTTCCTGCAGAGATTTCAAATTTCGGGATGGGCAAAGCTGCCTCTCGTGTGCTTAAGAACTGCTCTTGCAGCAGAGTGGCTTTTCCCATGGCTGTGTTAGGGGTGAAGGGAACCCCCATTGACACGGGCTTTATTTTCGTGCCCAAGTGCTTTAGAACAATTGCCCGTGTGGAGCAAAGAGAAGAAAAGACGGGACTTCCAAACATCTTACCCAAAAACAGTGGCAAGAAGGGACTGTTGAGATGTAGAATCTGCATCTTGATTAAGTTGGGATGGAGCTTCCCTATTTTTATTGCCTGCAATATATGGCATCTTCCTATTTTTTTTCCCCTTTTCTCCACTGCTCAGGGGTGTTGCCACTATCTTTTTAAATAGAACACGCCTCAGCTGTTTTGCCATCTGTGTTCCAGCCGGGGTTCGTGCGGGGGAGCGCGCGGAGCTGGATGCAGAACAGAGGCTTTGTTAGGAAATGTCTCAGTGCTGTTTGTGTGTGGCACAGGCATAAAGAGAATATATTTAGAGATGTCTATAAATCTAGATTTTTGCCTCCCCCCTGCCCCCTTTTTCATTAGTTATTGTTTAGAATTCCTCTTAGAAGAGGTAATGGATTTGCTTAAATCTGCCCTAAGGAATTGCTTCTTGTTGAATCTAATTATTCTGTCCTGAAAAAAAAAAAAAAGGTTGAGATAAATTTGAGATAAAAACATATTTCATGGAATGGTTAGAATTGAAAGGGACCTTAAAGATCATCTAGTTCCTTTTTTCCATATTGCTTCCTATTTTGCATATTGCTGTTTATTCAGAAGAGACTGAGCAAATCTGAATTATGAGTTAGGATTGTTTTAGGAACACAAGTCGTATCAGCTCAGAACAACAACAAAATCACAGCATTGCAGTGTTTCCTAGCAGTGACTCAGTTAATTTCTCCTGTTTCAGATACTTAGAAAAAAGAATATATTGGAGGAAAAGAATATACTCAAGCTGATTTCTCAGAATTCTCCTTTTCAGCGTTAGTAATGTCAGTCCTGTCTCCTCCTCGCACATCCAGGGCTGTGATAAATCCCTCGCAGGATGCAATGTGTTCTCTTATCTCACCTTGGCACGTATGCAATTTCCAGTCAATTAACATATTGAGTGAAAGCAATCATTTCATTCACATGACTCATTTCTGGCTGTTTTTTTTTTAATTGGATTGACTGAGCTAGAGACAAAGGGAAATGCTGATTTCTCAACCATTATCTCCAGGCGGGTTGATTTGTACTTGTACCCAACTGTGACTCCTCAAGGTCACCTTTTTCTTTTTCTTTTCTTTTTCTTTCTTATTATTCAGTATTTTGCTGAGGGTGACTTGCCAAAGGAGGTCAGATCTTGCTATTTTTGAGTTCTCAGTTTCATTCCATTCTCTTTTTAATAACCGTGCTTTATATCTAGAACAGCCTTTAATTCTGATTATTAAGGAAGCTCTTTTTTCACTGCCTCTTTTAATTGCTCTTAAAACGGCAACAAAAACTAAGTGAGGAGGTCTGATTTCTCTGGTTTTGAAGGATAAGTCACTCTTTGATGTTTGATTGAATGTTGCAGTATGCAACTCTCTGCATTAAAAAAATAGTTTCTAGACCTGAAACCAGTATTATTAAGTAAAAATTATACTTAAAAATAACAGCTTTATTCTAATGATGGAATATAATGACTTATATGAGCTAAGCTCACCCATAAGACTGGTCCAGAACTCGGACGTGTTCTCTGTGTTCCTTGATCTTGGTGAAGATCTGCTTAACTTAGAGATGGCTGGGCTAGAGAGCATGAAAATGCAATAAATACTTGCAGGTTTCACATTTGATTTTTCTTTGGCATTATTCCTGTGACGGAGTGCTCCCCAGCATCATCCTTCTACCAGTTCTTGTTTCCTAACAGAGAATTGTTCTGTTTCCTGGAAAAGAAAATGCCGAGGGAGAGTACGGTGTCTCTTCCCAGCACACGTGAAGGTTTGCTTTCCACGTGAGATGAGCCCACTCAAGAATCAGGTGCAGCTCCAAAATTCAATTGAGGAACATAAAATACTGGAGTTTTTAAAAATAAATAAGAATGCTTTCATTAAAGATAAGACTATGTTTGAGTTCTCTAAAGAGGTGAGTTATCCCTGCGTTTAACAGTTCATATTCTTAGTACTACCCATATATATTTACTTGTGTTTTATTTATGTACTTTGAGTTTCTGAAGTCATTATATATAGTCTTTAAAGCTGAATTATGCTAAAATATCTGTTATGGTGAAAGAAAGACTGTTTCTCATTCTCACCATGAAAGAGTCAAAGGCTGAACATAAAAGTGATAAGTGGTATCATAAACTGGTGATATCAAAACCGATAAGCGCTGTGAACAGACTGTGCTTGTTACTCCTCCGGTTTGAAGCTTGGCACTTGTCTTTCTAAAAATGCATTATTATATAGGTTTAAGAGCTTGAGTTTATAAAAATAAAACATCATCTCTAGTCCTGAAGCAGCTCTTTCAGAACCTAGAGGAGTTTTAAGTAGAAATAGAAGAAGTATAGAAATACAGAAATAGTGGAAATACGGAAATAGTAGAAATATGAAAATAGTGAAATTGTAGAAATGTTATTATATTTGAGTATATTGGAGTCTTGTGTTTATTTGGGAATAGCTGAGGGTGGCAGGGACCTATGGAGATGGTCCAATCAAGCCCCTGCTCAAAGCAGGGTCACCTGCTTTGCCCTTGATAAAACGGGCTGTTCTCCCAGAAGTAGTTTCCTGAAGCTGCAGAATCAACCTGTCCCAGGATTGTTGTGAGATCCCTCTGTGAGACCATTTCCAAAGCCGGAGTCCTCTGCGTTCCCATCCCATAGACGCAAGAGCATCTACCTTCTTCATGATGGCTGGTTCCTGACGCCCTAAGGCTGGGGCCTGTTATTAAACTCTAGTCAGGAGTCAGGACCTTTTTAGTTGTCCTCTGGGATCCCTTTTCAAGGAGGAGATGGATGAGGAAACCCTTCAGCGTTACCTTGTGAGAGGCCACTCTCTTCTCTCTCGTTCTTTATTTGAGCTGTTTCTCTGGTAGATGATTAGACCCCAGCACAACACAGGCAACTTCTGGTGAAAGCCGGTGCTGTTCCTCCATGGACCAAACGATTTCTTTCCCAAATATTGTTCCCATGTTTTTATTTCCCATAACCTGCCAGAGAAACTCAAGAGAAATTCTTCTAAAATATAGGGCATTGTGTTTTAAATGTTCTGTAGAGGCAGTTCCCGTAAGGATGTACTTTTTTAGGCACTTACACAGATTAAATTCTTGAAAAAAGTGTGTTGTAGATGAGTTCAGTATGATGAGATGGATCTGCAGTGCCTGGGCTAACACTTAACATCTGTGGTGAATAAGTTACCTCCAGAATAGCCTGCATCCTATTAAAATGTTAATTTTATAAGCTTTTATTACAGCATCTTATTTAGTTATTTGAGCTCGGGTTCGGTTTCAAAGCTACCTCTTACTGGTCCAGCTCTTGCACGGGCTGCTCACTCTGCTTTAATTTCCACCCTGGATGTGTAGCAACTCGGTAGTTATTAAGTCAGTCTGGAGAATAGTTAGTAATGCTTTTTTATAATTGTTCTAACAGCTTAATTGTTTTAATGTGAGCCAATGGGCAAAGTTAACACACGGTGCTTTCGTGCTCCTGCGGCTGAGGAGGGTGTGATCCAGAGCCAGAGAGAAAGAGCTTCCGTGTTCTCCTGTGACAGAATGATGGGATGGATTTGCTTGTTGGATAGGAGTAGAACAAGCAAGCTGCAACTTTTAAATAACCTGAGAAAATAATCTTATTTTACAGTGGCAAAAGCTACTCCATTAAACTGGGAAATGAGCAGCGTGAGGACAATGTTCTGAATCTCAAAGCGGCGACAGTGATGGAGACGGTTCTGAAAGTGAGACTGTTGGATGAGATTCCCTTTGGTCTTTCCCCCCCCACTTCTCCCATTTTCAACAAAAGGATGGCTTAATTTGAATTTCATTGCTTTTTTTATCCTTAGGGAAATATCAAA
>JAHREE010000251.1:1354179-1374005 GCA_033628505.1 Tringa tobata | reverse complement strand
GGGCAGAGCAGGAGGGCTTGGAGGAGTCAGGACGCTCCGGTCTCGCTTCCTTGCCCGGTTCCCCCTTTGTGTGATGGATCTAGAGGTGCTCGGGACTCACCAGCTCCCTCAAATTGTGTTTTGTGTTGATTGTTTTGTTAAAACCTTCAATTTTGCACAAAAGCCCCCAGGCAGAGAAGCATTAAAGAAATTTTTCTGTGCCAGGGTTGGAAGTTGGACATGGGCTAAAGCAAATAAACTTGTATTTCATCATGCTGGGGCTGGGTTTCTTTGTTTTCCATCCTGCTCTGGGCAGCCTGGGCTCCCTGTGGCCACGGATATTTCCACATCCAACCTTCACCTTCAAACTCGTCTCGGTGGCCAAGCAGAAAAACTTCTGCTCCTTTCTGCAGACCTCGCTCCCTACGGGGGCTGCTCTGTCCTCTGCCTCCCGCCTGCTCTTCCTTTGGGGGTTTCTCCTTTTTGTTGGTGCAGAGAAGGGTTTTGCGGGTTTTTTTCCCCCCAGCTCCATCCCCACGGAGCAGCTCAGGAGCAGGCTGAGGGATGCTGCAGATGTGGGCAGTGTGAGCAGGGCTGACCTGAGAGCGGCTGTGCGTCAGTCGGGGCTGTGTGCCCTGCCGAGGGACGCGTGCCGGCTTCGTGGCTCGGTAAGGGATGCTGTAAATGAGGGAAGCTGGTGTTATCTGTGTCCCTGGAAGGGGTGGTAGGGCAAAAAAAAGCCCTGACGTATTCCTCTACCCATCTCCACTGCTGCAGACCTGGCTGGGTGTGAAGCTGGAGCCCAGATGCATCCCAGTGAGCGCGGGAATGTGCCTCTCCAACGCAGGAACCGAGGGGCCAGGGGGCTCCCGGGCTGGCGGCGCCGGTACATATCAATTATATGGGGCTGTAAATGATGCCGATTGCTTGCGCGGAAACCCCGAGCAGGAGCTTTCTCCTTGCTGGAAGAGGCTGTGCGGTCCCAGTGCCGCAGGATGGGCACCGTGTATGTGCGGGAGCGGCAGGATGGAGGCGCGGGACGTGCGAGGGGGTGCGGTCCCGTGCCATCCAGGTGGATGGCAGAGATCAGGGATGCTGGGGAAAGCAGGGTATTTGTCGGGTGGGGAAAAAAAGATCAAAATTAAATGATGTGTCATGCCCTGATGTGCTTTTCCAAATAAATGAGGGGGGGCGTGAGCCCGCTGACCCCATAGCGATGGGCCGGGGGGAGCCTGTGGCATCTTCACTGCAACGATGCCAGCACAGAATCTGTGGCTGAGACTTAAAATCAGTGCAATTTGTTAAACCGATTCCATCATCTTACAAGAAAGCAGATGAAACGTAGGTGCCAATGTCTGAAGTGCAGGCAAAACGCTGTTACATCGGGAGAGAGGGAAGATTTTTTACACACTGTGCAGGTTCCCAGCCATTAGTCAGAATATTTCCAGAATTCAGGGGATTTTTTTAACCACGTGTGCACTTGCATTTCCATATAAACGAGAGCATGGGAGGCAGAACTGCAGGTGACATGAGGCAACAGAGAAACCCAGGTGGGTTTTTCCCCAGCAGGACTCCTTGCTCTCAAAGAGGGGCCTCCAGGTGATCAGTCCTGGTTTCCCAGTGTTTGTGGCCAGGGCAGGTGTTGTTTTCTTTTCTCTAACACATTTTTGACTTGTTTATACCAGTCTTTAGGCTTTGGGGGTCAGGAAGGTGAAAGTATAATCATCCCAGTAGAAACGTTTGACATTTTGTAGCAGTTAAACCCAAACGTAGACAGTTGCTGTGATCTGGCTCCTTTTTGCTGAGTTTAAGGGGAGGTAGGAAGGGATTTAGGCTGGAGATGAAGAAAGGAGGTGGTATATGCGCCCCTCGTGTCACAGTGACATCCAGCTTTGGGGTTTTTTAGCAGAAATACATCTCTGGGAACAGGCTCTTTCCAACTTCATTTCTGCTGAGGAACTTGGATCAATGGTATACAAATCTGAAGGTGAGGGAACCTCTGCTCCCATGTCACCAATATCAATTTTTGTGGCAGCTGTGATTTGATCACTGGGAATCCCCAAAAGGATTTTGTGATTCTTAAGTGAGTTGGAATTGAAGGTTTGTGGTTGCTTCCTTCATCTCTTCTATTTCTCAGGTCTCTCTTGGGAAGGAGATAAGATTTTCCAGTCCCATGTCAGTACTTGTCTTTATTATATCTATAGTTGTTGTATGGTGGGCCCCGGGAGCAGCTGGCTGGAAATAACCAAACAGAAGGTTTTATGATGTGCGTTACCTCGTAGCAGGACCAGGACAAGGTCCTGGTGGCCTTTTGGATGGTAGAGGAGAGGTGGGCACTGGTGGCTGTCGCATGGGGTGGATACAGCTGCTGACTGCTCCCTACACAGGGATGGCTCTTTCTGGATGTGCTGTTTCTTTGATTTCTTTCCCAAACATCTGCTGGCTTCTCCCAGAGAGGAGGTACTGGGATGTCCAGTTATGACTGGGGCAGAAGGAGATCATAGAATCATAGAATGATTAGAGTTGGAAGGGAACTTAAAGATCATCTAGTTCCAACCCCCCTGCTATGGGCAGGGGTGGTGGCATCTTGCCTGGCTTTTCCGTGCTGCCTCCCTGCCTTTTCCATATTCCCCTGGAAAAAATACAGGGTTTGCCATGGAATGTGGCCTGGGGATGCTTTTTCCTGCAAAATGAGTCTGAACCTGTCCTGTTCTGCTGCAAAATTTCCAGCTGCTTGCCCGGGCCATTCTTTAAAAATAAAGGCACTTAAAAAATTGCTTTTTCACCCCCCAAAATAGTGGGGTCTTGGTGTCTGGGCCTCTTGCTGGGTTGTGTTCCTGATGGTTAGGAGGTGTCTCTTTTCTTACTAGTTAATAATGGAACGTTTATAATAGGAAATTAATAGGAAATGCTTAAATTTAATAAATTAAATTAATAGGAAATGCTAAGGAGCATTGGTCCTTCCCTGTGGCTGCTGAGAGGCGATCCCTGCACAAGCCTTGGCTGGTGGTCGGAGCTGTAGGAGCCTGTGGCAGCCCAGATGTGGGAGCAGAGGGGCTCACCGGGGAGCCGGGAGCCTGATTTGGAGACCCCGGTTTCACACGGGGATCATTCTGTCACCAGCCAAGCGGCCGGCGTGGCGAGGTGCGCATCCAGCTCTCGGCGGGAGCTGGCAGCAAAGCGATGCTCGCTTTTGGCCTGAGCTGGCTGGGAGGAGGAAGCACGTCCTGGTGCCAGATGAGGACAAACTCCTTATTTGTGCGAATACAGCAGAAGGAGGGATCGCTTCCAGCGATGTAAAGGGACCAAAAAGGGGCAAAGGAAGTGATGAGAAAGCACAAGATGGGTGCAAGTTGTTCAGGGCCCCCATCAACCCTGACCTCACCTCCAGCGTGGCCTTAGGAACAAACCGATCCACCTTCAGAGCGTGCTACAGATAGCATTGGACTAGTCCTCCTGCCTCTTGGTGGGAATTCCTTCGGTGAGGCTCCTCCGGATCAACTTTAAGCCGTCTGCCAGCACTGAACCCAGTGAAGTGGCTGCAGAGAGCACAGAAACCACCTGGGAATCGCTTTGCTGGGAATCGCCTTGCTTCTTGGACTGGCTTTGCTAGCTTGGCACCAAACCTGTCCCCAGGCATTGGGGCAGGGGAAGTCACGTACTGGGTTGTAGGGCAGACATAAACACTGGTATTAAGCAACGGGTGAGGGGACAGTCATGAAATAATCAGAAAGCTATTAAAAAGCATCCTAAAGCCAAGGCGGCGGATGCTAAATGCTGCTGTGCCTTTGCAGCGCTCTCTGCCTGGCCACGTAGTGCAGGTTTGTGTAGCTCCTTGCAGGGATCAGGTTTTCCTCCAGTCCTGTCAAACCTTTTGAAGATGCTGTATAAAAATGGTGGGGAAAAAAGGAGATGTTCCTGGATGCCTTGAGTGCCGCTGGCCTCATGCTGTGCCATCCTGTCCCGGGCTTTCACTAAGTCCTGGCGCTGGCATCGGCTTGAATATCTGAGCGCGTGGCTTCGCGGCAGACAGACAGCGTTCCCCGAGCCTGGGGATTTGCTGGAGAATTACTAACACGGGTAAAAGGGTGAGGAAACGCCAACGTGTTTGTATTTGAAAAGGAGCTCCGTGGAGGAATCCCGTGGGGACACACGTGCTGGCCTCAATCGGAGGGTTTGGCCACGTATGGGAGCGGTGGGATCAGGGCCAGTATTTTGTATTTCCATCACTTTCAGCATATTTTCTTTTACTTGGCTGGCATTGTAGTGATTTCTTATGGCCAAAAATGAGAAAACTCTGGAGATAAAAAAAAAAAAAGCCTAAGCAATTCTTTCTCCCCCAGCTTTCATTTCACAGTTCACCTTTCTTTCTGGCTGTAATTTCTGCTGGGGCTTCTAGCTTCCTAGAGAAAAGGTAAAAAAAATAATAATAAAAAAAAAGCAGGCATTTAATAATAGATCAAAAATGAGACTAAGCAGTAAGTCAGCCCTCCCCTACATTCTCCCTTCCCAAAAAGCAACCAACAAGATTGCAAATTGCCCTGAAAAAGGGGAGTGAAAACAGTGAAGATCAAACCTGATGTTAAGCATAGATGAGGTGTTTATATTTTATTTAATGACTGTATACTGCCACCCTCCTAGAAAAGCCGCCCTTCCCTGGGTTTCTGTATGTGATTAATAAAACAGTAGAGACGAACTGGAATGGGGAAAATTCAGCAGATATCGAGCTCCGAAGGTGAGTACAACAGGCATCACTATCAGGCACAGGCAGGGTTTGCTGCTTGGTACACCTGGAGCTCTGTGCACACCAAGTGACATTTGTGGTGGCTGTAGTTGGAGGTAGCTCCCCAAAAACCAAGAGGTTTAATGAGATGCTGTTTGTTTTCTATCCCTGACGACTCTTTGAACAATTTTGACCACATTTGGTGGAGCGCTGGAGTCTCAGAGGGAAGGGAACCCACCAGGATTTGTGCAAGATGCTGTGATGGAGGGAAGAGGTGAGCTCGTGCGTTAGTCACCGGCTGAGCTGCACTGGGAAGAGCCTTTTGGCGTGCCTCGGCCTGGGAGAGCGTTCAGTCAAGGCTTGTGCTTGATGAGACACGACTTCCCTGGAAAGGAGGCTTAGTCCTGGCACCAGGCGCTGCGGCCATCAACCCCAGGCCTGTTCTTGTTTGCTGTAAATCCTCCATCTCCTTCAGGTCTTGGTTTTGGTGGGGCCATTGCTGCAGGCTAGTTGGGAGGGAAGGGGTTGGGATGGCCTTGGCTTCCTCACCGGATGCTTTGAAAATGTGGTTCCTGTGGAGTTGCTCTCCTCCTGGCTCATCCCAAAGGTCTCCAGAGCCAGTGTGGACATCGTGTATGTCTGCTATGTGGGCTCAAACAAACCAAGTTGGAAGGGTGTGGAAGGGGAAAGCTCTCACTCCTGAATCATGTCTGATGGAGACAGGACAGCAGAGGAGAGGACCTTGAGTCTGACCCAACCTGTGGTCCTGTTTGCACCCTCGATGAAGAAAATACCAAGAGGGACATGAGGCATAGCCACTCCTCTCCAGTATGGTCTTTGTCCAACACAAGACAACCCAACCTGGGTCATGCCGTGGGGATGAAGACCCAGACATGCAACTGCAGATTAATTTTTTTTCTTGCTAAATCAGCCACTTTTAAGAGGAGAAAGTGTCACAGCCCCTCTGTGACCCTCTGGGAAGAGGCTGAGGAGCTACATCCATCGCAGCTGTGGGTGGTGAAGGCACAGCAGGAAGAGAACGTGAAAAACAATTCCATGTGTGGGCCTGGCATGTGGGGCTGTGAACGTTTGCCGAGGGCTGCCAGAGCATGAGAGGAGGCAAAAACTGCCCACCTGCTGGAAAACACCGCTCCCACGTGTGATTAACATCCTTCAAGGGGTTAATTTATCTTCTTTGTCACCTCCTTGGTCTAAACTCTGTGCTTCTAGAGTTGGAGGAGAATCCGTTTCATTACCTGCTGGGCTGCTGCTCTTCTTGTTTATTCCCCAAAAGGAAGAAAATTAGATGTGCCAGAGCTTAAACTTTAAAAAAAAAATCCAGACTTAGAGGTACAACCACATAGAGGTAGAATGAGCCTCAACAAGAAAATGTTTGTCTTCCACCTTTTTCTGAGGCTGGTGGGAGTAAAGTGCAAGGAGAAGACAAGGGCAAAGTTTACTTTAATTTCAAATATATTCCAAAAGTGAAGCGGTTGGGTTTTCTCTTTAATTTTTTTTTTTTTCAAGTTGCTTTGCCAAGCTCGGGTGGAGAGAACCAGCTGTAAACCTTGCCTTGGTGAATGTGGGATGGAGGCAGGAATGCATTTTTATTTATTTACCTATTTTTACCGGTGAGGCCCTGAGGCAAAACAGCAAAGCCGTGGCCGCGTTGGCTGCTGCGTGCAGGCAAGAAGAGCGCTCTCCCCTCCCAGATCCTTTTTCCTGGCACCAACAAGATCAGCACCGAAGATACGCGGTTGAGTCAGCAATGCAGATGCCATCAAATGTCTGCTTTATTCCAGTGCATGAATCAGAGGAGAGAAGTGTCAGAGCCTCATATCCTGCATCTCCTGATAAGAATGCAGTTACCTCCGAGGAAACAAAACACGGTGAAATCCCATTATCCCGCCTGTCGTGAGCACCTATAACTCACCGGCACCAGCAGTGCTTATTTTATTGCAACTCTTGCAATAACATGTGTAGATTGTTATTTTTAAAAATTCTACATCCTGGAGCCAAAAATGTTTTGTTGGTTTTTTTGTTTTGTTTTTAATATATTTGCAGCAAAAGTGATCCAGCATGTCTATATGCATACACATATATATGACTATATAAATATGATTGTTTTCTGGAGCACCAGCCGTTTGGGTTAACCCCTGTTAGACCAGTAAGAGCTGGGTGTGCTGCTAGTCTGGGTACTGGTTGCTTACTCTACAGGTTTTTCCTATGTATCATATTCCTGGGGAGGAAGGGGGGGATTAGCTTCACTTGACTTTCCAACCATGCATTTACTTCCAAAATCAGCTTAATTTCCAGACTTAAAATTGTTCCCTTTTGTTTCACTGGGAAAATTATACATGGAAGTGAAGCCCTTTATCCCCAGGAGTTTTCTGCTTCTCCCTTGCAAGGCTTTTCCATCCCCAACTGCTGGTTTTGAAGGCACAGGCCACAGCCAGATCAGCGACAGCGTTTCCTTCTATTGTTCAGTGGGGGCAGCTTCTGGCTCCCTCCACGAGAGGTACGTGTGGCCGCTGGCTTTTGCATCAGCTGCCTCCTTTCTCCTGATCCCAGGGGACCGTCTGTGTCCTGTTCCTGCTGCTGTCCCGCTTCTAGACCCTGTCTGGGAGAGAATGCTGCAATGGTGTGGTTTATGTCCACTAAAAAAAGATACAAGAGTGAAATTTTGCAAAGATCTGGCTGTATTGTCCCGAAGGGACAGTGTGGAGTTGTTTAAAAGAGGCAGAGAAGGACAGTTTTCATCCCGATTCCTCTTTTGAGAGGCTTGTTTGTTCCTTGGGGTTTTTTCTGCATCAGAGAGTGCAGAAGTTGAGGGGCTAAAAAACATTTCTGTGGTTCCCCATCTGCAGGTTTGAGGGGAAACTAGTTCAAATTCATTACCCTAAGCTAAATTGTAAGTCTTGCTGCAGAAATATGGAGACTAGACATTAATAATTAGGAGCTTGCACAATAAAGCGCTGGAATATTTCACTCATGACACAACATCTTTCGATCCAGCTGGTGCTGGGCAGAGATCTGTGTGAAAGTTCTGTACAGCCAAGTTGGAGAAGGTTTTGCTCCCATTTGAGCCTTTTGAAGAGGGAGGAAAAATTAGGTTGTGTCCCAAAAGTATTCGCAAAGCCTCAAGTGTGGGGGTTTTAAGGTGCCCCCCCTTCCCCCCGTTATAAAGTGTTTGTATAAGTGCTGAAAGAAAATTGTGCAAATTAATAGTTATCCTTTCCCTGCTTCCCACGTCTTCAAATCTCTCCCGTTCAGCCAAGCTGTTTCCTACCAAACTTCTAACACAAGAAAAAGAAAGTATCTTCTGGACTGTGACTGAACAGGAGAAACGTTAATCCCCAGGGGTCTGTGTCCCTGAGGTTTGAGGGCTGGATGCTGAGAGCTTTGGGCCGTGAGATGACAAGTGTAACTTCACAGTTGCTCATTTGTGCTCCAGCACAGGTGTGTTTTGGGTGTAGGTATTTCACAGCAGAAAGCTGAGATCTTCCCAGCTCCTACATGAGTATTCTTCACCTCTTTTTTTTGGATGCAGTTAAAAGTAATTGGAGGGCTGGTGGTGTTTTGAAGAACTGTATCCACCTAGGAAATTATGACCTTGGATTTATTCAATCAAATAGTATCAAGATTAAGAGTGAAAATAGCTGAGCTTGTCAGTCATAAGGAATTGTGTTGCAGCCTGGCCTCAAATCCATCACCTGAAATCAGGAGACTCTGGCAGGGTATTCTTCATTCATCAGCAAGAGGCATCACAGCGAGATCATTTAACTGTAATTCATCGATTTACCAGGCTACTCAATTAAGTGGGGGCTGGAGAAAGGACGAAGGGAATAATTCTTCCTGTTGTAATGAATCTTTGGCCACCTGGGGCCTTTTTTTTGCTCATTGTTCTGTTGTGTTTCATGTTGCCTTGAAGGCCCATCAGGAGGAGACCCCGGACTGGTGATGCACCGCCGTTAGGAACCCGGGTTTTTCATGTTGTATCTGCACACTTTGTGCAAGGGAAGACTTGCACCATGTGTTGGTCCGTGCCAATTGAGGGAGAGGAGGGTGGGGACTATGAACAGGCAACTGGGGGATGAGCAAATACAAGTTCTCACCCTCTGACTGTTAATGAGTAAATATGCATAATACTAATTATAATTTTTGAGTGCAAAGTAGGTTGTTACCTGACTATAGGCTGTGTTTGCTGTTGGTTTTACATAAATCTCTCAACTCCTTGCATCTTGGCACTAGTGTGAAGTCGGAGTGCTGGCCTCTGGGCTCTTTCCTTGCTGTCCAGGTCAACCTTGTGACTCTCAAACTGCACGGCAATCTCATGGCTGTATCTTGATGCCAAAGCGAGCCTTCAAGTTGTACATCTCTCATGCCCCTTCCAAGCCTTGTTAAAAGCAAAACATGGCCACAATGGTGGTGAAAAGAGAGGGTTTAAAGAGTTAAAGGGATTCATGAGTTAGAGCTTTTCCTCTACATGGTTTGTCACTGACCTGAGCCTGACTGAACCATAGTCTGAAAAGATCCTGGAGAATCTGCAAAAAAATGACTTTAAGTAAAACTTTTTGCAGCCTGGAATAAAGGGATGGGCTTTTTGAGGTCTATCTCAGCTCTGTTCTTTCCATGTTTCTGTGGTCTGACCCCATACTCATTGGTGAAGCAATCTGGGAGGTTGGTGCAACCTCTGATTCTGCTCTAAGTGATCCTGTCTGGCAACAGCTGCCCTGAGACCTTGGCAGTATCATTCTAGTGCCAGCAGATACAGCCCGTCATCAGTCTTGAAGAAAGAAGCTGGTCTTGGGGTTTCTTTATGAATGTGGTATTTTAGACAATTGCCTATTCCTGAGTACATCAAAATACTGATTTTTCCATGTGACCACACCTAAATCTTTAAGTTGCTCTACTGCGGATAGCTAACTGCTTGGGATCTCTACTTGGATCCACGATGACACTCCCTTGTTTTGCCCTGACAATCAACATCTGTGTTGTTTTCTTACAAAATGAGACTCGGTCTCATCCAGGTTTCTTATCACTTCATATGTATTTATGTTTGCGCCACCCCAATAAATTCTGAACCTGTCGGCCTGTTTCAGTCAAGCCTGACAAAGAGATACAGGTCTGCAAGGGTAATTAGGGTTGCATAAGTTCATGAAAAACAGGCAGTCAGGCACGAGGGATAGCCCAGGTACTCGCTGAGCCTCGGGGAGAGGTGCAGCTCCAGCTTATGTGAGTGGATACCAGACAGTCCCCACGACGGAGAGATCTTCCAACTGTTTTGGTCATGAGATCTATCAACTGGAGCCAGAGCGGGGCCCCTCTGTTGCCCTGGTAGTCCCAAGGCCCATGGATGGCGGACTGTATTTGCAGTAAAATGTCTTCTCAGTTTAAATGCGATGGTGGTTTGGGCAAAAGTATCCCTGGAGGAAACTGGCTGGTTGCTGGGGAGGCCTTCGGCTCAGTGGGAGGTGTAGCTGCTTGCCCGCTGTCTGTAGAAACACAGCAAAAGAATTCAGCAGGTCCAAGGACTCCAGAACGTGAACGTTTCCTTGTAGCTGGGTTTCTCACAAGTCCTATTGTTTTCTTTCAACAAAAGCAAAAGAAAAGGAGAATTCATTTGTTTTTAATAATAAAATACCTCCAAAGAGGTGAAGCAAAAGGAACTGTTAGCAAGAGGAAGGTGATTAAAAAGTCATTCTTTCTCTTGCTGTCCCTTGCACATACATTATACATATATGTAGCCAGACCCCTGCTCCTTGTGTAACATGGGAAAACTAAATTGAAAAGGAGACAATATATATCAGGATGAAAGGGGAACAAAAAAAAAAAAGGATGAATCAGCTCTACTCCTGCCTCTCTGAACCAAGGGGAAGCCTGCCTGGTGCTCATGACAGATTTTTTGCGAAAAAGGATAATGCATCAGATTGATGACAACCTATAAGATATACTGCCAGTGGTATGAAAATTGCTGGTAGGTACTTGAATGTCACTGACTGCACAGAATGAATTGTAGGTTGAGTCGCAACAATTTCCCTGAAGCCGTGTAGATTAACATAGAAATACCAAGGAAGTCCAATCTTTGAATTTTTATCTGCTTCAGCTTGAGAGTCAAATAGGTGCATTACCAAAGTGTCATCCATTTGAGTCAATTGTCGCTGCTGCATTTGTGGGAAGGATGCATCTGGGTTTATTGATAACATTATCAAGGTGCTTAGAAACACAAGTGTGTTGCGTTTATTCTCTCTTCAGTAACTTATTCTTGTTTCTGGCATTTTGTTAAAATATATTTTCAGTTCTAGTCTCCTCTGGAGATCTCTGCTGTGCAGGGCATTAGTAACGGAGATGCCCTGTGCATCCGTATCATCTTTCCTCCAGGAGTTTGTTATAAAAATGACTTTTTTTCGTAGCTTTTTTGTACATTTTAAGGTGATTTTATTTGCTGGAGGAAAAACTGAGATGGAGAAGAGAATTTAGAAATCATGATTTACTGACCTTCTAGTGAGTAGGCTCAGCTGCTTTTTTTTTTTTCTTGGTTTCACCACATCAGCTGAAATGCAAGTTAGTGGCCAGAACTTCCTGTTGATCTCCATCGTACCATCACTTCACCCATCTTTACTTCCTCTGCTGCTCTGCCCGTCCCTGCCTGCACAGAGAAGATACAAAATCAGTTTCACACTCACTTGAGAAGCAACTTTATATATGAAGTTTTAGGTTTGGAGGCAAATATTTTAGGTTGTAGGTGTCTCCCACTGTTGAAGAAATGCAAGGGAACTTCTACCTAGTGAAGAGGCTATGTGATGGGGAACCCCAAATTTCTGCCTTGTGCTTGGCTGGTTTTAAAAAATGCCTTTTAGGAGCTGTGGCCAGCAACTTCCCCATTTTGCCTTTGTTCCCGTTGTTAAAAGAGTTCCTGCACCTGAGGAGGTGGTTGTGAGGATTAGTCATTGGTTTTGAAGCTCTTTGAAGATGGCAAGTGGTGTATAACAGCTTGATGTTTATTAATGGCATGGCTTAGTATGATGAGAATTTTTTACAGCCCAGTTTCGATATGCCAGGACGGAGCCTCAGCGAGTCGAAATTGGCGTCACTTCATTGATCTCATCCCAGCTGTGCCAGTTGATGACACCTGATTATCTGGCCCATCATACCTGATCTGTGGGCTGCAGCAGGGAACCTTTCCTCGCGTTACTCCTCTAACAAGTTCTCCTTCCACTGGCCTCCTGCCACAGCATAAGCCAAGTTTAAATCTGGTTCTGTGTTTTTGGCTTCGTTCCTTCTAAATGATTTCAATTTTGTTGGCTTTAACTGATCCCAGTGGCATCTTTTTATGATGCACTTTATTCAGCTTCTTCTGCTGCTTCAAGTGCAGTAGAAGGAGTGCAATAACACTTCTAAAGTTCAACCTATTTTTTAATTAAAAAAAAGAAAAGAAGACAACTGTAGTATTGTTCTGTCACTGGTGGGAGAAAGGGAGCATTTTTCTTAATCTTTAAGTTTAGCTGAATTTAAAACTCAACATACGTAGTGGTTTTAGTGGAGCATTGCTGTAATCAAAAGGGCAAATTATTGTTTGCTCTTGCTCTCCTGGGAGGCAGCACTGGTATTGAGTAAACATGAGTATTGCCATCTGTTGGATGATCTCAAAGCACTTCAGGACTGGTGAATGGAGAAACTTAGAGAATGTCATTACATCCTCTGCTGATAAGGAAGCTGAAAGAACTTTCCCAGGGCCAGGTTGAGGTAACGACTAGTGGGGACAGCAGCTCCTTATCCATAGCAGCAAATTTATTGCCCTAGATCAAATCCCTCTCCACACCAGCTGGAGTGATTCCCATGTTTATTCTCTAATTTGTCCCTCTCATTGGCTCCCAATCCATTCTTCATCCAGCCTGGATTTGTGTTTGGGATTACCCTGCACTTGGCCTGGTTGTACTTCACGAGGTTTGCACGGGCCCACCTCTCAAGCTTGTCCAGGTCCCTCTGGATGGTATCCCATCCCTCCCAGTGTATTGGCCACCCCACACAGGTTGGTGTCATCAGCAACTCGCTGAGGGTGCACTCCATCCATCCCACTGTCCATGTCCTTCTAACAAAAGCGTTGCTGACAACACAGGCACGGCTGCCTGGGCAGCTGAACTCCAGAAGTGGTCTGGGTTAAAAGAAAACGTTTAGCGAAGTAGTTTTTGCCACATTACTTTTACTTGAGCATCAGCTCTTCCTTTGCATGAGAACAGAAATTAATTTTATTTCAAGTTCTGAAAATCATGCTGAATAGATAGAAATTGGTTCTATTTATAGGCTGCAGGATTCCTTTGTACAATAGACCAGTTTGTTTTAATTTAAACTATGTATTCAGCACATTGAGCTTAATTTTATTTAACTACAAAATTTACATGCCTTTTTCCTGCATTCTAATTGTTTTTTAAATTTGTGACATAAATCCCAAGTACAATTAAAAAGTCAGATGAGTCATTAAGAAACTTCATTTACCATTTTTAACATAAAATGCATTGACTTGCATAGTTTATTGATTTTTACAAATGCCCAACTGTGAAAATAGGACAGATTTCCAGTTTAGCCAAAGGCCTGATTTACAGAGAAATATGCTTTTGTTGTTCTCCACCAGCAAAAGACAGCTTTTCTTTAAGAGTAAAAAGACCAAAAATATAAAGAGAGACAGTTTCAATCAATCACTTAGAACTGAAGTATTTTGGTCTCTGTTTTGCATCAGTAAATCCAGTAGTCATGGGAGAAAAGGTAGGATGGTTGCGGAAGGATTGGCGGGCAAGTTAGCAGTAGTGTTCCTCAGGGACTGGTCTCAAGACTAGTGTTAATCAATACATTAACTAATGATACAGCAGAAATTAATGGGATCCGGAGATGGCATCAGAAACAGGCCATCCCATAAAAGAATGAATGAGGTTAGGACTATTTGCCTGTAAGCAAATGCAAGATCTTGTAATGCAAGCTCTGATAGAAAGTTGTGGTTTCTGTACTGGAACTGGAACGCATTAATCAATCATAGGATAATTCTGATGTTTCACTGACGATACATAGTGGGAGCACATTTGTCAACCAAGTTATTTCCACGAGCAACAAGGAAATATGGATGCTGCTGCACTAGGTTTTAGGAAAGCTCTGTTTAAAATGTACTATGCGTTCCTTGTCCATATAGGAGAAAGATTGATTTCAACTGTAAAAGGTGCAGGGGAGGGTGTCGGCTAGAAATGATCTGGAGAACAGAGAAGCCGCTTCACAAAACGATTAAAGGAGCCTGGACGGTAAGCCAGTGACAAAAAAAGGCAGAGAAAAATTATATTCCTTCTCTATAAATACACTGGCATAAATATCGGAGAGGCAGAAGAGTTATTTAAGTTAAATGACAATTCTGGCACAAGAACAAATGGCTCTGAATAAGTTTAGGCTGGAAATGAGCAGAATGGCTTCAAACCAAGTGAAGTTCTTGAATAGCCTTCTAATGGGAATTGTGTAACAGGGGCTAAAAACCTGATTACCATGAAGATGGAGCCTGATAAATGTATTAATGGGATTACGCAACGTGGTTGACTTCAGTATTAAGGGATCAGGCACAGGATTTCCGGTCCTGTGCTTTTGCAAATACACTTAAGAATCCTGCAGGTATGAGAAAAAACATAGAAGGGTTTTATTTTAAGAAATATTTTCATAATGATTCAGCTTGGAGTTGGTTTCTCTGTTTCTAATGCTCTAATAACTGAATTGAGTGAACTTCAGAAAGAAGGTTGTATCCTTTCTGTGCTGGGGAAAGGCAGCACCTGGCAACTGTTGCCTTATTTTAGTGGTGGATTTTGGCAGCAGGCCTGTACTGCTTACAGATACATATATATATAATTAAAATCATTTTGGTATGATTGTACTCAAAACGATGACAATTATTTATGATTATTTAACTTTGTAATGATGCTTTTTAAAAAACCTGCAGCGCTTAATGCATGCTAGCATTTATTATTAATCTCACCCTTCTCTTTATGGATCCCCATTTTCCCCCTTTACTAATAGTTCCCCCGGTTGCTTGTTGCTTTGCTTTGCTAAAATCCCATTAAATAAGACCGACTGCCTTTTTTTGTCAAAAGAAACCAGTTATTTTATCAAAGACGGGTGCCAAGTTATTTTAGCACAATGTAACTTTGATCTCGTGGTGGACTTTACATTTCCGTGCCTTTTATGTTTTGATTCAGACTCCGTTCTCGACTCTTGTCTGCAGTTGATAGCTGCAGCTTCCCTGAGCGCTGCCGCCTCTCCCCTTCCTTCAGCAGAGATCTTTTCCGTAGAGGTCGCTGTGATTTGGGAGAGCTGGGGAAATCACAGGCAGACTTTCTTGTAGCCCACCCTGCCTTCACCCCTCTCGCTTCCCTGGTTACTCAACGGCGAGGCAGCGTCTGTATTCAGGCTGGGGGCTTGACCGTGACCATCTCCCGTCTCCAGCACCTTCTCACTGCTTCCCTCCCTGGGCTTTTTATTCGCCTCCTCTATTCAGGATGCAAACGGCAGATGGTTTTTCTCCTTCGGTTTCAAGGTCTTCTCATTGGAGCCTTTCAGCCATTCAACCCTTCAGAAACTAGTTCCCTTAATTACCTCAACTTCCCTTTTTGAAATTAAAAACCCTGCAGACCTGCTTTTATTTTTCTTAAACCGAACCAATTTGAGGAAAATAGGCTCGAATTGAGTTATCACAAGCAGCTTTTATTACAACATCTTCACTATTTGCCGAAAGTCTGCTGCTGAATCACCTCTCGTTTGCTCAGCGCCTATTTTGTAAAGAAATCTGTGGGCTATTACATCCCGGACTTACAGGGCCCTGCTGTTAGTATTTGTTCTTCCTTCTATATCTGGATTTTAAGACTCCGTTATCAGCCAATTCCTAGGAGTATTTCTCTCTCTAGTCATTTTTAAAAGCTCTCTGCACACATCCAAATCCGGCGGTGGGGTTCTCCAGTGGACCTCTAACACAATCCCAGCAGACAGCCTTTTACAGTCTTTTCCCAAAGCGACTTTAATCCAGAACGATGGTTTTATGCATGCTATCGCTTTGGATTTCCAGCAAACACAAGATGATTCGCTCAGTTCGCAGAGAGAACGGCGGAGCAGGGTCCCAAAAGATTATTTAAATAGAGTTTTGGAAAGTGGATTTGGAGTTACCGTGGGCAGTGTGCCTGCTCAGGTCTGACTTTGGTTTGGGGTTTTCAGGGTGGGGTTTTTCTCTTAACCACCGGCGCTCGTGTTTACCGGCCGCTTTTACAATACAATGACTATAATTTATAACAGATTGCTTTCCTGACAGTCACGTAGGAAGAATTATCCCTAGTTCACATTGTGGTGACTGAACCCGGGGACAAATGAAACAGCTGGCGTAAGCACAGAGGTCTGCGTTCCCCGAGTCTTCTTGTCTTTTCAAGTGCTCTCGGCAATCTGGCGGGTTGTCAAGGCCCCTCAAGTCGCCGGGACTCGAGGGTGAGCTGAAGCGCTGGAAACTCGCAGCCTTGAGCCTGGTTACTCTGGTGCAACAGAGCACGCGCTTAAAACGATGCTTTTGTACTGAACTGCTTGTTTTGCAGTCACTTGTAATTTCGGTTTAGACAGTGCTGAATGCTTAATTAAAGAAAGCGCTTTTGGTAGACAAGAGTGTAATGCCCAAGCTACGCTGCAGTTACAATATGTAGGTGTTTAGGGATTATGTTATATACAAATGAAACGATTGTTTCTTTTCAGCTCCCGTTTAAATATAGTTCAAATTATGGCATATTTAGTAGAACAGAATAAGCTGTTGCTTGCCAGCTTTTTCATACCAGTGGTTACCAGATGCTTCTGTATTTATAACCTCGCCATCTGTTCCAGGGTGGAGTTTGGGGGTAGTCTAGGTATTTGGATATGTCTTCTTTCTTCGGTATCTCTGGAAAGCTTCAAAGCATCTGTTTTGAGATGAAGGGGAAGCATGGTTAGCTGTAATACTCAAGGAATTCCAGGGAATTTTACAGAAATGCAGCCGATTCCTTAGTGTAGCAGGGCGCGGAAGGGGAAGGAGCCTTAAGCAAAGAGGCAGCTTTGGTATTTTGTGCCGTTCCTTAGACACCGCCAAGACCCGCTCAGAGTTTTGCTTGGCTGTCCCCAGGCTGGGTTGCTGCTTCCTGCTTCGGAGCGTGTCTTCCTTAATAACTCGCTGAAATTTCCAGGAGGAGTGCAATATGGAAGTCTCTTAATGGGGGGTGGTTTTATTATTTCCATAGATAAATTTGATTTAGATATGGTTTAGATAATTTTTTTTGATGCTGGGTGACTCATCTTTCTTTTTTTTTTTTTTTTTTTTTAGAATGACAGAGCTAAGCCTAGCTAAAAAGAGAAATGAAAATAGCGTGTGCAGACACATTCACTCTCTCTAGTGTACATCCTGCAAGGGCCCAGCTGAGGATGGGAGAGCTCCCAACTCTGTAGGGTTGGGAAAGTAGCTCCGTTGTAATTTAGCTCCTTTGCCACGAAGCCACCCATGTAGCAGCTTGTGTGCAACATCTCTCTGTTCTCGGGGTACCATTGTTGTGAAGGCTGGTGGTGATGGCTTGCTGTTAATGTACCTGGTTAGGCTTGATTCACACCCACAAAATGACTCTGCGTGACTCAAAGCATTTCATTTTTTAAGGCAACTATAAAAAATGCAAAGGAAGTGAGGGCTGGGTTCACAGAACTGCGGTAGAATTGCTGTGAGCAGTGATAGGCACAAGGGGAAGAAAACCCACTCTACCTTCACCCGCTCACACTGTTTGCTGGTAATTTTGGGGATGGAGAAAACCACATTTTGGTCAAAAAACTACTTGGGAAAAATATTCACCCAGTGCTAGTAACGGCCTTCAGTTGCTAATGATCTGGGAGATACTGGGGGAGGAGGGAAAGCTACACGTCTCTCTGCCCATCCTCTGAGCCATCTGTTCTCTCACGGTTTATTTGTAACCACTGTCCTAATCTCTCTCAATTTTCTTCATTGTTGCTGAAATATGAAAACTAGCCTTTTAGGCATTGTGGTTCTTGTGAAGAAAATAGCACAGTGTGGTTATGTATGGTTTTATAAACAAAGCATAATACAGTCACTTAATTAATTTATCTTGAATGTTTATATTTAATAAAATACGTGGAGGTGCAACTCGATATACTCCGAGTATGATCCATAATAGTCTGCCTTAAGAAAAGCCTTCTACTCCATTTCTTGCCTTGTGTTTCTTTCCGATAGCTGGGTATCTTAGGGCTACAGAGATGCTGAGGGGCCTGGAGCATCTCTCTTAGGAGGAAAGGCTGAGGGTCTTGGGGCTTTTTAGTCTGGAGAAGAGAAGGCTGAGGGGGGATCTGATCAATGCCTATAAATACTTCAAGGGTGGGTGCAAGGAGGATGGGGCCGGTCTTTTTCCAGTGGTGCCCAGGGACAGGACAAGAGGGAACGGGCACAAACTGGAACATAAGAAGTTCCACCTAAACATGAGGAGGAACTTCTTCACTTTGAGGGTGACAGAACCCTGGCAGAGGCTGCCCAGAGAGGTGGTGGAGTCTCCTTCTCTGGAGACATTCAAACCCTACCTGGACACATTCCTGTGGGACCTGCTCTGGGTGACCTGCTCTGGCAGTGGGTTGGAGGAGATGATCTCCAGAGGTCCCTTCCAACCCCATATCATTCTGTGATTCTGTAAAACAAGAAATACTAACTGTGCCTTTCCTGGTATGGGAATGGGCATTTCTTTTCCTTGCCCCGTTTTACTACCAGGCAGTGTCCTCCAGCATCCCAGCATCTTGCCAAAAACCTTCACTGGTTTTATAAACTTACTTTGTTCTGCCATCAGAAGAATCCTCCTGTGCAGGATGCTGATAGTTCATGGCACTTGCTTTTTGGATCCCAGCTGAGGCTGCACTGGGTCCAGACTAGAATTAGCATTTGGGAGGGAAAAGACTTTATGTCCGTGTGTCCATCCTTACGCTAACTTTTCCTTTCCCGACATAGATACTGCCACCAGGTGTTTAATGTCATGCTGTAGTCCTTGCTATGCTGTATGGCCAGCAGTAGGGTGTATTCATACAATACATCTTGTACCCATGGGGTCTTCAAAGTGCTTTATTTGAATGTACCGAGATGCCTTCACCTACCACTGAAATGCAGCTACTTACACTGCAGAGCCTGGCAGCTGCTCTGACAGCAGGAGCAGGACTAGGCCACTGCTTTTATGACATAAAGTAAGGAGAAAAAAAAATGCATATCCATTAAAAACTGCAGGGAGAATGTAAATTGTCAGAATGTAATTATCCCTAAACTGGAATTTGGCCAGCATTCCAGATTAACATTTCCTTCCCTGTGAAGCATGCCATGGGATACCTGATGGCCAAAAGCAGTCAGGGCCTCAGCAGGATTACAAATTGAGCTTTGCTGTGTAGTTGTTCCATTGTGGCTGAGAGATGTAGATTATCTATTTTAGCACCTACAGCACCCTGGGGCTAAAAAGTGACTGAATCCTGTGAAATCTGATCGGAGTGTCTGAGGTTAAGAGTGCGGTCTAGAAACATTCCATTAAACTTGTAAAATCCACAGATGGTCCAGCCTTGGTACTGTCTCCAGTGGAAAGGAGGAGAAAGAGGTTAAAAAAGATTTACCAAGAAGACTGTAGCAGGGAAAAGACAAAAGTTCAGGGTCCTCCCATTAGACTGTTGTTCCCTTGAGGAGCAATGGATGTTTTTCTGAGGTTTATTTCAGGCCATGGAAGCGTGCCATGGAAATGTGCACTAGCTGGCTCTGAAACTTCTTAATACCTGCTTGAAATGCCTGGATGTAATTTATAGCAGAGAGGAGACACCAGTATGTTGGATGCGAGAAACGCTTACGAGGAACTGGGATGAGGAAGTGGGAATTTGGTGCAAGTAAGGAAAAGAGATAAAGTGGGGACCATTTCAAGTAGAAAACAGGAGGTCAGAAAGCAGTGATGGCATTCACTGTATTAAATTGAGCTGCCAACTGTAGAGCTACTTAAAAGGTAATATAAGGGAGATTCCCAGCATGAAATGATACAGAGGTGTCTGAATAAGTTGTTCTGTGAGCAGTGGGACCCACACCACC